>CM035170.1:52305889-52905889 GCA_020205615.1 Panax quinquefolius
AAATAGAGGCCTAGTTCTTCATTATTTTTGACGAATTCATTCAAGCTATAGAGAGAGAAAGTATAGAGAGAATAAGAGAGAAAGAAGAAGAGTATTATGTTATTACACTACTGCAGTATTCAATCTCCTACTAAAGTAAGGGATATTATTTGTTGTACTCATAAGGGGTATTATTCTTTCGTATTCATGAAGAGAGTTATTTTCTTTCAAATACTCGTAAGAGCTGTTATTCCGATCCATTCTTTATTATTATGTTGGAATAACCTGTCTATGCAAAGTACTGCATACATGGTAAAATTCTTCTGTTATTCCATCCTTTATTATTCTGTTGGAACATCCTGTGTGTGCGTTTACGCATGACCTGGTTCCGTTGTTTATTATTCTGTTGAAATATCATGTCTGTGCGTTTACGCATAACCTGGTTCTATTATTTATTATTCTGTTGGAATATCCCGTACGTGCATTTACGCATGACTGGTTCCATTATTTATTATTCATTGGAATAACTCGTCTGCATGCGATCTATCGCATGCTTGGTGAATTCTTTTGTTATTCCATTCTTTATTATACTCAACCGTTAAAGTTTTGGCTTTTATACTCCATGAAATTAGTGGAATATCCTTGATATTTGCGCTTCATCAAGTATCTTTTCATGGAAATATTCTTCTGAGCATTCTTGAATTTTACTCTACAAAGCAGTATCATGTTGACAATTTGGACGTTATTGGTTCCTGGATAAATTAATTCTTGAACTTATTTTATTGAATTATTATGTCATTGTCATCATCCTCATGTTTATATTATGTTGAAAGTCATCTGTGGTCTGTAGTGCATAGATGAACTTGGTATGATTATAACCACGAATTATTCGGTATAATCATGACCGTAAAGTTACTAATAATGTGGTAAAAATCCTCATTGGCCCGTAGTGCATTGATGGACAGTTGTTGGCATGATCATGACCATTGATGAAAACACGAATATCCTTGGCCCGTAGTGCATGGATAATATGTGGTTGTGATACTAATGAATATCCTTGGCCGTAGTGCATGGATGATGTGGATTATTTATTAAGCTATGTCTCAGCGATAAAAGTATTGAAAAACCTTTTAAATCATAGAAGATAGTAGATTTTATTTTCTACTTAACTCTTCTAATGGATTGCTTGTTCAGCTGCAGTTAAACTTGATGTTTGTTATATTGTATCAGTTTAACACTGTTGAAGGCTAACGATAATTTATTCTGCATTATCTTAGTCATAATATTTCTTACTGGGCTAGTTGAGCTCACCCTTTTGCTTTCATTGTTCTCTTTAGGAAATGAGAATGTAGCAGTGACTAGTCGGGGTACAGAGTGACGGTCCAGATGATAACATTAGTAGTCCTCACTATTTTATGAAATAGTGTGATAATAAATGTATTGAGGACTTATTTTGAGTTTGAATACTTTCTCAGAAGACAATATTTGTATTAAAACTCACGACTTATGTCATATATTTAAGATTGTATTTGTATTACAGACCATGTATTTGGTGACTTCGAATAGGTGATGTATACCTATTTTGAGGCGTCCATGATTAGTATCAAAGCTTAGGGATATGATCCCTGGCTAAGATGTGGGACTAGAACTAGGAGGGGAGAGACGGAGAATTCCTTCGCTAGTATGACCTACCTAAGTTTATTTGGTATTTAATTGGTCGGTCAGAGTATAAGGATATTATGTTGCATGTCAATTAACCCTTGTTTTATGGTAGTATTTGAAAATGACATCCGAGAATGTGGAGATAAGCAATGGAGCACATGAGACCGTTGAGTCACCAACGATCAATACCCAGGATAATGTGCAACAAGAAGACCATAATCCTCAGATAAACAACAATACCGATCAAATGACGAACAATGGGATGTTGTAAGCTTTATACAATTCATGCAACATCAAAGTGAGAGCGCGGCTCATCCAAAATGCGAGTGGAAACATCTGGCAACTCTCTGACGGTCACCGCGCCAAACAATTCAGGAGCTGGGACCACCAGAGTTTATTGGAGAGCCAAAACCACTTAAGGCGGAGACGTGGATAAAGCAGATCACCAAAATATTTGATGTCTTGGGATGCTCCGAGGAGCAAAAGGTTCCTTTTGCCACCTTTATGTTGCGAGAAGAGGCAGATTACTGGTGAGAATCGGTAAAGCGTACTCAACCTGCCGCACCGAAGATGACTTGGGAGAAGTTCCAAGAATTTTTCAACGACAAGTACTTTCCCGAAAGTATTCGTCACATGAAAGAGGTAGAGTTCATCAAGCTGGAGCAAAACAACATGACCGTGTCGCAGTACGAAGCCAAGTTTGTCGAATTGTCCCGGTTTGCGTCCCATTTGGTTGATAATGAGGAGAGAATGACGCGAATGTTTCTAAGAGGTTTGAAACCCAAGATACGTCATCGAAGCGGTGACAACAAACGTGGAGAAAATCAACATGCCAGAAATGGTAACCACTTCGGTGGTTATCATGGCCAAGATAATAGAAGTGGAAATTTCAAGAAGATGAGATTTAATAATGATGGAAAGACGTCAGCACCAGCACCTGTTGTTAAAGAAGGAGAACGACCACCGGTCGTATGTTTCAAATGCGGACAGGAGGGACACATCAGTCCAAACTGTACGCAGTAGTCAAAAACATGTTACAATTGTGTAAAAGAAGGTCACCTAGCCTAATTTTGTCGTGCACCAAAGTCAAGTCCAGCTGGGATGGAGGCATCAAAAGCAGTCCCAAACAAGACAAAACTGGTAGTTCATGGGAGAGCGTTTGTCGTAACCTCCCAAAAAGTGAGGAATCCGAACGAGGTGATCACGGGTAAGCTAATCATAAACTATAGCAAAGTTTATACCTTATTTGATACCTTCTACCTATTCTTTTATTTTTCCATGTTCCTAACCAACTTTTATGAATAAAGAACCAAAATTTCTCTCACCGAAATATATTTTTGAATATTAAATTCTGTGGATATGATATTATGGTGTGGATATGATATAATGTTATAGTTGTATTATTATTTACAAATTTTGCAAAGTAAGCAATTGGTTATATAATATTATTTGATTGGTTAGGGAAATATTCGTTTTAACGGGGAATATTAAATGCGACGACCTGATCATTAGTGGACCCCTACAACGGAAGTATTATCGTAGTTAGAAAATGACATGAATTATCTTTTATAAAAAAATAACTTGGCGAAAGTGTTCTTAATTAAAAGCGTTGAACTACCCGGTAGTAAAAAAATACGATGTCTGGCGTGGTTGCGTAGTAGCACACGGTATTGATTATTGATGCTTACGTGAGAAGTCACTCGGTTATACTCAATTATTACTACGATAATTGTTGCATCATATCTCTCTATATTATTGATTCGATTATTGTCACGATATCATCTACATTATATATATATTATTATAAATCAATAATTGAGATGACAAAGTTATTCATATTATTAAATTGCAATATTTACAATGTCTAGAAGTTACATCGAGGAGAGGTTTGGTCACCTAATTGCGCGCGCGAATAAGAGAAATCCTTATCGAAAAGCCCCTCTTTCACAGGAGCGACACGGTTGTTAAATATTGTGAGTTATAATATTAATGATGAATAAGTTCGTGTTGATTAAAGATGAATTTGATAGTTCCATTGTGTTGGGATTATTAGTGTTAATGAAAATCGACATCTATTAGATGATAATTGATGTGCAGGGGTTATATTGAAAAATCGGGTAATTTATCGGATAAATGAGCAATGAATTACTACTAATTTACATGCTTATATAACTATTTGTTCACATGTGTGTACTATTGAATCACATTCTTGTACTATTAGGGGAGTTGGTGCAAGATTGATAATACTTGCATGACTAAGTTAAAAATGGAGGTATAGATGGAGGTACTATCTTTGTAATTCATATTTTTCATGATTATACTATTGATTCACATGATTGAACTATTGATTCACATTATTTACTATTAGGGGAGGTGGTGCAAGTTTGATAATACTTGCGGACTAAATTAAAAATGAAAGAAAAGTTGGAGGTATTGTCTTTGTAATATTTTGAGCCCCAAAGCGTGCAATTATCGAAACTATATTTTCCTATAAATAGAAGCTCATTCTTCCTTCATTTCTCACCAATTCACAAAAGCTTTAGAGCAATTATTATAGAGAGAAATTATAGAGAGAAAGAAGAAGAGAAGTTTGCTACCTAACTATTCCAGTATCCAGTTTTTTTCTACGGTAAGGGGTATTATTATTTCTTTTGTATTCATGAAGAGAACTTACATTATTCCATTCTTTATTATTACATTTGGAATAACTTTTATATCTGTGGACTACCCTATACTTGGTGAAATTCTTCTATTATTCCATTCTTTATCATTACATTGGAACATCACATACATGCTTTCTGCATGACACTGGTTCCATTATTTATCATTACATTGGAACATCATGCATGCTTTTGCATGCTTTTACGCATGACTGGTTCCATTAATTATTATTACATTGGAATATCTTGTGCGTGCGTTCTTACGTGACACCGGTTCCGTTATTTATTATTACATTGGAATAACTGGATATATGCATGCGATCTATCGCGTGCTGGTGATTTTTCTTTTATTACATTCTTTATTATACTCGGTTGGTTAAAGTTTTGGCTTTTATACTCCATGAAATTAGTGGAATATCCTTGATATTTGCGCTTCATCCGATATCTTTTCATGGAAATATTCTTACGAGCATTCTTGAGTTTTATCCCACAAAGCGATATCATGTTGACAATTTGAACGTTATTGGTTCCTGGACAAATTAATTCTTGAACTTGTTTTATTGAATTCTTATATCATTGTCATCATCCTCATGTTTATAATATGTTGAAAGTCATTTATGACTTTTGTGCATGCATAGATGGACTTGGTATGATTATGACCGAGGATTATTCGGTATAATCATGGCCAGTAATGTTACAAATGATGTGGTAAAGTCCTCCTTGGCCGTAGTAGTGCATTGATGGACGATTGTTGGCATGATCATGACCATTGATGAATACACGAATATCCTTGGCCCGTAGTGCATGGAAAATTTGTGGTGCGTGATACTAATGAATATCCTTGGTAGTAGTGTGGGGATGATGTGGTTTATTTATTAAGTTGAGTCTCGGCGATAAAAGTGATGAAAAAAACTTTTAAATCATAGAAGATAGTAGACTTTATTCTCTACTTGACTCTTCTAATGGATTGCTTGTTCATTGCGAGTTAAACTTGATGTTTGTTATATTTTATCGGTTTAACAACTTTGTTGAAGGCCTAATGATAAATTATTACGCATTATCTTAGTCATAATATTTCTTCTTGGGCTAGTTGAGCTCACCCTTTTGCTTTCATTGTTCTCTTGAGGAAATGAGAAGCGTAAATTTGGGACTAGTCGAGGAGCGGAGTGATGGTCGAGATGATAGCATTAGTAGTCCTCACTATTCTATGAAATAGTGTGATAATAAATGTAATGAGGACTCCATTGAGTGTGGATATTGTCTAGATGACAATATTTGTATTAAAACTCATAGCTTATGTTTTGTCGTATTTTACATTGTTGTATTATTAAGTTGTATTTGAATTTTATACCATGTATTTGGCGACTCAAGATGGGTGATGTATATCTATTTTGGGGGTGTCGCGAGTTGGTATCAAAGCTTAGGGATATGATCCTGGGCTAAGATGTGAGACTAGAACTAGGAGGGAGAGCGGGGAATTCCTTAGCTAGTATGACCTACCTAAGTTTATTTGGTATTTAATTGGTCGGTTGATTTTAAGGATAATATGTTGCATGTCAATTAACCCTTGTTTTGTGGCGATGTCTGAAAATGACATCAGAGAATGTTGAGAATAGCAATGGAGCACATGAGACCGTTGAGTCTCCACGGATCGATAATCGGGATAATGTGCATCGGGAAGGCGACAATCCTCATGCAAACAACAACAACGACCAAATGATGAGCGATGGAATGTTCGGAGGCTTTATGTAATTCATGCAACATCGATGCGAGAAGGCGCTCTGTCCAAAATGTAGGTGTGAAACACTTGAAACTCTCGACGGTCACCGCTAAAAGCAGTTCGAGGAGCTGGGACCACCGGAGTTTATTGGAGAGCCAAAAACCACTTAAAGGCGAAACGTGGATAAAGCGAGATCACCAAGATATTTGATGTCTTGGGATGCTCAGAGGAGCAAAAGGTTCCCTTTGCCACCTTTATGTTACGAGGAGAGGCGATTCTTGGTGGGAATCGGTAAAGCGTACTCAACTACCACTTTGAAGATGTCTTGGGAGAAGTTCGAAGAACTATTCAACGACAAGTACTTTCCGAAAGTATTCGTCACATAAAAGAGGTAGAGTTCATCAAGTTGGAGCGAAAACAATATGGCCGTGTCGCGATGCGAAGCTAAGTTTGCGAGTTGTCCCGGTTTGCGTCTCACTTGGTTGATAATGAGGAGAGAATGACGCGGATGTTTCTAAGAGGTTTGAAACCCGAGATACGTCGATATCTAATTTCTCATAAAGCGTGTTTGTATTCGGATGTTGTAAATAGGGCTCGATTATTGGAGCGCGATAACGAGTCAACGTAACCAAGAAAGCGGTAAAAGCAAAATGATAATACCGGTGGTAGCGATCATCGAAGCGGTGACAACAAACGTGGAGGAATCAACATGCGAAAAATGGTAACCACTTGGTGGTAATCATGGCGAAGACAATAAGAATGGACATTTCAAGAAGAGGAGATTCAACAATGATGGAAAGGCGTCGGCACCAACACCGTTGTTAAGGAAGGAGAACGACCACCTATCATATGCTTCAAATGCGGAGGGAGGGACACATCGGTCAAAGCTGCGCGATGCGGTCAAAGCGTGTTATAATTATGGAAGAAAGGTCACCTAGCCCGATTTTTGTCGTGCATGAGAAAGACAAGTCCAGTGGGATGGAGGCACCAAAAGGCCGTCCCCGAAAAAGTCAAAGCCGGTAGTTCAAGGAGGCGTTTGTTGTGACCTCCCGAAAGCAAGGAACCCGAACGAGGTCATCACCGGGTAAGCTTATCATAAACTCTAGCGAAGTCTATACCTTATTTGATACCGGTTCTACCCATTCTTTTATTTCTCCTACTTGCGCTCAACGTTTAAATTTGACTCCGGAGAAATTAGACTTTGACTTATCGATTGAAACTCCGTTGGGAGAAACCTTCATTACATCCACTGTTTATAAGTCTTGTTTGATTCAAATCGGTAACCGTACGTTACCTATCGATCTTATTTCTTTAAAAATACTTGCATTTGACGTGATTCTAGGGATTGATTGGTTAACTACTCATCATGCTAAAATTGATTGTTTTCATAAGGTTGTTAGCTTTCATATTCCTAATCAACCTACTATGTGAATTCAAGCGACCAAACCATTAAAATCAATCATGGTCATCTCAAGCCATAAAGCTATTCATTTATTAAAAAACGGATGTCAAGCTTTCTTAGCTCATATCACGATTTAAACAAAAATACGTCGATTTGAATGATATTTCTATTGTTAATAAATTTCTGACGTATTCCCGAAGAACTTCTGGCCTACCCCGAGCGTGAAATCGAGTTTTGGTATCGATCTTGAACCCGTACAAAACCCATTTCCAAAGCCCCATATCGAATGGCTCTATTGAACTTGAGGAGTTAAAACCCAACTGCGAGAATTGTTAGACATCGGTTTCATTCGACCTAATACGTCTCCTTGGGGTGCTCTGTTCTATTCGTGAAGAAGAAAGATGGAAGTATCGACTTTGTATTGATTATCGGGAGTTGAATCATGTCACCATAAAAATAGGTACCCGTTGCCTCGCATTGATGACTGTTTGATCGGTTGCAAGGCGCCAAATTCTTTTCAAAGATTGATCTTCGTTCTGGATATCATCGATTGAAGATTAAAAGCGATGACATTCAAAGACGCTTTTCGAAACTTCGATGCGGGCATTATGAATTCCTAGTCATGTCTTTTGGATTGACTAATGCTCTACTTTGCCTTCATGGATATGATGAACCAAGTATTCAAGAAATATTTGGATCACTTTGTGATCGTCTTTATTGATGACATCCTCATATACTCCAAAACCCGTGAAGACCATGAGCAACACTTGAGGCTGATACTCCAAAAGCTTCGTGAAAACAAGCTATATGCCAAGTTGAAGAAATGCGAGTTCTGGCTTGAGGAAGTTGCATTCCTTGGGCACGTAATATCAAATCATGGAATATCTGTTGACCCGACAAAGATTGAAGCAATTCAAAGTTGGGAACAACCTAAGTCGATGATGAAAGTCGTAGCTTTCTCGGCTTAATTGGTTATTATCGAGATTAAGTAGAAGGGTTTTCTCGAATCGCTACTCCATTAACTCGGTGA
This sequence comes from Panax quinquefolius, assembly GCA_020205615.1. NCBI lineage: Eukaryota > Viridiplantae > Streptophyta > Magnoliopsida > Apiales > Araliaceae > Panax > Panax quinquefolius. The sequence goes on from CM035170.1 coordinate 52,314,343, forward strand.
CTCGAAAAGATACAAAAGTTTGGTTGGAGCGAGGAATGTGAGAAGAGTTTTCAAGAACTTCGAGAGAGACTCATTTACTTTGTTACGACAATACCATCGGCTCGGAGGGATTTGTCATCTCTGATGATGCTTGAGGCAAAGGGTTAGGATGTGTTCTCATGCAACATGGGAAAGTCATAGCCTATGCCTCCTCGACAACTCAAAAGAATATGAGAGGAATTATCTTACTCATGATCTAGAGTTAGCGGCGATCGTTTTTGCACTTAAGATTTGGAGGCATTACACATATGGAGAGAAGGTGGAGATCTATCACGGATCATAAAAGCCTCAAATATTTCTTCACTCAAAAAGGAACTCAACATGCGGCAATGACGATGATGGCTTGAGTTGTTGAAAGATTATGATCATACCATTCAATACCATCACGGAAAAGCGAGCGTAGTAGTGATGCATTGAGTAGAAGATCATATCTTGGTATGAGTGCATTATTGTCAACGCATGAGGCCCATTTTATATGACTTACAAAGGATGGAGATAGAGTTAAAGACTCCGAGGGACCCATGTGATGATGGCGAATATCTGAGTAGAACCGACTTTAATCGATAAAGTTAAAAATTGCTTTCTCAAACTACTGAGACACAGAGGCGATCGTATGAGGAAGAAATTGCAAGAAGGTGCTATTTGGAAGCAAGAATCGATGAAGAAGGAATACTTGAGTCGACTCAGGACTTTGTGTTCCTAACAACCTAATTTAAAGTATAAAATCATGATGGAAGCGCACAACACACCGTTTGCAATCCATCACAGGGAGTACCAAAATGTATCGTGATCTTGACATACATTTTGGTGGAGCAATATGAAGAGAGAGATCGCGGAGTTTATCTCAAGGTGTCTAACTTGTCAACGAGTCGGCGGAGCATCAAGTGCCAAAAGGTCCATTGCAACCACTTGAAATTCTAGAATGGAAGTGGGAGCACATTACCATGGATTTAATTCTTGGTCTTCCCAAGGTTTCTCAAGGCGTAGATGCGATTTGGGTCATTGTTGATAGATTGACCAAGTCTGCTCATTTCTTACCTATCTGAAACTTATACACTTGAGCGTCTTGCTCGTATGTACATAAACGAGATTGTAAGATTGCATGGTATGCCGTATCCATAGTTTACGATCGAGACCCAAGATTCACTTCACGATTTTGGGTTAGTTTGCAAAAAGCTATGGGCGCGGTTTACGATTTAGCTCGGCATATCATCCTCAAAGCGGACGAGGCGATCGAAAAAAGACTATTCAAACTCTTGAAGATTTATTAAGACTCTGTGTCCTTGACTTCAAGGAAGTTGGGACAAGTTCTTACCATTGGTGGAGTTTTCCTACAACAACGTTATCAAGCAAGTATTGGCATGGCTCCATTTGAGGCGTTGTATGGAAGAAAGTGTCGTTCTCCGTTATCTTTGGGATGAGGTGGGTGAAGCAACGTTGTTGGGACCGGTTGTTGAATGCGTATGACTACGAAAAAGATTCAAACGATCCGACAACGTATAAAAACCTCACAAGATCGACAAAAGAGTTATCTTGATCTTCATCGAAAGGGCGTGGAATTGATATTGGAGATCATGTGTTGTTACGTGTTGCTCCATGGAAGGGAGTTACGAGATTTGGAAAGAGAGGAAAGCTCGAACCCTCGATTCATTGGCCCATTTTAATCCTCGATCGAGTAGGAAGCGTGGCTATGGGACTACGCCTTCTGCTAGTAGTATGTCTAGTGTTCATAACGTTTTTCACATATCTATGTTACGTAAATATGTGAAAGACCCGAACCACATTATTGAATTAGAATCGGACGAGATAGAGGAAGATTTAACGTATGAAGAGTTACTGTTAAAATCTTGGATAAGAAGGATCATATTCTACGCTCGAGGTTATACCTCAAAATCAAAGTTTTGTGGAGAAACCACGATGTGGAAGAAATGACACAGGAGTTAGAATCGAGATGAAGTCGAGATATCCTCACCTCTTGATATACAGTATGCGTACCCTAATTTGAGGATGAAATTTCATAAGAAGGGGAGGTTGTAAGACCCCAACTTTTATGAATAAAGATTAAATTCTCTCGAAATATATTTTTTTGAATATTATGGTGTGGATATGATATAATGTTATAGTTGTGGGTATTATTTACAAATTTTGCAAAAAGTAAGCAAGTGGTTATATAATATTCGATTGGTGGGGAATATTCGTTTTAACGGGGAATATTAAATGCGACGGCACAATCATTAGTGGACCCCACAGCGAAAGTATTATCGTAGTTAGAAAATGACGAAATTATCTTTTATAAAAATAACGGCGAAAGTGTTACTGATTAAAACTGTTGAACTACCCGGTAGTAAAAAAATACGATGTCTGGCGTGGTTGCATAGTAGCACACGGTATTGATTATTGATGCTTACGTGAGAAGTCACTCGGTTATACTCAATTATTACTACTCTGATAATTGTTGCATCATATCTCTCGTATTATTGATTTGATTATTGTCACGATATCATCATTATATATGATATATTATTAAATCAATAATTGAGGCGACAAAGTTATTCATATTATTAAATTGCAATATTTACAATGTCTAGAAGTTACATCGAGGAGAGGTTTGGTCACTAATTACGCGCGATAAGGAGAAATCCTTATCGAAAAGCCCCTCTTTCACAGGAACGACACGTTTGTTAAATATTGTGAGTTATAATATTAATGATGAATAAGTTAGTGTTGATTAAAGATGAATTTGATAGTTCCATTGTGTTGGGATTATTAGTGTTAATGGAAATCGACATCTATTAGATGATAATTGATGTGCAGGGTTTATATTGATAAATCGGGTAATTTATCGGATAAATGAGCAATTAATTACTACTAATTCACATGCTTATATAACTATTTGTTCACATGTGTGTACTATTGAATCACATTCTTGTACTATTAGGGGAGTTGGTGCAAGATTGATAATACTTGCATGACTAAGTTAAAAATGGAGGTATAGATGGAGGTACTATCTTTGTAATTATATATTTTCACATGATTATACTATTGATTCACATGATTGAACTATTGATTCACATTATTTACTATTAGGGAGGTGGTGCAAGTTTGATAATACTTGCGGGACTAAATTAAAAATGAAAAAAAAGTTGGAGGTATTGTCTTTGTAATATTTGAGAGCCCCAAAAATGTGAATTATCGAAACTATATTTTTTCTATAAATAGAAGCTCATTCTTCCTTCATTTCTCACCAATTCACAAAAGCTTTAGAGCAATTATTATAGAGAGAAATTATAGAGAAAAGAAGAAGAGAAGTACGCTACCTCCTTTATTCTAGTATCCGATTTTTTTTCTACGGTAAGGGGTATTATTTCTTTTTTGTATTCATGAAGAGAACTTACATTATTCCATTCTTTATTATTACATTGGAATAACTTTGTATCTGTGGACTACCCTATACTTGGTGAAATTCTTCTATTATTCTATTCTTTATCATTCTGTTGGAACATCATGTTTGTGCTTTACGCATGACCTGGTTCCATTATTTATCATTCTGTTGGAACATCCTGTTTGTGCTTTATGCGACACAACCCATTAATTATTTTATTATTACATTGGAATATCACATATGTGCGTTTACGCGTGACTGAATTCTGTTATTTATTATTACATTGGAATAACTTGTATGCATGCGATCTATCGCATTCTGGTGATTTCTTTTGTTATTCCATTCTTTATTATACTCGGTTGGTTAAATTTTTGGCTTTTATACTCCATGAAATTAGTGGAATATCCTTGATATTTGTGCTTCATCGATATCTTTTCATGGAAATATTCTTTTGAGCATTCTTGAGTTTTATCCTGAAAAGCGATGTCGTGTTAACAATTTGAACGTTATTGGTTCTGGACAAATTAATTCTTGAACTTGTTTTATTGAATTCTTATATCATTGTCATCATCCTCATGTTTATAATATGTTGAAAGTCATCATGACACATAGTGCATAGATGGACTTGGTATGATTATGACCGAGGATTATTTGATATAATCATGGCCAGTAATGTTACAAATGATGTGGTAAAAGTCCTCCTTGGCCGTAGTGCATTGATGGACGAGTTGTTGGCATGATCATGACCATTGATGAATACGAAATATCCTTGGCCCGTAGTGCATGGAAAATTTGTGGTCGTGATACTTATGAATATCCTTGGCCGTAGTGCAGGGATGATGTGGTTTATTTATTAAGCTGAGTCTCAGCGATAAAAGTGATGAAAAACCTTTTAAATCATAGAAGATAGTAGACTTTATTCTCTACTTGACTCTTCTAATGGATTGCTTGTTCATTGCAGATTAAACTTGATGTTTGTTATATTTTATCGGTTTAACAACTTTGTTGAAGGCTAATGATAAATTATTACGCATTATCTTAGTCATAATATTTCTTCTTTGGGCTAGTTGAGCTCACCCTTTTGCTTTCATTATTCTCTTGAGAAAATGAGAAAGTAGTTTGGGACTAGTCGGGGAACGGAGTGACGGTCCAGATGATAGCATTAGTAGTCCTCACTATTCTATGAAATAGTGTGATAATAAATGTAATGAGGACTCCATTGAGTGTGGATATTGTCTAGATGACAATATTTGTATTAAAACTCATAGCTTATGTTTTGTCATATTTTACACGACAGTTGTATTATTAAGTTGTATTTGAATTTTATACCATGTATTTGGCGACTCAAGATGGGTGATGTATATCTATTTTGGGGGCGCGTCAATATGTATATCTCAAGCCATAAAGCTATTCGTTTATTGAAAAAGCGGATGTCAAGCTTTTCTTAGCTTATCCACGAAGAACTTCCCCGCCTACCCTCGGAGCATGAAATCGAGTTTTTATTGACCTTGAACACGGTACAAAACCCATTTCCAAAGCCCCATATCGAATGGCTCTATTGAACTTCGAGGGTTAAAACCCAACTACGAGGAATTGTTAGACATCGGTTTCATTAAATCCTAGTACATCTCCTTGGGGGGCTCCTGTTCTATTCGTGAAGAAGAAAGATGGAAGTATGCGACTTTGTATTGATTATCGGGAGTTAAATCATGTCACCATCAAGAATAAGTATCCGTTACCTCGCATTGATGACCTGTTCGACCAGTTGCAAGGAGCACAATTCTTTTCAAAGATTGATCTTCGTTCGGGATATCATCAGCTGAAGATTAAAACTGAGGATATTCCGAAGACTGCCTTCAGAACTCGGTACGGGCATCAAGAATTTTTAGTCATGTCTTTTGGATTGACTAATGCTCCTGCTGCTTTCATGGATATGATGAATCGAGTATTCAAGGAATACTTGGATCAGTTCGTTGTTGTCTTTATTGATGACATCCTCATCTATTCCAAAAGCCGTGAAGATCATGAGCACCATTTAAAGCTGATACTTGAAAGGCTTCGTAAAAACAAGCTATATGCCAAGCTGAAGAAAAGTGAGTTCTGGCTTGAGGAAGTAGCATTCCTTGGGCACGTGGTGTCAAAATATGGAGTATCTGTTGACCCAGCAAAGATTGAAGCAATACAAAGCTGGGAGCAACCTAAATTAGTGACCGAAATACGTAGCTTTCTCGGCTTAGCTGGTTATTATCGGAGATTCGTAGAAGGGTTTTCTCGAATCGCCACTCCATTAACTCAGTTGACTCGAAAAGATACAAAATTCAATTGGACCAAGGAATGTGAGAAGAGTTTTCAAGAACTCAAGAGGAGACTCATTTCGGCACCTGTTCTGGCAATACCATCTGGATCGGAAGGATTTGTCATCTACAGTGATGCTTCAGGCAAGGGTTTAGGATGTGTTCTCATGCAACACGGGAAAGTCATAGCCTATGCCTCACGACAACTCAAAGAATATGAGAGAAATTATCCTACTCATGATCTAGAGTTGGCAGCTGTCGTTTTCGCACTTAAAATCTGGAGGCATTACCTGTATGGGGAGAAGGTGGAGATCTTTACGGATCATAAAAGCCTTAAATATTTCTTCACCCAAAAGGAACACAATATGCGGCAACAACGTTGGCTTGAACTGTTGAAAGATTATGATCATACCATTCAATACCATCCTGGAAAAGCGAACGTTGTAGGGCGACGATTGAGTAGAAGATCATATCTTGCGGTGCGAAAAGCGATATTGTCAACGCAAAGACCCATTTTGTATGACTTGTGAAGGATGGAAATAGAGATAATGACTCCAAGGACCCACGTGATGATGGAAAATATACGAGTAGAACTGACTTTAATCGATAAAGTTAAAATTTGCTCAAGCTACGTACACACAGGCGATCTTGCGCATGAAGAAGAAAGTGCAAGAAGGTGCTATTAGGAAGCAAGAATCGATGAAGAAGGAATACTTATAGTCAACTCCAGACTTTGTGTTCCTAACGACTCTGATTTGAAGTATAAGATCATGATGGAGCGCACAACACACCGCTTGCAATCCATCACAGGAGTACCAAAATATATCGTGATCTTGACATACATTTTGGTGGAGCAATATGAAAAGAGAGATAGCGGAGTTTATCTCAAGGTGTTTAACTTGTCAACGAGTCAAGGCGGAGCATCAAGTACCAAAAGGTCCATTGCAACCACTTGAAATTCCAGAATGGAAGTGGGAACACATTAACATGGATTTCGTTACTGGTCTTCCCAAGGTTTCTCAAGGAATGTATGCGATTTGGGTCATTGTTGATAGATTGACCAAATCTGCTCATTTCTTACCTATACGAGAAACTTATACACTTGAACATCTTGCTCGTATTTACATAAATGAGATTATAAGACTGCATGGTATGCCAGTATCCATAGTTTCTGATCGAGACCCAAGATTCACTTCACGATTTTGGGTTAGTTTGCAAAAATCTATGGGCACGGATTTACGATTTAGTTCTGCATATCATCCTTAAACGGACAGACAATCAGAGAGGACTATTCAAACTCTTGAGGATCTATTAAGACTCTGTGTCCTTGACTTCAAAGGAAGTTGGGACAAGTTCTTGCCATTAGTGGAATTCTTCTACAATAACATTTATCAAACAAGTATCGGCATGGCTCTATTCGAGGCGTTGTATGGACGCAAGTGTCGTTCTCTAGTATGTTGGGATGAGGTGGGTGAAGCAACGTTGTTGGGACTGGAATTAGTACGTATGACTACAAAGAAGATTCAAATGATCCGCCAATGTATAAAAACCTCACAAGATCGACAAAAGAGTTATGCTGATCTTCATCGAAAGGACGTGGAATTCAATGTTGGAGAACATGTGTTGTTACGTGTGGCTCCATGGAAAGGAGTTACAAGATTTGGAAAGAGAAAAAATCTCAATCCTCGATTCATTGGCCCATTTGAAATCCTTGACCGAGTAAGAACTGTAGCCTATAGACTTGCTTTACCTCCAAGTATGTCTCATGTTCATAATGTTTTTCACATATCCATGTTACGTAAATATGTGGAGGACCCGAACCACATTATTGAGTTAGAACCGGATGAAATAGCGGAAGATTTAACGTATGAAGAGGTTCCTGTTCAAATCTTGGATAAGAAGGAACATATTTTACGCTCCAAGGTTATACCTCAAGTCAAAGTTTTGTGGAGAAACCACGATGTTGAGGAAATGACTTGGGAGTTAGAATCTGAATTGAAATCAAGGTATCCTTACCTCTTCGTCATACTAGGTATGTACCCTAATTTCGAGGACGAAATTTCATAAGAAGGGGAGGTTGTAAGACCCCAACTTTTATGAATAAAGATTAATTTTCTCTAAATATCATTTTTGAATATTATGGTATGGATTTGATAAAATGTTATAGTTGTGGGTAATATTTATAAATTTTGCAAAGTAAGCAAATTGTTATAAAATATTCGTTTGGTCGGGGAATATTCTTTTTGTTGGGGAATATTCGTACGACGACACAATCATTGGTGGAGCCCATAACAGAATTATTGTCGGAGTTAGAAAACGACAAAATTATCTTTTTATAAAAATAACGACGGAAGTTTTACTGTTAACTGTTGAAATACCCGGTAATAAAGGTACAGTATTACGCGTGGTTGCATAGTAGCACACGGTATTAATTATTGATGCTTACGTGAGAAGTCACTCAGTTATACTCAATTATTGTTACAGTAATTGCTGCATCATATCTCTTATATTATTGATTCAATTATTGTCACAAAGATCATCTCAGATAATATGTTATATTATTAAATCAATAATTGAGACGACAAGTTATAAATGATGAATAATTGTTGAAAGATTAAATATGTGTTGATTAAAAATAAAATAATTTGTGGTAATATTTATTCAATCCTTGATGTATATAAGAAGTCTATTATGAGACGTTTGTGGTAAGTTTGGTTACTCTATGGGGGCCCATATGTCATCATCTAAGAGTCTCTTTTGCCAATAGTAATTACCTTTACCAGACGTCAAACCACTTGCCATTTCACATTACAGGCATCGAACCAATTGTCATTTCACATTACAGGCGTCGAACCAATTATCGTTTCACATTACAGGCGTCAAACCACTTGTTGTTTCACATTACAGGCGTCAAACCACTTGGTGTTTCACATTACAAGTGTCAAACCACTTTTCTTTTCACATCACCAGTCGTCAAGCCGCTTGCCTTTTCACATTGCAAGGGCTAAGCTATAAATCTTCTATAAATAGAGGCCTAGTTTTTCATTATTTTTGACGAATTCATTCAAGCTATAGAGAGGGAAAGTATAGAGAGAATAAAAGAGAAAGAAGAAGAGTATTCTGTTACTACACTAATGCAGTATTCAATCTCCTACTAAAGTAAGGGATATTATTTATTGTACTCGTAATGGATATTATTCTTTCGTATTCATGAAGAGAGTTATTTTCTTTCAAATACTCGTAAGAGCTGTTATTCCGATCCATTCTTTATTATTATATTGGAATAACCTGTCTATGCAAAGTACTGCATACATGGTTAAATTCTTCTGTTATTTCATTCTTTATTATCTTGTTGGAACATCCTGTCTGTGCGTTTACGCATGACCTGGTTCCCTTGTTTATTATTCTGATGAAATATCATGTATGTGCGTTTACGCATAACCTGGTTCTATTATTTATTATTTTGTTGGAATATCCTGTCTGTGCATTTACGCATGACCTGGTTCCATTATTTATTATTCTGTTGGAATAACCTGTCTGTGCGGTCTATCGCATGCTTGGTGAATTCTTTTGTTATTCCATTCTTTATTATACTCAGTTAGTTAAAGTTTTGGCTTTTATACTCCATGAAATTAGTGGAATATCCTTGATATTTGCGTTTCATCAAGTATCTTTTCATGGAAATATTCTTATGAGCATTCTTGAATTTTACTCTACAAAGCAGTATCATGTTGACAATTTGGACGTTATTGGTTTCTGGATAAATTAATTCTTGAACTTATTTTATTGAATTATTATGTCATTGTCATCATCTTCATGTTTATATTATATTGAAAGTCATCTGTGGCCTGTCGTGCATAGATGGACTTGGTATGATTATAACCACGGATTATTCGGTATAATCATGACCGTAAAGTTACTAATAATGTGGTAAAAATCCTCATTGGGCCGTAGTGCATTGATGGACAGTTGTTGGCATGATCATGACCATTGATGAAAACACGAATATCCTTGGCCCGTAGTGCATGGATAATATGTGGTTGTGATACTAATGAATATCCTTGGCCGTAGTGCAGGGATGATGTGGATTATTTATTAAGCTGAGTCTCAGCGATAAAAGAATTGAAAAACCTTTTAAATCATAGAAGATAGTAGATTTTATTTTCTACTTGACTCTTCTAATTGATTGCTTGTTCCGCTGCAGTTAAACTTGATGTTTGTTATATTGTATCAGTTTAACACTGTTGAAGGCTAACGATAATTTATTCTGTATTATGTTAGTCATAATATTTCTTACTGGGCTAGTTGAGCTCACCCTTTTGCTTTCATTGTTCTCTTCAGGAAATGAGAACGTAACAGGGACTAGTCGGGGTACAGAGTGACGGTCCAGATGATAACATTAGTAGTCCTCACTATTCTATGAAATAGTGTGATAATAAATGTATTGAGGACTTATTTTGAGTTTGAATACTGTCTAGAAGACAATATTTGTATTAAAACTCACAGCTTATGTTGTATATTTAAAATTGTATTTGTATTCTGTACTATGTATTTGGCGACTCAGAATAGGTGATGTATACATATTTTGGGGGCGTCACAATTAGTATTATAATAATAATACTAATAATAATAATTTTTATTATTATTATTTATTTGTGTGTGTGAATAAGAGAGGAGAGAGAAAGATTTTGTGTGTGAACATGAGAGAGAGTAGGGTGTATGAGTGAATTTGATTTGGACGGGAAGAAATATGAGCCTTTAGATTAAGTTGGAAGAATTAAGTTAGAATGAATCTGAACCGTCCTTGTGCTTTGTCAAATGAAAGATTCAAAATGAGTTCTGTTTTTTATATATATATATATATATATATATATATATATATGCCACGGATCCAGTCCGGATTTTCTTAAGTTACGAATTTATTTTTTTTGCTTTTTTTTTAAAACAACTAAAAAAAGTTTAATATTTTATGGAACTAAATTTTTTTCATAATATAGTGTTTTGAGTGTGCTTTGGATACATATAACAAAACAGGTCTTTACAAATACTACGGAACTATACAAATTCACTTGTTATATGTATCCAAATCACACCCAAAACACTGTATTATGTAAAAATTTCAGTTCCATAAAATATTAAACTTTCTTTTTAGTTGTTTAAAAAAAAGGAAAAAATAAAATAAAAAATTCCGTAACTTAAGAAAGTCTAGACTCCCGAACTGGATCCGTGGCCTATATATATATATATATATATATATATATATATATATATATTTATTGTGAATGTTTATATCGAATTTTTAATTGTCAGTTACGTGGATAAGTATTAGTAATAATATTTTTCCCTCCTATAATTCATATCAATTACATGTATTGATAAGTTTCGCAATTGTAATTCGGCATAAATTTTACAATACATAGCAAAACTCTTTCGTTAATATTTAGTCTTACAGATAATTGAAGATGAACTTCTTTCAAAATTTTCTTCCTTTAATCCCAATTTTTAGGGGCTAAAAAGTAAGCACTCCCTCATTGAATATATAACACAACGCATGAACTATTCTGCGGAAAATGAAGAGAAAATCACAAGTGTAACTGTGCAAGAAAAAGATGGTTCACAATGGAAAATGTGACGTCTTAAATCTGGCTACTTCAATCTCACATATTTAATATTCAATGTACAATACAATCACATCTAACTACCTATAATAAAGAATAATAATAAACTTCATAAACCATCATCCCATTAAAAGGTTACATCTCAAATATAATCCCAAGTCATCTAACCTGTATTACATCATTATTCGGTTATTAACAATACATCTAACTTCTGATTTTACAGTATTATTCGATGTTAAACTTAATAAAACTGCGGAATAATTAATATATCTCTGCCTTATTTCTTTAATTCCCTGAATCATAACCTTTATCAGCTACACATATCTGAATCAAATTTATTTTATGATTCGCTTCATCAGAGTTATTATATAAAACCTACATTTCAGCTCAATATCCCTTATACATTGGGTAACTCAAACTTTACAACTAAATATGAAATTACACAAAATAAACTATCAAGTACATTTCTAAAAGCCTTAAACATAGTTTAAAAGAATAACAATTGTACCAAAAAAATTTAATCTTCTTGCATTACATCTGATCCATGTCATTCAAGTAGCACATAGTGTTACCTTAAATCCTTAACCTGTAAAAATGGTTATTCACAAAATTGAGCTTGATAGCCCAATAAATTTAACAGTTTTCATGCATCACGTAGCATACAATAACATGCACAGATTATATTACATAATCATTAGACTAACATAACATACATGTTGCAGTTCACATAACAAGTATAAAGATTGAGATCCTTACTCAATCAACATTCTTTGCTCAATCAACGTAGTCATAAATTGACTTTAACGTTTTATACTTACAACATATGTAATACCTTATGCTCTTTGTAATACATATTTAAAACACTTCATCATCAGGTTCACATAACAAATAGGAACTGAAAGACTTGTCTGGCTCGTAGATTATCAACTTACAGCTTAATTATTTTGCGTATATCCTACAACATTTCAAAAGTTCATATATATGCATCAGTTTCACATATAATGAAATCATATCAACTCTTAGTCCTAATCCTCTTACAACTTGCATTTCTTTAAAAACCTATAACATTGTTAGAGTTTATGCCTTAGAGGCCAATTATTTGATATAATTGCTTAACATTTTGATATTATATTTGATTAAATAAATGAATGATTTTATTATGTTTTTATTTACTGCGTTATATAAATGTTAACATAATAAAATTCCTTAGAATAGTGATACAAATTATATAGTTTCAAGTATGTGACTTGAACATGAGATTATATAATTACAATTAGTATCATTGCTCTTAAATGTCCCTAGTCGAGTATCATTGTTGATAGGACAACAATGATGCATTGAGACTAGTATGTGGATTGACTGATGACCAAATCTCATTGGTCATAAATATATGAGATATTAAGTTAATGCATAGGTATGTGTTAGAGAACGATGTCTTCGGATGGACCCACCATGAGAATTCTATGTGGAGCATCGAAGTGTCATTAGAGATTCTCATAGTGACAATGATGTAATGGTCCTCCGACCTGAAATCACTATATTACTACACGAGAATTTATGTACTTTGATATCATCAAAGGTCACCTTTAATAGGGTGGACTATAAAGGTGATTATTGGGTACATCATGAATCATGTGAGAAATATGAGTGATCTAGATGGAATTTAACCCTCCTATTTATTAGGGGTGATATCCATAGGCCTCTTGATTGAGTAGGACTATGAAATGCATGGTCATGCTCAAATAGTTATTTGTTTCATATAGTCTACTCATTGATCAAAAAAAACTCAGATTAAATTATGAAGAGTATGACACGTTCCATGACTAGAGTTTAATCTAGGATATTAAGGTTAAAAGGATTAAATTACATTGAAACATTGGTCACGAAAAGGTTGCATCGAATCATCGATCTTATTATTACTTGGGTAGCAGTGATGCATTACTAGATGCCGCCATCAACGCTTATAATTTTATAATATGCTTTTAAAATTATTGCCAATGTAATAATAACCTATAGGGTCACACACATAGAACGTAATTTAAAAAGAAAATTAATTTAAATTGTAAGGATTTAAATATATCAATATGATTGATAGTATTTTAAATCACGAATTTAAATTAAAAGGATAATTTGTATATATGTATATTAATTAAGTAAGACTTAATTAAGATATATATATATATATATATATATAAATTCGATTTTAATAATATTAGATTTTGATTAATTCCTCCTAACTGCTATATATATGATATATATCAGCCATTTTAGGGATTACATCAAAATACAAAACCCTAGCCGCTCTTAGAGAGAGATTAGATAAAACAGTTTCGAAAATCCTCATCCTTGGTGGCTAGTACCGCAGTTCCTTCTTCTGCAGATCGTAGGACGATTCGCGAAGCGTTCGTGTGGATACCGTAGAGACGCAGTTCGTTTGGATTGCGTTAGAGATTCGATCGCATCAATTCCAGCTTCATAATTGGTATAATCTTTTACACACTGAATTAATTTCTGTCTCGCATGAATCCTGTTTGGGTTTCGGATTGTTTTGTTCAATTTATTTTTCGCTGTGCATTGCTTTGATGTGCCGAAAATCCTACAAACATATCTTTAGGTTTTAACTTTTTTTCATTTGTCAATAAAATTATAATTTCTATTTAGCCAACCATAATTATAATTTTATTTAACAAATCATTAATCCTCTAAATTTATATACCACCCTTCTCATCTTATTAAAACAATTATATTAATTCACTATTTAAATTAAGTGAATTACTCACAATATTTATGAAATTAATTCATAACATTTTCATTGCTAACAAGGTATAACAATCAAATTATATTATTTCATAATATAATTTTAACTTAATTAAATTAATTAATATTATTTAATTTCTTCAATAGTTTAATTAACCATTAAACCTCTTTTTTCCAGATATATGAATATATATATATATATATATATATATATATATACACACACGTATCGTGTCCCATTCCCGCACTGATCAAATTCGAACTCCGGACTTTGATCAAATTCGGACCCTAATATTTTTTTTTCATTTTTTTCAAAACAACTAAATTTTTTTTTAATATTTTATGGAACTGAAATTTTTCCATAATAAAATGTTTTGGGTGTGATTTAGATACCTATACCAAAAATTGTATATACAGTCTGCACAGACTGTACAGACCTGTTTTGTTATACGTATCCAAATCACATTCAAAACACTGTATTATATAAAAATTCCAGTTCCATAAAATATTAAAAAAAAATAGTAGTTTTAAAAAAAAGCAAAAAAAAAAGAAGTCCGAATTTTAAGAAAGTCCGGGAGTCCGGATAGGAACCGGACTCTCTCTCTCTCTATATATATATACATACATATACATATACATATCTCTTTTATATAAATATTTAATTCTCTTCACAACAAATCATACATTTCAAAATATATATAACACATCTCAATATAAGAATTTTATTTATTAATTTCTGAAAATTCGGGTTATCACATCCTTCTCCCTTTATAAGGATTCTATCCTCGGAATCAACAAAATCTCCCTCACTCGATTTTCATCAAGTCTCTTTTTAAAAAAAATTATCGCTGAATAACTTTAACACATTACCTTAATATAGGTTTAATAATTCATATTCCATTCTTTTTCTCAATAAATTCTTGCAAACTTTATCTCATAACCTTCACTTAAACTCAATTATATTTTGAGTATTATAGATTCTTTAATCCTTTTATTTCCTTTTTCTAAGGATCATCACCATATACTTAATTAATTACATAAACACTCAGGATATTGCATTCACCTCTTATTCTAAGAATTTCGTTCTCGAAATTTTAACTTACTAATCCTCATTCATTCGATTTATTAAAATATATTTTAAATTAATCTTTATTCATTCACTGGGTTTTATGACCAAATCCTCCCAATTTCATTAGATAACTTCATCCCTTCTCTTTTCAGAATTTCATTTATTTTTTGAAATTATTATGATTTACTCAATTTACTCGCCATCACATTTCACGTTCTACAATTTACTTCTTTCAAAAGATTATCCTCCTTGCCACATTTACCCTTCAGAATAATAAGAATCTTCCACAATTACTCAATAATTGGGAAGCGATATGAATAACTCAAGAATTTAAAAGATTTCAAATCATGTTGAAGGGTCACAAGACCTTGAACCCTTCTCTAGGTTTAACATTGTAAATGTTATAGATAATGTTTATCAATCACAAAGACTGGAAACACTCTCTGTAAGTACTCGAGGTGATTAGCCTATCGTACCTCTACGCCGTGCACGACGTATTACATCATAACATCGTAACGACTATATGCATTACTTTCAGAACCATTGTCTCCGATAACATGTCCCCTGTTATAGGGTTGTTCACATCAGCTTCACAACATCTAAATCTGCACCAAAACAATTTAGTTTGGCAACATCTGTTAAAGAACGCTTGAATTTCATAAACATCTTTCAATAATCGTCTAGCTGAATCAAATAGCTTAGACTTTTACCAACAACTTGGACATCAATCGATATATATATATATATAACACTAATATTACAAAAATTGAAGAACAATTAAATAAATTAACTTTTAAAACTACTCACCCTACGAGTACAACAAGAAATTGGTATACTAGACCTACTCCTCCGGACTTACAATTAGAAGAGAGAGATCTAGATAATCAGTTCTCTGTTTCTTCTAATAAAATCTATGAATGGAATATTAATGGATTCAGTGAACAAGAAATACTAAATAAGTTAAATCACATGTCCATGGTAGCAAATAGCTATAATACGAAAGTTCATTGACTATGTAATGTAATGTCTTTCCATAGAATAGTTCTTAGAATTTGAACATTTGCATCACTAGTAATACTTTGAATCAAAACAGTAAAATCCTTATGACTCTTGTTAATGGCTTTAACATTTAAATTGGTTTTCATAGTTTTATAATATATTCTATAAATCAAAGTTAATGCCTGTCTTGTTTTCTTTTTAATTGAAATCATCAGCAAGAGAGTTCCAATCTAGTTTAAATTCTTTTTTAATGACTCTTAATTGAATATGAGTTTCAAAATCTGACTAAGTAGGAGACAAAACTTGTTCTTCCTCTTCAGATTCATTAGTGGTATAACAAGGATTTCTAGTTTGACCATTATTTATAACTCATTTTAATTTAATATCTTGTAAAGTGATATTGCTAAGTAGTTCAGTATCCTTTCTAGAAGGAGCTGAAGAACCAGCCAAATCTTTTACAATTAGGGGTCTTCTGGTACGCTCAAAACTTATTTTAATAGTACCATCAGAAAATTGTCTTACATTTTCAACGTTCAATATATTATTACTAACAGGTCTTTGAGGGTTTTCATTTTGCAAAGTCCATTGACTAGGTAATGTAATGTCCTTCCAAAGAATAGTTCTTGGAATTTGAACATTCGTATCACTAGTACTACTTTGAATCAAAATAGTAAAATCCTTAGGACTCTTGTTAATGGCTTTAACATTTAAATTGGTTTTCATAGTTTTGTAATGTATTTTATAAATCAAAGCTAATTCTTGAGATCCCTCAATCATTTGAGTGATTTCTCCAGCAGTTTTAATATTTAACGTTACATTTGGGGCGGAAGGAGATCATGGATGAGTGGCGCAAATAACAACACAATATAAGCAGATAGTTTACTAAAATAATTTTATTAAACTTAAAATATTTACAAACGAAAACTTAAATAAAAACTTACAATAGATTGCAAGCTTCCTTACTTCAACATTGTAGAGAGAAAGAAGCTAAGAGAATAAGAAACTAAACTAAAATTGAACCTAGAACTGAACCTCAAATTGAACCTATTTTAACATCTGACTTGGTTCTCCTTTTATAGAATAAGGAAAGAACTATTACAAAAGTAGAATTATTACATTTGACTATGAATAGTGAAAATGAATAGAGACTTTTTTACTATTTGGCGTCGAAAGGCAGACAGTACTCCATAAAACCCATACGAATCTTTACTTTTGGCAGAAAAACAGACGCATATTCTGACAGCTGCTAACTTTAACTTTGAAGGTTACTTTCGGTGCGAAAAATCATGACATTTAACTATACAAATGGGTCCTGAGCATCTTGGAGGTTGATGTTTCCATAGGGGTCTTCACTAACTTCTTTACTGGCAGAAGATTTGTTGGAGGAAGAGGAAGATGAACTTTCTGCTTCAACTTCTTCACGAAGAGTATTTACTCGATCGCTAATGGCATGGGCCAAAAACTGGAGCTCTGAATTAGAAAAATTCTTAATATTTGCAATATCAAAAAGAAATGGGATTAGGGTTTGACTGTTTATCTCTGGATTTACTGGAGGAACCACAGTCAGGAAAAGATTTAATAGGAATAGATGGAATGATGACAGAAAATTCTTTTTGAACTTGACCAACGATTCTATCGACATTAAACTTATCCCGCCATTTATTGAAGAAGATACGAGTAACCATGACAACTTGACTGACATGAGTGACTGAAGAATAATGACTTTGATTAGGAGACTGAGACACTGACTCAATGACTGGCGTTTGAAGGTTATACTGCCATTTAAGAATCCAAGAGATCTTATATTTACTAACAAGTTGGAGCAGTTGAAGGATACCATTAAACTATGGATTGTAACTGGTACGATTGCTGAAATGATTAACTTGAGACTGAAGTAATTCTGGAAAAATATCAATGGAAGGTCCATATCTTGACCACCATAAATTAAACCAGAAGGGGATTTGACTTTTGAATTTGTGGTTGAATTACAAAAACCACGAATGATTGAAAGACTGATTTTGGTATAAGAAAATCTTATGATAGGCTTCAATATAATCATAAAAACAAAAATGATTACTTTGATTGGTTAAAGAACGAAGATCAGAAGGATGATTACCCCAATCAGTCATGGAGATAATCTGTTTAAATATAAAAGGAATGGAAGATGACTTTGGATTCATCATTCCTATCATAAATAGGTTTGATGACAATTGACTCAGTTTGGAGAAGAATGTCCTTATAATACGTAAGAGATTTATAAGGAGCAAGAGGGATGAAATGTCAACCAGTAGGGAAGAACTTGAAAGAAAGCTTAATTGGATCATCTTTGGGTTTCATGGATGATTCAACATGAAAAAGGTTGACTTGAGAATTTGGGATATACTGAGAGTTTTGACTAGGCTTTGACTGTGGAGTGACCTGTTGAGGACAAGAAAATGGATCAACATATTTAGCTTTACTGTCCAAAACCGTATTGTATGGTTTTGTGATAGATCCAAGAATTTGGTATCTATTTACTAGGTCCACGAAAGGGACTGGATTAACTAGGTGAGGAATCAAAATTTCTCTAGGCTGATTACTTGGGTCAGGGGGTCGGCCTGAACCACGAAAACCAACTTTGGCACTCGTTTTTTAATACCTGTATTAATAAATTCCCGGGAAAGAAAGTCGGGAATTGAATTATCACTTCCTTTAATATACTTAATATCAATATCAAACATACTTAATAAAGATTGTCATATAGTAAAACTTTGCTTAGAGGATATATTTTTGACATCCTTTTCAAAGATATATTTAGCTGATTTATAGTCTATCCTTACTAGGAACTTTTGATTTAATAAATCACTTTGAAATTTATTAATGCATAAAACTAAAGAGAAAATTTCTTTTTAAGACAATATTTTCAATATTTTGGAATTACCATTTATATATTTATTCTATCCTTTCACTATTAGTGTTTCAAGGATTAAGTAGTCATCATTTAGGTTAAAAGGTAACTTTTAATTTTGTTTTTAAACTTAAAGAAAGAGATTTAAAATCTATTCAAGAAAACTCAATTACTAAAAAGATAAATATATTAAACAGTAAAACCTCTCAGTTAAAGTTCTTGAAAGAAGAGATTAAGTATGAACAAGTTGAAAAACAATTAACTGAAAAAGAGTTCAAGATAAATTGAAGATTTAAAAAATTATATGAATCATAATCTTTACTCGGATTTCCCTAATGCATTTTGGCATAGGAAGAAGCATATTATAAGGTTGCCTTATGCTAAGGAATTTAAGGAACATTGTAAGACCCCAACTTTTATGAATAAAGATTAAATTCTCTCGAAATATATTTTTGAATATTATGGTGTGGATATGATATAATGTTATAGTTGTGGGTATTATTTACAAATTTTGCAAAGTAAGCAAGTGGTTATATATTATTCGATTGGTCGAGAAATATTCGTTTTAACAGGGAATATTTGTACGACGGCACAATCATTGGTGGACCCCACAACGGAAGTATTGTCGTAGTTAGAAAATGACAGAATTATCTTTTTATAAAAATAACGGCGAAAGTGTTACCGTTAAAACCATTGAACTACCCTTAGTAGTAAAAGTACAAGAATGTCTGGCATTGGTTGCGTAGTAGCACACACAAGATTGATTATTGATGCTTACGTGAGAAGTCACTCAGTTATACTCAATTATTGCTACAATAATTGCTGCATCATATATCTCATATTATTGATTCGATTATTGTCACAGTATCATCTGCATTATATGATATATTATTAAATCAATAATTGAGACGACAAGTTATTCATATTATTAAATGGCAATATTTACAATGTCTAGAAGTTCTGTCAAGGAGAGGTTTGGTCACCTAATTGCGCGCCAATAAGGAGAAATCCTAATCGGAAAGCCCCCTCTTTCCTGGGAACGACCTGGTTGTTAAATATTGTGAGTTATAATATTAATGATGAATAAGTTCGTGTTGATTAAAGATGAATTTGATAGTTCCATTGTGTTGGGATTATTAGTGTTAATGGAAATCGACATCTATTCCGATGATAATTGATGTCTGGGGGTTATATTGATAAATCGGGTAATTTATCGGATAAATGAGCAATGAATTGCTACTAATTCACATGCTTATATAACTATTTGTTCACATGTGTGTACTATTGAATCACATTCTTGTACTATTAGGGGAGTTGGTGCAAGATTGATAATACTTGCATGACTAAGTTAAAACTTGAGGTATAGATGGGGGTACTATACTGTAATTCGTATTTTTCACATGATTATACTATTGATTCACATGATTGAACTATTGATTCACATTATTTACTATTAGGGGAGGTGGTGGAAGTTTGATAATACTTGCAGGACTAAATTAAAAATGAAAGAAAAGTTGGAGGTATTGTACTGTAATATTCTGAGCCCCAAAATGTGCAATTATCGAAACTATATTTTCTTATAAATATAAGCTCATTCTTCCTTCATTTCTCACCAATTCACAAAAGCTTTAGAGCAATTATTATATAGAGAAATTATAGAGAGAAAGAAGAAGAGAAGTTTGCTACCTCACTATTCCAGTATCCAATTTTTTTCTACGGTAAGGGATATTATTTCTTTTGTATTCATGAAGAGAACTTCTGTTATTCCATTCTTTATAATTCTGTTGGAATAACCTGTATACGCGGACTACCCTATACTTGGTGAAATTCTTCTATTATTCCATTATTTATCATTCTGTTGGAACATCATGTCTGTGCTTTACGCATGACCTGGTTCCGTTAATTATTATTTTGTTGGAATATCATGTCTGTGCGTTTACGCATGACCTGGATCCGTTATTTATTATTCTGTTGGAATAACCTGTCTGTGCGGTCTATCGCATGCATGGTGATTTCTTTTGTTATTCCATTCTTTATTATACTCAGTTGGTTAAAGTTTTGACTTCAATACTCCATGAAATTAGTGGAATATCCTTGTTATTTGCGCTTCATCCAGTATCTTTTCATGGAAACATTCTTCTAAGCATTCTTGAATTTTACTCTACAAAGCAGTATCATGTTGACAATTCGGACATTATTGAATTCTGGACAAATTAATTCTTGAGCTTGTTTTATTGAATTCTTATATCATTGTCATCATCCTCATGTTTATAATATGTTGAAAGTCGTGCATGGCACATGGTGCATAGATGGACTTGGTATGATTATGACCAGGGATTATTCGGTATAATCATGACCGTAATGTTACAAATGATGTGGTAAAAGTCCTCATGGGCTGTAGTGCGTTGATGGACAGTTGTTGGTATGATCATGACCATTGATGAATACACGAATATCCTTGGCCCGTAGTGCATGGAGAATTTGTGGTCGTGATACTAATGAATATCCTTGGCATTAGTGCAGGGATGATGTGGTTTATTTATTAAGCTGAGTCTCAGCGATTAAAGTGTTGAAAAACCTTTTAAATCATAGAAGATAGTATATTGTATTCTCTATTTGACTCTTCTAATGGATTGCTTGTTCCGCTGCAGTTAAACTTGATGTTTGTTATATTTTATCAGTTTAACATTGTTGAAGGCTAATGATAAATTATTCTGCATTATCTTAGTCATAATATTTCTTACTGGGCTAGTTGAGCTCACCCCTTTCTTTCACTATTCTATTCAAGAAATGAGAACGTAGCCGAGACTAGTCGGGGAGCGGAGTGACGGTCCAGATGCGGAGTGACGGTCCAGATGAATGCATTAGTAGTCCTCACTATTCTGTTAAATAGTGTAACAATAAATGTAATGAGGACTCCATTGAGTTTGTATATTGTCTAGATGACAATATTTTTATTAAAAACTCTTAGATTATATTTTGTCGTATTTTACACGACTGTTGTATAATTAAGTTGTATTTGAATTTTGTACCATGTATTTGGCGACCCAAGATGGGTGATGTATACCTATTTTGGGGGTGTCACAAACATCTTATTCCTACTTAGGCTAGACCTATACAAATGAATCACGAGCAGATGAAGTTATGTAAAAAATAAATAAACAAATTACTCAGTAAAGGTTTAATACGGCATAGTAAATCCCCTTGGTCTTGCATTGCTTTTTATGTTAATAATGAAGCAGAAAAAGAAAGAGGTGCTCCTCTTCTAGTCATTAATTACAAACTATTAAACAAATTTTTAGAATGAATTAGGTGCCCTTTACCTAATAAAGAAGATTTGCTTAGCAGATTAAGTAATGCCATTGTCTTTATTAGATTTGATTTAAAATCTAGGTTTTAGCATATTCAACTTCATGAGAGTGATAAGTATAAGACTGCATTTACCACTCCTTTTGGTCATTACGAATGGAATGTTATGCTATTCGGTCTCAAAAATACCCCCAGTGAATTTCAAAACATTCTTAATGATATTCTTAACCCATTCAACCATTTCATCATTGTCTACATTGATGATATTCTTATTTTTTTCTAAATCCATTGAAGAACACCATAAACACTTGAATTCATTCTTCAAAACAGTTAAAAATAATAGTTTGGTCCTATCCCCTACTAAGTGTAGTCTATTCCAGACTAAAGTCAGATTTCTTGGTCATAATATCTATCAAGGTCAATGATTCTTCTGATTAAGAACTAGCTAAAGAAGAACCGGAGTCTTCAAACAGTAAAGATGAATTAAAAATTATCGAGTTACAAGGAAATGTCCTACAAAGATTAAAAAACATTACAATTCAGAAATGGCGTGCATATTTCTATCACCCTAGTTATTAATAAAACATTTACTCTTAAACTTCCTACCCTTGTTGATACGGTTGTAGGTCTTAATTGTATTCAAGAAGGCATGCTTCCTACTAAGTTTTATAAAAAAACTAGTTAAAGATTAAACTCGACAAACGGTAGTCAAATGGAGATAAAATATAAATTGCCCAATGTCCACATTTGTCAGGATAAAATGTGTTTTAAAACATCTTTTGTTTTAATCCGTAATATGACTGATAAAATTATTTTGGGATTACCATTTATATATTTATTGTACCCTTTCAAACTCCTAATAGTAAAATTGAACAACCCTTGATAAACCTTCCTGAAAGTAGAAAAGGACTAGGTTTGCCGAGCAAAGATAAAGAGCTCACTGTTGTTCTAGATAAACTTTTTAAGAAGTTAAATCCTATCGAACTCAGTACCTCTAAAATTATTTCTGTCATTGATCGAGTTGAAAGCTCTGATAATGATGGTAACTCTAATAATGAAAGTGATTCTAACACTAATATTACAGAAATTGAAGAACAATTAAATAAATTAACTTTTAAAACTACTCACCCTACGAGTACAACAAGAAATTGGTATACTAGACCTACTCCTCTGAATTTATAGTTTGAAGAGAGAAATCTAGATAATCAGTTTTCTGTTTCTTCTAATAAAATCTATGAATGGAATATTGATGATTTCAGTGAATAAGAAATACTAAATAAGTTAAATCACATGTCTATGGTAGCAAATAGCTACATTACGGCTTTCAAAAATTTAGCTCAGTCTGATATTATTGAATTGCTAGCTAGCGGATTCACTGGTATCCTCAGATCTTGGTGGGAAAAACATCTCACTGAAGATACTAGGTTCTAAGTAATTCATGATGTCCAGACAGATGATGATGGCAACCCCATCTTTGATGAAGATGTTGGTGTTGGACCACCTGATGGAGTAAATACTTTAATATTTACCATAATAAAGCATTTTATTGGAATGCCTAGTAATATTACACAAAGAATTCATGATCAGTTAAGTAATCTCACTTCTCCCACTTTAAGTGATTTTAGATGGTACAAAGATGTTTTTACTTCTCGTGTTATGATGCGTAATGATAGTAACAAACCATTTTGGAAAGAAAAATTTGTTAATGGTTTACCTAATTTATTTACTCACAAAGTTAGAGAATAATTAAGTAAAGATTTAGGACATATTGATTATGATAATCTCACTTATGGTGATATCATAAGTCAAATACAAAAAAATGGTCTTAAAATGTGCATTGATTTTAAAATCAGTAAACAAGCTAATAAAGATAAAAAGAAGGCCAAATATGAGTTAGGAACCTTTTGTGAACAATATGGTTTACCTCTTGTTACTCCATCTCGAAGGAAAACCAAAAATCCTTTTTATGATATCACGATACTGTACCATTTTAATGGTACATTGAGGATTCCATTATTATATAACTTTTTCATGCTACATCATACCATAGCGGGCTGACGATCCTATGATCACATCCAACACTAGGTTGAACTGCATTGATGACCTCCTTTATTATTATTTCTACACCATATCAAATGATTCATATAATTATATAAAATATATTTTGAAAATTTCAAATCATTTTTGTCTAGTTGAAGCAATTAGCATGGACATGTGAATAATAACACTATTTTAAAAACCCATTGGTTCAATCATTTGATCCAATATTTTTCAAAAGACTCAGAAGTGCAAACATCAATACGAAGTCAATAAGTTTCGAAAATCTAACATAGCTAGAAGATTTGGAATATCCAATTTTCTCCATCAACTTCAATCTTTACTCCATTGATCCATTACTTAATCATTCTATCTATCTTCAGCACCATCAATGTTCATTATACCAAAAAAAAATTCTTAGTTCTCAACTTACAATCTTTCTATACCCAGTATAGTTCATCAAACTTACCACACTTTGAAAGTTTAGGAACTTGCCACAATAATATGAGTTTAGGAACTTGTCCTAGCAATACGTAGTCCAAGAACCCATCAGGACTGTCCATACGCTTAGGGGTTCAAAAACATACATATGATTATGAGTCATCAACTTACCATAAGTATGAGTTTTAAGAACTTGTACCTAATCCTAATAATATCTGACTAATCTTAATAGTTTCTAACTATCAAATATACATATAAGAAAAAAATCACATTTTCGCCATATATACATTGATAGCACGACAACAACATTCCAATGATATCAATGGGATAAACTAAGTACAAGCACAAAACCTCTGCCCACACAAAGGTTTGTACAACTCAGCCATCACATGATTCCTCAATTAAAATCCCAACTAGTTCTATCTTGCTCTTAACTTGTTCTTTGTTCGATATGAGTTCTCCATATTTTATCATTTATAACTCCTCGTGAGTTTACCTTATACTCAATTATTATAGACCAAACTATAACTTCTCAATCATTATAGACCACTTGTCATTTTACAACTTAAACAGATCACGTCGTGATCTTATTCTACAATCATCTTCATTTACGATTCTTTCTTATTTTATGATCGTTTAGTTTTACGATCCTCATTATTTCCTCTTTAATTATGTTATCTTATGATTATTCAAATCAGGTGGTTCCTTGATCTTTTTGCTCTTCAGGTTCTTCTTTGAACATATTCATATTACCTTACTTGTTTCATATGCATTCTCTGAATTTATCACGAACTAAACTCTATTTGATTTTATTCTTATTATTGTTATCATATTCATCTTATAGACATCATCTATTTATTAACACTTAACATCTTTATTATTAGAGTCAGGTAACTTCTGATTCTCATCTTTTAGATACTTCAAGATTCTTCTTTGAATCGCCTCGTATATATTTTAATCTCATCTCTATACATTTCCTAAATTTATCTCTTATTGTTCAACCTCTATCTAAGTTTATCCTTACCATCTTCACCTTCCTTCTCTAAGGTTATAGCATAAAGTACTCTTATCTAAGATTCATAACTTACAGCTTTGATACCAACTGTAACGACCCCAAAATTTAAATAGTCTAACTCCCGACTTCGGTCGTTAACAATACATCTAACTTCTGATTTTACATCGTTATTCGATGTTAAACTTAATAAAAATGCGGAATAATTAAAACTTCTCTGCCTTTTTTCTTTAATTCCCTAAATCATAACCTTTATCAGCTACACATATCTGAATCAAATTTATTTTATGATTCGCTTCATCAGAGTTATTATATAAAACCTACATCTCAGCTCAATATCCCTTATAAATTGGGTAGCTCAAATTTTACAACTAAATATGAAATTACACATCATAAACTATCAAGTACATTTATCCAAACCTTAAACATGGTTTAAAAGATTAACAATTGTAGCAAAAATATTTAATCTTCTTATATTACATCTGATTCATGTTATTCATGTAGCACATAGCGTTACCTTGAATCCTTAACCAGTAAAAATGGTTATTTACAAGATTGAGCTCGACAGCCCAACAAATCTAACAGTTTTCATGCATCACGTAGCACACAAATAACATGCTCAGATTATATTATATAATCATTAGACTAACATAACATACATGTTGTAGTTCACATAACAAGTATAAAGATTGAGTTCCTTACTCAATCAACATTCTTTGCTCAATCAATGTAGTCATAAACTGACTTTAACGTTTTATACTTACAACATATGTAATAACTCATGCTCTTTACAATACATATTTAAAACAGTTCATCATCAAGTTCACATAACAAATAGGAACTGAAAGACTTTTCTGGCTCGTAGATTATCAACTTATAACTTAATTATTTTGCGTATATCCTACAATAGTTCAAAAGTTCATATACACATGCATCAGTTTCACATATAATGAAATCACATTGACTCTTAGTCCTAATCCTCTTATAACTTGCATTTCTTTAAAAACGTATAACCTATCTTTAGGTTTTAACTCTTTTTTGTTTGACACTTAAATTCAGTTAAGTCACTAGATTAGTTTTCATCTCACTTCTCTTATAATTCTCTTTTAACCGACACTTAACGTTTAGTTAATTCGTCATAGATAACCTTACATCATATTAGATGTATTACATTTTTTAACATTAATTAAGTTAACTTCTATCACTTACCTTTCTTTTAATTACTACTTAGCGTTCAATTAAGTCTCTACAGCTTAACCTTACATCATATGGAATGTTTAACGCTCATTAAAGTTAACTAAGTTAACCATCACCCTCATTTTATAAACTTCATAACTTAGAATGTCAATGGTTAGGATCAGAACATATTACGTTGCAATAATATAAGCTCGACGCCCCTTCGTTCGCTTCCATTTGCACAACATGCCCAAAGATACCAATTTTGACCTCTGCTAAAGACTTCCGATTTTAATTTTTGTTAAAGGAATTGATAGGTCTATCTTTTATCTTTTAAAAACATCTTGAATCATCTAATTTGGAGTTCGTATGCAAAAGTTGTGGTGGTTTTCTGCAGTTCGCTATCAGCACAATTCTAAAGCCAAAAACACCCAATTTCTTCACTTTAACAACGAATTAAACATTCCCAAACATTACAAATCGTATAGAATCATAACCCAACACACACACACACACACACACACACACACACACACACACACACACATATATATATATATATATATATATATATTGATTCTAACAACTTAAACAACCTAATTAAACTCTCAATTTCCAAGTTCATACTCTCTATTTCATATCTTGACATATTTAGCAAACTCTTACACCATGAATCCTTTTTACATCCGTTTTAATTTGTTCAAGTTGCTTTGTTTTCATTTCTCAAATTACTACAAAATATATCCATCAATTCTTAACAAATCCTCAACCAAAATTCCATTTTAGATGAAAAACTCAAGAACATCTAAAGTAGAGTTTATAGTTTAGTTAAATACCTTTTGATTCCTTCTTTATTTAGCTAGATGATCAACTACTTGATCAACCTTCTTCTTTTTCTCTTGATTCCTCTAAGTTTCTTCTCAAATTTCTCAGAGATTCTCTCTCTCTATTTTAGCAAACAAATTGACCACCACTTTAACGTGGATTAGCCAGTTATCAAAACAAATAGACTCGGTAGTTGCAAATACAAAGGGTCTCTAGGCCATGTTTGGCTAGAACCCAAATAACCTCTTACTACTTTATTTTCATTTTATTCCATTTTCATACTATATAATATATCCCCTTTTTCTCTAAGTGTCACATTTTAACTATATTGCTAAATTATTTAGCCAAACCCTCATCTCAAAATACTGATAATTATACTATCCAATTAAACCTTGTCACTAAAATCATAATTTCTATCTAGCCAACCATAATTATAATTTTATTTAACAAATCATTAATCCTCTAAATTAATATACCATCATTCCACTAGTGTAATAAAATACGTCTCAATTCATAAAATCATTTAACATAAATTTAATTAATATTATCACACTTAAATAAATTATTTTCTAATAATTTCCATCGAACACTCATTTTATTCCATAAATATTTCAACTAAAATATTGATTACATTTAATAAATATTTTACTATTTATGAAATTCACCATCGCAATACATTAACATATTACATTTTCATGAATTATATTACCTTCTCATCTTATTAAAACAATTATATTAATTCACTATTAAAATTAAGTCATGAATTACTCACATTATTTTTAAAATTTATTGATAACATTTTCATTTCCAACAAGGTATAGCTATCAAATTATATTATTTCATAATATAATTTCAACTTAATTAAATTAATCGATATTATTTAATTTCTTCAATAGTTTAATTAACTATTGAACCTCTTTTTTCAATATATGAATATATATGGTTATATATACATATCTCTTTTATATAAATATTTAATTTTCTTCACAAAAAATCACACATTTCAAAATATATATAATGCATACATATTCTTATTCGAACCCGACACATCTCAATATAAGAATTTTATTTATTAAATTCTTATTTATTAATTTCTGAAAATCTAGGTTGTCACATCATTCCTCTCTTATAAGGATTTCGTTCTCGAAATCAACGAAACCTCCCTCGCTCAATTTTCATCAAGTCTCTTTTAAAAAAAATTATCGCTGAATAACTTTAACACATTACCTTAATATAGGTTTAATAATTCATATTCTATTCCTTTTCTCATTAAATTCTTGCAAGTTTTATCTCATAACCTTCACTTAAATTCAATTATATTTTGAGTATTATATATTCTTTAATCCTTTTATTTTCTTTTTCTAAGGATCATCACTATATACTTAATTACATAAACACTCGGGATATTACAGTATCATAAGCTTTATCGAATAAAAGTAAGTTATTCTTCATTATTTGTTCATCTTGTCCATGCCATTGCTCTTGCTCTTGCTCTTGATCATGGACAGATGATCTGACTTCTTAATCTTAGCTACAATGTTTTATACAAGGGTGAGCAAAACAATTGCCCACAAGGATAACAATAACAATAATAACATATGAATAATCAATGAATAGATTTCAATTGAATAATATAATCTTTCTTGAAATTAGTCAACGATAACAAAGAACTGAAAGCTCAATAGAAAACTCGGCTTATGAATCAAGATTAGAAAGCAAGATCAAAAGTAAATTTGAGGATCACAAGACCACGAACTATGTCCTAAGTTAGCAAGTATCTCTACCATAACCTTTAACAATCTTATAGACTATATGGACCATCCATCTCGTACTCCGACGAATCAACCTTTCGTACAATGTATTATGCACAAACATTTTAATGATATTACGTAGTATAATCCCTTATATTAGGATTGTCATCTCAGCTTTGACATTAGAATCTGCACCAAAGGAAGTTTGGTTTGGATTAGCTTCAAGGTAATTTAAATATTTAGAACGCTCATAAACTAAGGACTAGTTGAATCATAAAGGATTCGATAACATTCAAGAGTTCGATAACAACATAATATTGTAAAGGGTACTTTAGAAATGATAGTATAACAATGAATCATAAGTGAATAAATATCATATATCGAAGTCATGCTTTCAGGAAGAATTAGAAAGATTAATCAAAACATAGGCATTGAACATTATAAGAAACTTCGCTTGAATAATAAAAACCAAGGTTAGAAAACTTGCTCAATAAAAGAGTATAGTTAAGAAACTTGCCTCGTGCACTTGCTACACAATTACAACTCACGCTCTTCAAGTATCCTACACATACCATTTATGATCACAATACCAATTAGTTACTTTAATACCAACTTCATTGTTTTACTTCTCATTTTACTTAACTTGGTTATCTTAGTTCAACATCCAAGCATACTAACTACTCACATAACACAAACCTGAATTCCTTGTTAACAAACAACACCTCAAACATCAAACATCTCGAACATCGAGTTTAAGTTTCTCTTAACTTACTAACCCATAAATAATAATCATCACTTTTTAGATTACAATATGTTATTAAATCTCACAACATATATGTTTTAAGCTTTACTACAATCATTAGAATATGTTGGAAGAGTGCATATTTTAATTTGATGTTTAAAATAAATGCTCATAATTATATGGAAAGTCCTTAAAGGAAGATATGTACAATGACTTAGTAATAGATCAAATTTGTTAGGTTGATCTAAGCTTTTAATGTTTATTATTCTGTAAATGAATGTATAGATAAAGAGATCAAAGATGTTAGGTTGATCTATGTCTTGAAATGTAATAGATAGGCTTCAGTAAAATCGTAGTCTATTGAGCTGATTAAGAGTTTGCAGAAGCCAAGGCAGAATCGTAGAGCATCGAGGATCGTAGTATGTCTGCCTTGAAGGGCCTCTCCAGAAATTGTAGAGTGGTCCAGACATTTGCCGAAGCCAACTCAGAGATCGTAGTGTGCTCTCAAAAACGTAGAGTCTGAACGACAAGCAAGTGAAGAATTGTAGTGTGCCAGTCCTTAAGAGAAATTGTACTATTCTCGTTTGCTAGCATCGGATCAAGCACCAGCTGTGGCAAGACACCACGATCTGAATCGTAGAGTATCATCTGCATATGTCAGAAGCATTGAGCCTTGACCATTTGTTTAAAGATAAATCTCAACAAATGTGGAATGAGTTATAAACGTTGAAGTCCTCACCAGTCCCAGTGGCACAAAAGATATCCTTAGTATACAACGAAGGAAACGTATTGAAGAAGCTAAGAAAAGGACCATGGGTCAGAGGAAAATACTTTTTCAGGTGTTAGGTGAGAAAGTTGCCTGCTGTGTCAGTGGGCCAGAATGCAATTCAGAAGATGTGCAGAAAAGTCTCCATCAAAGTTCAGAAATGTCAAACGCATTTAATGCTTCAACAGATGGCTTCAACGGATAGATTTCAAGGATCACATATATGCAAAACATCTGCAGATGATTCAACTAAGCAGGCATTGAACAAAACGCCGAAGAACACTCAACGCTCAACTCTACGATCTGAGAAAAAGAGAAAGCTTGCTCAGCTACTCAGTTCTTTCGAAAAAGAGCTTAACGACAACTGAGTAGCACCAATCAAGAACTCATCAACTACCAATCAAGTGAAGTAAGAAGTTCCAAGTCAGAAGGACTTAAAGAGTTCTAAAGTGAACTGTGAATAACCAAGTTTGCTGGACTTGAATAGTTCAATAGTGAACTAAGAAGTTCCTAGACTGCTGGTCTAGAAGGAATCTGTGAGATTCAGAAAGTGTAAAAGATATCCTTAGTGGATTTCCTACTCGAGGAGTAGAAGGACTAGGAGCTTTAAGTGCTCTGAACCACTTAAAACTGATGTGTCTCTTACATTCTTGCTATAACTGCTATAACTGTTATAACTGCCTCACTTTCATTAACTAACCATATCTAAAATAGAGATCAAACAAATCATAATTTTGTTATGTTTAAATCATTAACAAAACTAACAAAGTATTTCAAAAAGAATTTTAAATATCTATTCAACCACCCCCCCCCCCCCCCTTCTAGATAACTATTGTGCCTCTGGGAACTAACAATTGGTATTAAAGCAGGTTCTATTATATAGCCTATAAATCTTTAGTAGATCTAATGGCATACTTACCAAGCGAATCAAAGACTGGAAGAGGCAGCAAGCCACCTATGTGCAACAAAGATAAATTCGCCAACTGGAAAGTTTGGATGAAAGCATACATGGATTCAATAGATGAAGATCTATTTGAAACTATTTAAATTGGGCACTACATTCCTACAAATCTTGCACCAACTACAGACGATCCAAACAGAATACAGATCAAAGTCAAGGAGGAATAAACAGACAACGAAAAGAGAGCTGTTCAACTCGACAAAAAGGCCAAGAACATTTTGTTTCAATCCTTAGAAGATGATCTGTTCGAAAACGTGGTCAACATCAAAACAGCAAAGGAGGTTTGGGAAGCATTGCTCATCATGCATGAAGGAACAAAAGAAGTTAGAGAAAATAAACAATCTCTCCTGACTCAGCAATATGAGATGTTTGCACATGTTCAAGGAGAAAACGTCACTGCGACCTACGAGAGATTCAATGTTCTGCTCAACTCTCTACAAGCCTATGGAAAGATCTATCCAAGCAAAGATCTAATCATAAAGTTCATGAGAGCCCTACCAAGCAAGTGGGATGCCAAAACCACTGCTATTAGAGACTCAAAGAATCTCCATGAGATGATTGTTTAACAGTTATATGGCAACCTTCTTACATACGAACTGGAACTGACTCAACGAGCATAAACTATATCTGAAGGAAGAAAGAAGGATAAAGGTGTTTCTCTTAAAGCAGCTGAAAACACCTCCAAAGTCAACACTGAAATTAACTTTGACTATGATGAAGATGATGATGAGGACTTTGCAATGCTGGTGAAAAGACTCAGAAGGTTCATGCGTCAAGGCAAAATCAGCAAGCCAAAGAAAGTCAACAACTACAACAGCCAGGAGCAGATAAATAATCTATGCTACAACTGCAAGAAACCTGGCCATTTCATTGCTAACTGCAAGAAACCTCTCAGAGAAGAACTAAAGAAGAAAACACATCCAAAGAAGGAATACAAAGGCAACAAAAGGCCTCAGAAGAAAGACAAAGGCCTTGTAGCTGGAGGATCGTGGAGTGACTCAGACAATGACTTAACTCCCGAATCTGGAGATGATGAAGATCCTCAAATGGCAAATCTTTGCGTGATGGCCAAGCATGCAAAGGAAAAACAGAACTCCAACATACATGAAGTAAGTATAGATGAGGTATTTGACTTCAACTCTCCTGATGTAGACATTAATGATTTAAGAACTGCACTGCATGGCATAACATTTGATCTGCATCAATACATGAACTGGTTTAGAGTTCTATCTAAGGACTATTCACTTCTTCAAAAGAAGAAAGAGAAAGTTCAAGAAGAACTGGAAACAACCCTTCTAAGTACTGACTCTCTCTCTCCAAGTTTGAAACTGAGAATAAGCTCTTAAAGCAGACCAATGAGCTCAATGCACAAAGAGAGTCAAGTCTAACCTCTAAAATTAAGGAACTAGAAAAGACAATCTCTACATGGAATAAATCATCTTCATCCATGGACTCCCTGATCTCTAGCCAGAGAAGTGTCTCTGACAGAACAGGTTTAGGCTTTAGGGAATCCACCTTAGAGCCATGTGTGGAAAAGGTAAAGGAAACCAGCACTAGTAATGCTTCAAGTTTTAGTAGAAGCATTATATTTATGAAATCCTTACAAAAGGATGAGTTAGTCCAACCCTGCTCTACTAATTCAATCCATATTCCAAGGAGTAAAGGATCTCATGCTGGTCTGGGTTTCAGAAAAGAGAAGAGTAACCCAGCCACTACTCACCAACTTCGAAGGATCGTAAAGTTGAGTAAAATCAACTCCACAAACCAACTGGGAAGGAATAGTAGAGGAAAGGTACACTCCTCACAAATCATGAAACATAAGAACACATGGAAGAAGGAGAATCAGTTTAATAAAAGGATGACTAAAGGTCCACAAAAGTCCAAATGGAGGAAGAATCCTCACACACACACAAGCATGCATCATATTAGATGTTTTGTGTGAAATAAGGTTGGTCACAAGGCTGAAAAATGTTACTATAATCCTATGCATGTGAGACCCAAAATAAAGCAGATTTGGGTTCCCAAGGGTACTAACAAAGTAGGACCCATGTAAGTATGGGTACCAAAATAAAAGTTTAATGTTACCACAGGAACAGAGCTCCACGATCACAACCTGGTATCTAGACAGTGGATGCTCAAGGCACATGACTGGAAACAAAGCCCTTCTATCTAACTACATAGAAAAGGAGGGACCCTCAGTCATCTTTGGAGACAATGGCTCTGGCCAGACAAGAGGATATGGCTCAGCTGGGAATGGTGAAGTGTCCTTCAGTAAAGTGGCCTATGTGGAAGGACTACAACACAATCTTCTAAGTATTAGCTAACTCTACGACAAGGGTCATTAAGTAACATTCCTCAACAATCAATGTCAAGTCAAAGATTTGAAGACATCTGCTGTAAAGCTAACAGAACAAGAGAAGGAAATGTCTACACAGTAAATCTTGGACAACTAAGCTCAGACGAGACAATATGCTTTCTGGCTAAAGCATCTGAAGAAATGAGCTGGCTATGGCATAGAAGAATGTCTCCTCTCAACTTCAAGAGCATGTCCAAACTAGCCTAAAAAGATCTAGTAGCAGGCTTACCCAAGTTCAGCTTCATCAAAGAAAGGCCATGCATATGCATCGACTTGGAAAGCAAACCAAGAAGATCATTCGAAACAAAGTCGCCAACTCAATTGACAAAGCCCCCTCTGCAATTACTCCACGTAGAACTATTTGGGCCAATTCCAATAACGAGCCTTGGAGGGAAGAGATACGCACTCGCCGTAGTGGACGACTACACCAGATTCACATGGGTATT
Organism: Panax quinquefolius; assembly: GCA_020205615.1. Classification (NCBI taxonomy): domain Eukaryota; kingdom Viridiplantae; phylum Streptophyta; class Magnoliopsida; order Apiales; family Araliaceae; genus Panax; species Panax quinquefolius. Next base: position 52,349,210 of record CM035170.1, read on the forward strand.
CTTTCTAACCTCAAAAGATGAAACAAGCTCCCAACTGATCAAGATGTTCAGACTAGTGATGAACGAGAAAGGGGAGAAAATCAAGGCTATAAGGAGTCATCTTGGCAGATAATTTGACTTCTCAGAAATGGACCAGTTCTGCACAGACAATGGCATCAGTCATAACTTCTCAGCTCCACTAACTCCTCAACAAAATGGAGTAGCTGAGAGAAAGAACAGAACGTTGATAGAGGTTTGAAAGAACTTACTACTAGCGGCCCATCTACCCTGAATACTTCTAGCGTAAGTCGCCAACACCGCATGCTACACTCGTAATGTATCAACGATACACTCTACAATTAAAAAGACTCCCTACGAACTGTGGAAAGGACGAAAGCCAAATGTCAGCTACTTCCATGTATTCGGTTGTGCATGCTACATTCCCAATAATGGGAAGAAGTAATTGACAAAGTTCCAACCCAAGTCAGACGAAGGAATCTTTCTTGGGTATGCCACAAACAGTAAGGCCTACAAAGTGTTCAACAAAAAGACACTGAGTGTTGAAGTCTCAATCCACATCATCTTTGATGAAATAGACTCGGATAAAACAGTGCCTCAAGACACTACGAACGACAGTTCAGACACTACGAACGAGGTCGTCGAGCTCAACACTACGATCATAGTTCTAGACAACGAAATCGTTGAGCAAGGAAATGAGATCTTAGAGAGGCTTATGCAAGATACCGAACCTCCACATCAAGAAGCAGAAATAGATCTTGAAGATCTCAGACAAGAAGGCATCAGGACAGATGTCCCAATAGGAAACAGATGGGCAAGAGATCACACTCAAGACTTAATCATTGGAGATCCTAGTGCAAGAGCCAAAACAAGAGTTGCCACCCAAAATGAATATTTCTATCAAAGCTTCCTGTCACAAATGGAACCTAAAAAGATAGAGGATGCTATGGAAGACTCCAGCTGGATAGAAGCCATGCAGAAAGAACTTAATCAATTTGAAAGAAGCAAAGTATGGAGATTGGTACCAAGACCAAAGAGTCATCATGTCATTGGAACTAAGTGGGTCTTCAGAAACAAGATGGATGAAGATGGAGTAACAACCAGGAATAAGGCAAAACTAGTGGCCAAGGGTTATTCTCAGGAAGAAGGCATTGACTACAATGAGACATTTGCACATGTTTCCAAACTAGAAGCCATCAGAATATTCCTTGTCTTTGCTGCTCATATGAAGTTCAAAGTCTTTCAGATGAATGTCAAAAGTGCACTCCTAAATGATGAACTTCAAGAAGAAGTATATGTAGAGCAACCTCCAGGTTTCATCAATCCATCTCTTTCTAATTATGTCTATAGATTAGACAAAGCCTTATATGGTCTTAAACAAGCACCTAGAGCATGGTATGAAACACTAACTAACTTTCTTATTGAAAATGGGTTCACTAGAGGTAGAGTAGATACCATATTATTTCTTAGAAAGCATAAAGATAAAGTCTTATTAGTTCAAATATATGTTGATGACATTATTTTTGGATCTACTGATGAAAAGTTATGTAAGAGATTCTCCAAGCTTATGCAGAGCAAGTTTGAAATGAGCATGATGGGTGAGCTGAACTTCTTTCTTGGACTGTAAGTAAAGCAGACTGAGGAAGGAATCTTCATAAACCAAGCCAAGTACATTAAAGACTTACTTAAGAAGTATGGCATGGAATCAACCTCTCCCATGAAAACCCCAATTGCTCCTACAACCAAGCTTGACAAAGATGAAAAAGGTAAAAGTATTGATATAACTCAATACAGAGGTATGATTGGCTCTCTTCTATATCTAACTGCTAGTAGACTGGACATAATGTTTGCAACATGCATATGTGCTAGATTTTAAGCTAATCCTAAGGAATCACACTTAACTGTTGTAAAAAGAATTTCTAGGTACCTCAAAGGCACACCTCACTTGGGGCTTTGGTATCCCAAGGAGTCCTCATTTGAACTAACAGGATATATAGATGCTGACTTTGCAGGTTACAAAATAGACAGAAAAAATACATGTGGCACTTGTCAGTTGCTAGGAAACAGACTTGTGTCCTGGTTTAGCAAAAAGCAAAACTCAGTATCTACTTCAACTGCATAAGCTGAATACATTCTTCTTTGGCATTTACTTTGTGCTCGAGATCCTATGGATGAAAAATCAGCTAGCAGACTATAGGTTTGAATTCAAATCTATACATGTTCACTGTGATAACACAAGTGCCATAACAATAACTCATAATCATGTCATGCATTCTAGGACTAAGCATATAGAAATAAGGTATCATTTCATTAGGGATCATATGCAAAATGGAACTATATCTTTATAATATATTCCTACTGAAAATTAACTTGCTGATGTCTGTACAAAGCCTCTAGATGAATCCAGGTTTAGCAAGTTAATAAGTGAGCTAGGCATGCTTAATTTACAACCATAAAATATATGCTCTAGTTTGTGCTAACCATACTGATATAAAGGCTATGTTCAAAATCGTAGATATGATCAAAGGAAGTCCATAATCATAGAGCTGCAGTGACATGAAAGACAACGATCACAGTGCAGACTCAACGATCGCAATGCAGACTCAACGATGACAGAAATCCATCAACAAAACAAAGGAGCATCATGTGATGACAAAATTCAACAAATCAAAGCAATCTCTCTGTTAAGCGCTTCAGGAACAAACCTAACCCTTGATTCACTCTATGAGGTTGGCCCTTCCTGAGCTACCTTAAAACGAGAAGAATGCTAAGTCAAAAGTTTGTCACAAGGACCCGGGAAGACTCGACGATCGCAGAACAGACACAATGATCGCAGTTCAGACTCGACGATTGCAGAGCAGACACGACGATTGCAGAGCAAACTTGACGAATGCAGAGCAGATTCCACGATCATAAAGACTACCTCAACAATCGTAGTCTTCCTAATGGACACATTAGCTCAGAGGGAGCTAAGGGAAAATCAGTACATTCTTCTTCAGTCAAATTCGTAGAGCCAAACAGAAGTTGACACATGCCCCACTAAGTAAATGGAGAGAGGGAAGTTACAAGTACAGTTTGAAAACACCTTTTTGAAATCAGAAGTTCAAAAATCTCATCTCTCTCTCTCCAAGAAAAAACCCTAACTTTCAGAAAAGCTAAAACAATCATACACTGTGCAAAGAAATCAATGGTAGCTTCAAACGTCATTTCTGGTTACAGACTCTGCTTCGATGAGTTCAAGACAGCTGACCCCAAATTTCTCAAAACTCTGTCTCTGATAAAGAAAGCTGGTCTTGAAGAGGCTCTGGGTACCAGCACATGGATCTACCCTAAGCTAATAAAGGAATTCTACAAAATGGTGTGTTCAAGAATGACGTCATCACTACGAGGGTCAGGGATATGGAAATCAAGCTCAAGGTTGAGGATATAAATTGAGCCCTAGGTTTCAAATTAAAAGGGTTTTCATTCATAGAGGGCATCAATTTCCATTAAGGACTTAAGAAAATGCATCACAAAAAGTTCCCCACTGTCAAAGGGTATAAGAAGAACGAGTTCCCTCAGAGGTACGAATTTCTGGCAGACATTGTTGGAAAATGCATATGCTGCAAGAGCTCAGGCCATGACTCTGTAAATGAAGTGCAGCTCAAGCTCATGACAGCCATCAGTTGTGGGATACGGCTTAACTATGGAGCCCTACTGCTTGAATGGATTGGGAAGTGGATTCTAAGCTCGAAGAAGTCAAAGAGCTTTGGAAAGATGCTCTACGGGCGATTCATAAGTATCATCCTACAGTCTAATTTGGGTGATAAGATTGGGGATAATGAAGGAGAGTCCATCAATCTGAATAGACGAATGACCCAGCAACTATTCGAGAACTGGAAAAGGAATCCAGCAGAGAATGTACGAATGATGTCTGAATCCAATGGTAGGACTGGTGATGCAAAGGAATCAGGGATTCCTAGTAACATGTCTGTTGTTAAGGAGACTAAAGAAGAAGAAGAAGAAATCAATAGGGAAGAACCCATTGCCTTAGTCAGAAAAAGCAAGGGCAAAAGAAAGCTGAAGGCTCAAATGGCAGAAGAACCTCATGGGTCAACCACTGATATACCTCAAGAGCTTTCTGACATTTAAACTCTGAGGATCTTGAGAAGGAAAGAACAGCAAGTTGAGGCAGATGAAGACAGAGCTACCATCTCTCAGCTGCTGAAGAAGAATAAAGACAGTCACAAGACCAAGAGGCCATCTGTCTCCTCGATCGTAGAGTCTCTACCGATCGTAGAGACCAGACTAGACGCCTCTCCCAAAGAAGTTGTTACAACAGATACTCTGACTGATCAACAGTTCAGAGCTGAAACTGAAGAAAGTCCTAAGGCTGTGGCTCAGCCTAGGAAACCTAGAAGAAAGTTGGTCAAAAAGTACATCCTTGTCAATGAAGGAATACTTAGAGAAGAAAAAGACAAGAAGATAGCCACTGAGAAGGGGCTATCCGAAGCAAGACAAGAGAACACTACTCAAGCTGAGGGGGAGCTACCTAAAGTTCTCACTCTAGAGAATGCTCCAACTGAGGGGGAGCTATTTGAAATGCAGATGGATGATCATGTTGAGGGGGAGCCTCATGATATCCTTATGTCAGAAGAGGTTGCTCTTGAAGAAAATGAGAGAGCACCAGAGCAAGAAAGTCAAAAGGAGGTCATTGATGTAGTGGAATCCTCGAAAGAAGACAGAGAAGAAGAAAAAGAAAAAGAAGAAGAAGAAGATGATGATGATGATGATGATGAGATCGAGATTATAGTTGTGGGCTATAATTGGTATAGGAGAGCTAACTACAATTAGTTGTTCTCCAATCTACCCATGATGCATTTCCATAGAGCTCAAATTCTTAACTCCTGGGATTATATGTTCTGGAGCTTCAAAGCATATCCTGCAATCTCAGTACTAGCTCATGGATTTCCAGGAAACTTCAACTTTACCAAATAGCTAATCACAAATGGCCCTTCTTCAAAGAATGAGCATGAGGTACTATCTATCCCAATCTCTTTCAAGATTAATCACTGTCCACCATCATTCTTCAGTCAATTCTATGAATTCCCAAAATGGTTGGAAGTGATCCTCAATCCACTTAATCAATTCCCAGTAACAGAATCCCAACATTCTGTAGCTGATGAACCAAATATGCCCAACTTCATTTTGATACCATCTCCTCTCATCTCTACGATTATTGACTCAAGCCCAATCGTAGAGTCACACGCTCAAATCGTAGAGCCACCTACTCAAGAAGCCCAAACACAAGTGTAAGACCCCAACTTTTATAAATAAAGATTAAATTTTCTCGAAATATATTTTTGAATATTATGGTGTGGATATGATATAATATTATAGTTGTGGGTAATATTTACAAATTTTGCAAAGAAAGCAAGTGGTTATATAATATTCGATTAGTCGGGAAATATTCATTTTAACAGAGAATATTCGTACGACGGCACAATCATTGGTGGACCCTACAACTGAAATATTGTCGTAGTTAGAAAATGACAAAATTATCTTTTTATTAAAATAACGGCGAAAGTTTTACCGTTAAACTGTTGAACTACCCGGTAGTAAAAGTAACGCGTGGTTGCATAGTAGCACACAGTATTGATTATTAATGCTTGCGTGAGAAGTCACTTAGTTATACTCAATTATTGCTACAGTAATTGCTGCATCATATCTCTCATATTATTGATTCAATTATTGTCACAGTATCATCTGCATAATATTTATTATTATTAAATCAATAATTGAGACGACAAAGTTATTCATATTATTATTTGCAATATTGACAATGTCTAGAAGTTCTATCAAGGAGAGGTTTGGTCACCTAATTGCACGCTAATAAGGAGAAATTCCTTATCGAAAAGCCCCATCTTTCCTGGGAATGACCTAGTTGTTAAATATTGTGAGTTATAATATTAATGATGAATAAGTTCGTATTGATTAAAGATGAAATTGATAGTTCCATTGTGTTGGGATTATTAGTGTTAGTGGGAATCAACATTTATTTCGATAATAATTTATGTTTGGAGGTTATATTGACCAATCGGGTAATTAATCGGATAAATGAGCAATTAATTACTATTATTTCACATGCTTATAACTATTTATTCACATGTGTGTACTATTGATTCACATTCATGTATTATTAGGGGAGGTGGTGCAAGATTGATAATACTTGCATGACTAAATTAAAAATGGAGGTATAGATGAATGTATTATACTGTAATTAGTTTTTCCACATGATTATACTATTAAGTCACATGAATGAACTATTAATTCACATTATTTACTATTAGGGAAGGTGGTGCAAGTTTGATAATACTTGCAGGGCGAAATTAAAAATGAAAAAAAAAAAGAGGAAGGTTGTAATATTTCAAGCCCCAAAACGTGCAATTATCAAAACTATATTTTTCTATAATTAGAAGCTCATTCTTCTTTCATTCTCACCAATGCACTAAGTCTCACAAGAGCAATTATTATAGAGAGAAATTATAGAGAGAAAGAAGAAGAGAAGTCTGCTACCTCACTATTCCAGTATCCAGTTTCTTCTAAGGTAAGGGGTATTATTTCTTTCGTATTCATGAAGAGAGTTATTTTCTTTCAATACTCGTAAGGGTTGTTATTCCATTCTTTATTATTACTCATTAAAATAACTTTTCTCATGCGGTCTATCGCATGCACAGTCAATTCTTACATTATTCCATTCTTTATTATTACTCATTAGAATAACTTTTCTGCATGCGATTTATCGCATGCCTGGTGAATTCTTTTGTTATTCCATTCTTTATTATTCTGTTGGAATAACCTGTCTGTGTGGTCTATCGCATGCATGGTGAATTCTTCTGTTATTTCATTCTTTATTATTATGTCGGAATAACCTATCTATGTGGACTACCGCATGAATGGTGAATGATCATTCGTATTCATTACTTATTAAATTGTGGAAATGATCTGTTTACGTGGATTACAGTATAGCGAGCAAAAATCCATTTGTAGTTTTATATATTCTATTATACTCAGTTGGTTAAAGTTTTGGCTTCAATACTCCATGAAATTAGTAGAATATCCTGGATATTTGCGCTTCGTCCAATATCTTTTCATGGAAATATTCTTCTGAGCATTCTTGAATTTTACTCCACAAAATAGTATCATGTTGACAATTTGGACGTTATTGATTTCTGGATAAATTAAATTATAAATCTTTAAAAATTTATCCTTGAACTTGTTTTATTGAATTCTTATATGATTGTCATCATCCTCATGTTTATAATATGTTGAAAGTCATCTGTGGCCTGTAGTGCATAGATGGACTTGGTATGATTATGACCAGGGATTATTCGGTATAATCATGACCGTAATGTTATAAATGATGTGGTAAAAGTCCTCATTGGCCGTAGTGCATTGATGGACAGTTGTTGGCATGATCATAACCATTGATGAATACACGAATATCTTTGGCCCATAGTGCATGGATAATTTATGGTCGTGATACTAATGAATATCCTTGGCCGTAGTGCAAGGATGATGTGGTTTATTTATTAAGCTGAGTCTCAGCGATAAAAGTGATGAAAAACCTTTTAAATCATAGAAGATAATAGATTTTATTCTCTACTTGACTCTTCTAATGGATTGCTTGTTCCGCTGCAGTTAAATTTGATGTTGGTTATATTTTATCAGTTTAACATTATTGAAGGCTAACGATAAATTATTCTGCATTATCTTAGTCATAATATTTCTTACTCGGCTAGTTGAGCTCACCCTTTCTTTAACTATTCTCTTTAGAAAATGAGAATATAGCTGGGACAAGTCGAGGAACGGATTGACGCTCCAGATGGTTGTTTAGTAGTCCTCACTATTCTATAAAATAGTGTGACAATAAATGTAATGAGGACTCCATTGAGTGTGGATATTGTCTAGATGACAATATTCTTATTAAAACTCTTAGATTATGTTTTGTTGTATTTTACACGACTGTTGTATAATTAAGTTGTATTTGAATTTTGTACCATGTATTTGGCGACTCAAGATGGGTGATGTATACCTATTTTGGGGGCGTCACGCAAGCCCCTCCATAAGATATTCCCTCCTCGCCCTCAAATGAATATTTCAACATTGATCTTGCTCTCTACACCTTGCAAGATTAATACACAAGAGCACCTCCTCCTCCTTCACACAATCCACAACTCAGTGAACTCCTTTTAGATCTGCCCACCAAAATTGAGTTGTCAGAAGTGTCGAAGAAAGTGATCAAGGACATAGATGACAGTCTTGAAACTGAGACTGACTAAAATAATCAATGATGTCAATGCTCTCCCAAGCACCCTAAGCTCTGAGCTCACAAAGAAGCTTAGGGAGATCATCAAAGAGATGCTTAAGAGCATAAATGACAGGGATCAGATCCACTTTCAAGCTGCTAAGAGACACAGGGATGATGTTCTTGTCTTACAGATGACTCAGAGACCCAGAACAAACTTATGTTGGACAGCATCATCAATCTGCAAACTGCCGTAAAAGAATTCCAAGAATTTTTCATAAGCCAAGGAAAGCAGACTGACAATGTCCTAGACATCCTCCAACGAAGGGAAGCTCTATCTGATGCTCTAATCAAAGAGAATCGATAGGACATTGCTCAAACCCAAAGTTAACTCAATGAGCTTGTCCAAGGAGTGACTCGCCTCTCAAAAGACATTCGAACCCTTGATGCTGACATAAAGGGGGAGAATAAAGGGAAAGGAGATCAAGGCAAAGGCAGAGACACATTCTTAGCTCAATCATCAAGGAGTCATCCTCTAAGGCAGTATCACCAATAGACTCCACGATCTGGCCATCAAACTCAACGATCTGATCAGGAGCCAATTATCATGGCTCAACCATTAAGGAGTCTAGGGCCAACTTCCAGCTTATAAGAAGTGACCACCACAAGCCTAAGAATGCCAATTGGAGATCCTGCATTCATGAATAGGCATGATCACAATCCAAGACTAAGTCAAAGCGAGCTGGATGATCTAGCCAGGAGAGACGAAGCCAGCATGAAAAAGAGAGCTGAGGAGTATGCCAATCCTCCACCAGGTAAAAGGTCGAAGAAACAGAGATAAGTTGAAATTTAATTCTTATTGATGTAACTGAACTTAAATGTAATATCTATCTTCAAACATCAATAAATTCATGCTTATTCTCTAGAAATTTTAGTTGTTCACTGAAATATTAAGTCATATTTACTTTCTAGCAATTGCATCTAGAAATTGATAATCATGACAATAAATTTCCTTGGTTATGTCAACATCAAATAGGGGGAGATTGTTGGAAGAGCGCATATTTTGATTTGATGTTTAAAGTAAATGCTCATGATTATATGTAATGTCCTTAAAGGAAGATATGTACAAGGACTTAGTGATAGATCAAATTTGTTAGGTTGATCTAAGCTTTTAATGTTAATCATTCTGTAAATGAATGCATAGATAAAGAGATCAAAGATGTTAGGTTGATCTATGTCTTGAAATATAATAGATAGGCTTCAGTAAAATCGTAGTCTATTGAGCTGATCAAGAGTTTGCAGAAGCCAAGGCAGAATTGTAGAGCATCGAGGATCGTAGTATGTCTGCCTTGAAGGGCCTCTCCAGAAATCGTAGAGTGGTCCAGACGTTTGCCGAAGCCAACCCAGAGATCGTAGTGTGCTCTCAAAAAAATAGAGTCTGTAAGACAAGCAAGTAAAGAATCGTAGTGTGCCAGTCCTTAAGAGAAATCATAGTGTTCTCGTTTGCTAGCATCGGATCAAGCACCAAGGTGGCAATACACCACGATCTGAATCGTAGAGTATCATCTGCCTGTGTCAAAAGCATTGAGTCTTGACCATTTGTTTAAAGATAAATCTCAACAAATGTGAAATAGGTTATAAACGTTGAATTCCTCACCAGTCCCAATGGCACAAAAGATATCCTTAGTATACAACGAAGGAAACGTATTGAAGAAGCTAAGGAAAGGACCATGGGTCAGAGGAAAACACCTTTTTAGGTGTTAGGTGAGAAAGTTGTCTGCTGTGTCAGTGGGCCAGAATGCAATTCAGAATATGTGCAGAAAAGTCTCCATCAAAGTTTAGAAACGTCAAACGCATTTAATGCTTCAACGGATAGCTTTAACGGATAGATTTCAAGGATCACATATATGCAAAACATCTGCAGATGATTCAACTAAGCAAGCATTGAACAAAACGCTGAAGAACACTCAACGCTCAAGTCTACGATCTGAGAAAATGAGAAAGCTTGCTCAGCTACTCAGTTCTTTCGAACAAGAGCTTAACGGCAAATGAGTAGCACCAATCAAGAATTCATCAACTAGCAATCAAGTGAAGTAAGAAGTTCCAAGTCAGAAGGACTTGAAGAGTTCTAAAGTGAACTGTGAAGAACCAAGTCTGCTGGACTTGAAGAGTTCAAGAGTGAACTAAGAAGTTCCTAGACTGCTGGTCTAGAAGGAATATGTGAGATTCAGAAAGTGTAAAAGATGTCCTTAGTGGATTTTCTACTCAAGGAGTAAAAGAGTGGACTAGGAGCTTTAAGTGCTCTGAACCACTTAAAACTGAAGTGTCTCTTACATTCTTGCTATAACTGTTATAACTGTTATAACTGCCTCACTCCTATAAACTCACCATATCTAAAAGGGAGATTAAACAAATCGTAATTCCGCTGTGTTTAAATCATTAACAAAACTAACAAAGTATATCAAAAAGAATTTTAAATATCTATTCAATCCCCCCCCCCCCCCCTTCTAGATAACTATTGTGCCTCCGGGAACTAACAGAATAGGTTAAGATTAAATTTACAGGACTACAAAATCAAAAACTCATTTTTGGGTTTGACTGGTAACTGGCGCGGTGTGACGCCCCCAAATCCGGGTACTTAAAACCCGAACTCGGTGCTTCACGATACCATTTCTATAAGCTGGATAATGCTAATAATAATAACAATAATATAAAGTTCAAACTTAATTTACATATGCATCAAAGTTTACTCCCAGCTACGATACCTTTAAACATTCATTACATCATAGATAATAAGTATCATTGTCTTAATAAACTATAATTATTACACAACATATTATAAATCTCATTCGTACAGTTTTCCTTTCCCCTTGTTCTTGCCTGAGCCTTCAGGTTAATCATACTTAACTGAAAACATTTAAATTTAAAGCGAGAATGAGCATTGGATTGCCTAGCAAGTAATAACAACAATATATATTAGCTGAAAGAATTAAATGTTTTCTTTGAAAGACACTTCTACAACGAATCAACAGTTGTGAAGTAAGCTAAACCAATAATAACAACATATCATTTCAATATGAAATTTTTGAAACTACGTACAGACTATAACTGGAGATCAGTCAACATACTATGAACATTGTTTTCTATTTTCGAAAAGGTTAAACAGAAATTCATCTGTAAACCATCATAACTTACGGGCACGGGGGGTGATCAGCCCGTTATGCCCTGTATTGATCAATACTACATGCAAGAACGATATTATCATTCACTCTATCCGCCTTAGGTGCACAAAAGTTTTCCCATATTCGGGATGTTCATACTTAGTCGGGAATCCAAACCAAAACAATCTGGTTGGATACAATAACGTTCTATCTTATTCAACAATATTTTTATGTCTAGCTGAATCAAATAGCTTAGACGGCTTTTAAGTCAACGTATACATACTTGAAATTAATAAGTATGTATCAACATATGATTAAATACAATGGTTATCCAAGTGGGACACTTGTCAACCTATATATGAATTAACGAATGAATAAATATCTGAATTATACAATAATACAATGATCGGATAATGTAAGAACTTGTATGAATACAAAGATTGGATACATAATCAATAATAATAGAGTTAATAATCTGGCACAATAATAATATAATTCTGAAACTTTCTTACTCATGTCCATTGCATAAAGTAAATACAAAGGTAAGATACTTGCACGAAATTTGCTACTATAATAACGCAACTTAGATTAATCTTTTATCTGACGACCTATCGGTAATAAGATCATTCGTTCAATTAGAATAATATATCGTAACACATAGTACTGCTAATTACAGTCAGCACATAACCTAAATACATTGTCACATATGTTTAATATCGTTTGGATCATAAATGACACATATCTAGTCGATTTATCTAAGTCCGGATCAATTTAAAATATTTCTATATCTGAAATGACTTTTATCGGCTAATTATCAAGTCTAAAACTCTATCGTGTAGTTCAATATTGGTTTAGATATTTTAAATATCGCTTTATATTATTTTTCATAGCCTTATAATAATTTTAAATAATTATTATACTTTATCATGAATTTTCAAATCTCGAAATCATTATTAAATAATTTAAATATTAACTAATTCTATTATCATTACTATTTAATTAATATTAAACTATTAATGAAACTATTGCCAAAATATTAAAGTTATTTATAATAACTCAAAATATTTTTAAAGTATTAATATTACCTTTAAATGATTTTAAAACATTTAAAATCATTTTAAATAATTACCATTAATATTTAAGTATTAATGTACTATTTATCCAAATATTAAAAGTCATTAATTATAACTTAAAATATTTTTAATTCATTTATTTCCTTTTTTAAATGATTTTAAATTAATAAAACCATTTTAAAACAATTTATTTAATATAATTATTAAATAAACTTAATATCATTAATATTAAATTATTATCAATAATATTGATTTATTAATGAAATTATCCTTTAAATATTAAAAGTTATGTTTTATAACTTAAAATATCTTTAAACATTTTATTTTCATTTAAAATGATTTTTCTAATATTAAAATCATTTTTACATTACTTTATTTAATATAATTATTAAATGAATTTAATATCCTTAATATTAAAATATTAATATTTTTTATGACAAAATATCAAAAGTTATATTTTATAACTTCAAATATTTTTATAATCTCTAAATCATTTTTATATAAATTTTAAATCTTTAATTCTATTTTTCATCATTTATTTAATATCTTTATTAAATAACTTAATCATCATTAATATCTAATTAAGAATGAAAATCATCACAAAATATTAAAAATTATAGAAAATAACTTAAAATATCTTTTATATCATAACATATTTTTAAATGATTTTTCATGTATTAAAAATCATTTTTAAATAATTTATTTAATATTATACTTAAATAAATTAAATACCTTTTATATCCCAAAAATATTAAATATTTATAAAATATACTTAAAATAATTAAAAACTAATTTTCGGACTTTAATAATTTAAAATTATTTTTTTTCTATTTTAATCATTTTCCTAATTTAGTAAAATAAAATTATTAATAACCGTCGCTATAGGCTATAGCGACACTTATATCTCGTCATGTTAGGTGTTCTTTGCCTCAAGAACAACGACAAGTCGATGGTCGAGGTGCCGTGTTTGGCCGAAGTCTAATTCTTATCTCATGATGTTTAAGGTCACGTATAATATATTGTTCATGTAGTAGTTATGTAACACTACAATTAACAATCAACATTCAGGTCATAACATACAACATCATGAAAATCTAGCCATTCAAACCTTCCTGTCAGGCGTTTCTGGGTTTTCCCAAAAACCCAGAAATTCGAGTCCCTTGTTTCGTGCTCAATTTACATAAGGTTCCAGCCTTGCTTCATGTGATTTAACGATTTATACTTATAGAATACATGTCAGGGAACAATAACACAACGTCAGATCATCATATCATTAACACAGTAAAGATCTATAAAGTAGGTCAGTACCCTCCGGGCGTTCTTAAAACATTTACGGGTTTCCCGAAAATGTTTTTGAAAGCGATTTGACTAAATACGTTGACCATCACTCAGATCGATTATTTTAAGTTTCTAGGTGATATAAAAGCTTTAACATGTAGTCTTCATGTCAGTCTGCAACCAAGAAACAACAACATGGCAAAACAACTTAAACATAGGAAGATCCAACCCTGCGCAAAAAACATCCGAGGTTTCTGGGGTCTGGGGCTTCAAGAATACGGTAGGTCGCCAACAACCCACTTTGACCTTAAATAACTTTTAATCTACAACAGATATGACCATGATTCAAGTTTCATATTAAAGATCTCCTGACAGAGTACAAGAACAAAGTTTCAAAACACAAAAACACATAACATATCGAGATCTATGGGATCTGACATTCACTGTCAGACCCTTATTTTCAAAAATTCCAGATTTCGAAAATCATCAAATCTGAGCCTTTAGATGTTATGGGTTTAACATCTAGCAACCCAGATCATTGATTAGTACACCCCATACAACATATTTTAACAATCAATTATAAGATCTAACATCAAATCACAGAATTTTTAAGTTGGGTTCTTTTATACCTTTTTGCACCTTGATTCTTGATTTCTTGTTTCTGATTTGATGTTAGTGTTCGTGGGGCTTGATTGGGGACTGATCTAGCAAGGAAATTTCGTGGGTTTGGTCTTGAGAGAGTATGGCTAGGTGTTTGTTGCACAAATAAGGTAATAATGCATTTTCTCTCTCTTAATCTATGCAATTAAATTGATGCAATGAACTTGACTGGTGAATTGAATCTAATATGCTGGAATGCTAGCTGCTAGGTTGATAGGGTAGGGTGGCTTGCAAGATTTGGCAAGATTTCCTAGCAATTATTCACCAAATGGGACAAAAAGGATAAAATGGTAAATTTTATTTTAATTTAAGGGCATTCTTGTCCAAGGTGCTTAAATCTAGGGTTTAATCACTAGATTTTACATCTTAAAGTTTTCCAAATAATTTCTAGGATTTAGACAATTAAAAATTAAAGTGTAATAAAATTTTAATTTTAAACACACTAATTAAATTAGGGTTTTTAATAGAAAATTAGGGTTTAAATAATTAGGGTTCCTTAACATCATTAGGGTTCCCAAATTAACAATTAGGATTTGCTAATTATCATTATAATTTACTAAAACAGTAATTAGGGTTTCATATTTTAGCAAATTAGGGTTTTCAAGTAATAATTAGGGTTTTTCCTAATTACAGAAATTATATAATACACAGTAAAATTCATATAACACAAGTACTACACCGTCTCGAACTCATAACCGAGTTTAACAATTAGGGTTTAATAACACGATATGAGGGTTATGCCACAATTTACCATATTTGGCCTACCGTTATCAGTCTATGCATTTACAGTACATATTTATAGCACTGAAAAATAAAAATATAATTAATATTATATTATTATTCTCATCCATTGATCAATACCCAAATTTAGGGTTTGGATTCTATATCTGATTTATTCTTCATATACAACATCAATAATTAAGCTAAAATAATTAACTTAAATATTCGAATCTAATTCATATAATAAAATATTTATTATTATAATTCTAATAATCATTTCATATATTATTTAAATAATATAAAAATCATATTTTCATAGAAAATAAATAATAAAGACATTTCTACTATAAAATTAATTATTATATGTATATGTTATAATGATCAATAATTCTAAAATAAAATTATTTGAAATTATTCATGTAATAAATAAATTTTATTTATTACATATATACATACACATTACTTGGCACATATTCCCTTCTTCAAATAAAAAAAATATATATACAAAATTTCTTATTTATTTAAATAGAAAATATCGGGTTATTACACGCGGCAGCGCCGATTTTGGCCTTTAAACACGGCCCGGCAGCGCCGAAACCCAGAATTAGTTTCTGGAGTTCGCAACACAGCTTTGCTCCAACCCAAAAACTCCCAATTTCTTCCCCCAAACTCCAAATTAACCAAACTCAGATGATATAAACTTTATAAAAACAAAATCCAACATATAAAACATGTTTTGAACAACATAAACAACACCAACAACCAATCTAAGGACTCAAAAATCAAAATTCAAGCTCTAATTTCATACTTCAACATATTTAGCGTAACCAATCACTACGAATTCGTTATTCAACCAAATTGATTCATTTAAATTTCGTTGTTTTCGTATTTCAACATACTAACAACATCCATCACCAATTTACAAATTACAACACAAATTCCTAACCAATTTTAGCCTCAAAAATAGATCAAAACATATATATTAAAACAAAAAAACTCAAATTTCCTCTTTTAAAACATGTTTTCATGAATTTGATCCCTTCAAAACCAATTATACATGATAATAGCATATTATAAACACCCATAAACATATATAACTAATTTCTTAACAAATCATCCAACCAAATTATTCATTTACAGAGAAATACTTTAGAAAATATAAACTAGAAATTGGAATTGGTTTGATTACCTCTTGATTTCCTCTAATAAGCTTAGATAGATAATGAAATGTTTGTTAATCTCCTTCTTCTTCTTCTGAATTCTCAAGACTTCTTTTCAATTCTCCTAGTGAATTTCTCTCTCAACTCTCTCTATTTTTCAGTTTTCTCTATATTCTCTATGAACTCTGTTTCTCAGACTTAAGCAACAATGAGCATAAGCATAGAAATAAACTGATATAAGTTTTAATGTGAGTTATCAGTTCAGTAACAAGGAGTCTCAGCAGTTGTAAAAATCAAAAATCTCAAGGCCATGTTTGGTTCATTCCAAATGACCTCCTTTTTTAGTTTATTTAAATAAACCTCCTATTATAAGATATCCCAATGTCACACTTAGTTAATATTAGGGCTGAGCAAAAAACGGATATAACCGAAAAACCGAACACAACCGAAATAATTTAACCAAAATTTCTTAATAATTCGGGTATTTTTTATAATTCGGGTATATCCGAATTTTTTTGGTTCTGATTATTAGTTCGGATTTCAATTTTGGGTAATTCGGTCTACCCGAATAACCGAATAAGATGTTAAAAAAAATTAAGCCTTATCTGGCCCTATGTTAACCGAACCGAAGTCTCCGGTCTTTTCTGTCTTACAGCCCTATGTTAACAAACCAAAGACTCTTCTCTTCTCTCTCTTAGTAAACATTAAAAATCCCCCCACCGCCTCCCTTTTTCTCCTCTCACTTTCTCTCTCTACCTCTGTTTTCTATTTTGGGCATTCATGGAGAATTCAGTTTCTCTAAGTTCTTTCTCGCTCAGATCTGATCTCATCACTCGATTTTGATCTCTCATCTCTCAATCGACTCGATTTCATCTCTCAACCGACTCGATTTGCAAATGAAGGGCTTCTTTTGTTCTTCAAGTCGAAGAGCGCCCCAGTTCCCCACGGCCCACTGGCTTCTAGCTTCTTCTTCTGTTGCTTGTTAATCCGTGTGGTTTCGGATCTGGATTTCATTTGTATTTTTGCTTATCTATCTATATGTTCATATTTGGATTCTGGGATATTTCTGTCGTTCCCTCTTCAGCTTGAATCCGAGCTAGTTGTGTTCTTTATGTCTTCAACTGATTTGGTGTTTCCTAATTTTCCCATGATTTTCTTTATTAGTCTGATTGGGCTTCCATTGAAGCAATCTGGGTTTGTTAGGATTTTTTTTGACATTGTCATGGTAAAGTATCTCGGTTCATGATTGGTTTGCTTTTTCATTTATTGATTTATGAGTTATTGTTCATATGTAAAATCAATTTTGGTTTATTTTGGTCAAGCTTGATCTCGGCTTGTGTTGGGTTTGGATGTTGATTCGGTTTTATTCAATTACAAAATTACAATTCGATGAATTAAGTATTCGTAATTCGGTTAATATCAAATTTCGGTTTTGTTTCTGGATAGTAAAATTATCATTATTTCGATTTTCTATTTATAACCTAATAGCTTATTCTTGCCTCGGTTATAACCGAATGATCACTCCTAGTTAATATTGCCAAATTATTTAGCCACACTCTCCCAAATCATTTTATCCATTAAATCAATTTTAATATTTTAAATTGGATTAAATAAGTTTATTAAGAAATTAAATTAAACCTTATCAATTATAATTAAAATTTCTATTTAGCCATTACAATTATAATTTTATTGAACAAACTATTAATCCTCCAATTTAATTATTTAATAATTAAATTAATATCATCACACTTAAATAAATTATTCCATAATAATTTTTATTTAATATTTATTTTATTTAATAAATATTTTAATTAAAATATTTATTTTATTCGATAAATATTTTCAATCATTTACAAAAATCATATTCGTTAGGGAAAACACCAGCTACTAACTCAATGATACACCGTAGATATCCCAAGTCCTAGTCCTGGTATCAACAAGAGAATCATGGAGTTGAACTCCCATTTACCAGGGAAAAATTAGTGATAAAAAAAAAGTAATAGTAAACAACACCCAAAACCAAAAATATTATAATCAGATTGATAAACAACCAATCACAAGTCATAATTAAGTATATTTAGGACGCCTTCAACAAAACCAAAGGTTTTAGTACCAATGGATAACCATCAGCTTGGTGACACCAAGTGATTAAATGCGTTTATTTTAAATGCGAATGGGTTTGAATCGGTAAGATGGATGAAATTTGAATTAAATTTAAATCGATTTTTTTTTAACTAAATGGCTGAATGAGAAACTTAATGAAGTAAAAAAAAATTTTAATTTTTTTTTAAAAAATAACTATTATATTAAATAATATTAAATAAATTTACAACAATTTTGAATTTTTTTCAGAGAGGTAAATAATAAAATTTTGTCATTCAGATGTTTCAGACTTGTCAATTATCAAACAATTTTTTTCATTCACATTCAAATTCATTTAATTTTTATCAAACACCCCTAGTTTGGACACGTTATTTTAAAGTGTCCGACATGGGTATACCTCAATTTTAAAAAATTTTTACACTAAATAAAATGTCTAACAAATATATTGTCCGGATAGAGTGAAGTATCCGTATAAGTATAACATAGACGCCAAGTGCTAAGAGTTTCTCAATTACTAAAAAAATAATGCCTAGGGCCATGTTACAACCCATAGTCCTCACTAAACACAGGATCTAAGATAGTATACAGCAATATTTTGATCCTGAGAAAGTTTATGGTATGTTATCATTTATGTCTTAATAAAATGTAGAGGCTATCTGATACAGTACAAGAAAGCAGAAGATGTCACCCAAAAATTTAGAAAACAGAAGAAATAAGTATAAAAAATACTGGAAATTATTGCAGTTCTTCACCATCAAGCCACTCAAGTCCAGGCATTAGCTTAAACAGAAAAAACTTTAAATTTTCATTCGCAACCGCATTCCCCACCACATCTAATTCTCTTAAATTCAAGTTTTTAAAAACTGAATAAGCTTCCCAGTAGTTTGTCGCCTTCACATCGCTGTTTGCAAGTTCCTCAAAATTCCAATCACTTCCATCTGTATGAGACAGAGG
This sequence comes from Panax quinquefolius, assembly GCA_020205615.1. Classification (NCBI taxonomy): domain Eukaryota; kingdom Viridiplantae; phylum Streptophyta; class Magnoliopsida; order Apiales; family Araliaceae; genus Panax; species Panax quinquefolius. Next base: position 52,368,603 of record CM035170.1, read on the forward strand.
AGAGGAGCACAAATACCTTCTTGTGTCAACAGTATGTGCACCAATTTCATTGTATGAGATATCCAACACTTTTAACGACTTAAGCAGTCTCAAAGGGTCCAAAGCAGTAAAGCTACCAAGTTTATTGTTACTAAGATTCAAGCAAGAAAGAAGCTGCATGGCCTCCAAACCTGTAAAAGAAAGCAACAGCAATCAAAATCTCCCAAAAATGGATTTAAGCACAAAGATGCATCATGAAGGTATCAACAGTTTTGAGCAGATCCTATTCGTAAACTAGACATAACCGTGGATGAATTGATTACGTTAAAATAAACCATTTAGCTCCAATTGTTTACAACTTTTAAAGGAAAATGTAAAGTTTTAAGAGCTAGTTTCTACTTAACTAGAGACTTACGTAACTGAACAACAAGATCAATAAATTAACAAGGGGATTAATAAACCTTTTCTACTAGCTTACGACTAACTTTAGAGTGCAAAAAACAAGCAAGTATTCTTCCAGAATGGATTATCAAATTGTGAAGAAATTTCACGCATTTCAGCTAAAAAACCTAAATGATACAAGACTAAGACATCCAACCAAGTAAGAAAGACAATATTTATGGTAACGAGTTACCTTCAATTGACTGAAGATGGTTGTGGCTGAGGTCAAGCATTCGTACCCACAACAATTGCTCAATAGACCCAATGCGTGATAATGAAAGATTATTTAATCTTAGACAAACTAAATCACTGACACCTACAGAAACTGACTCACTATATTGGCGACAGTAGCCCAGCAAAGACTCTCTGCTTGAAGTCACCTGCAGAATCATGAAAATTTGAGTTTCTGAATTTTCTAGGAAAACTTAGTACCATATCAAATATTTCAGAGATAGATTTATAGTAAATTCTTCTCTATACTAAGCCGTAGATTAACAAAATAGCAATTCAGTTATATGAAGAGGACACTAACTTCAGGCTGATGATATTTAGCTAATGTTGAAATGCAGTCACCATATTATTTCTTAAAATGGAATAACAGTCCTCAGCATTTACAAGCTAACATCACACGTGTTTTAAGCGTACATTTCTTTCCAACAACAGGCAAGTAGTACCCGCAACCCAGAGAACTACTACTTAGGAGTACAAGCTCACTTGAGAATCTGCAATAGAAGGCATCTATAAACTAAATTACATGGGTTACAATGAATCTCTAACGGCATTAAAATACTTTTTGAACATAATCTTATTTATAAACATGAAGAGTTAGGACTATGACTCATGCTCAGAATCTACTAAAGATTAGACAGTAGTGCCCCAATTATGAAATATAAAGCTTTGTTACATCCCTAAACCTTTTTCGCTCTCCATCAAAATAAGTTAGTACTCATCCTCTGTCAACCCAAGTGAAGCCAAGCTCAAACTCTGATGCAACAAACGAGTTCAAACTAAGTATGGGTGCTCCTCCTCCGAAGAGAATAGCAACCAAACACCTTCGTATTCAGCCTACTTTGCTTGGCTTACACCCTGGTTGTGTGGTCCTAAATTAAATCTATATACACAGAACCAAATTATTGAACTAAGCTGAAAGAAAATGTAGCATAACTATAAGTATATCTGTATATGTCTTGCTTTCACCCCAAGAATAATAGTAAACAGAAAAAACCAACCTGCTTTAGCAAGACTAAGCTGTATTCATCCTTATAGTATTGAGAATGTGTTGGGTCCATCTCCATTAAATCCTGGTAAAGTTCTAAAACTTCTTCTGAATGGACAACACTCAGAGAATTTGGACTATTGTACGACATCATCGCATCATGTGCCATCAATAGTCTTGCAAGTGTCAGCTTTCCAATTTTACTACAGAACAAAAGAAGATATAAGATGAAATTATTGAAAGAACGCAGTGACTTGATCAAATTTACTCATGAATGGAGTGAGCATACCAGTTCGAAAATGACAACAGTTCCCTGTAATGAGCTATCTCATTAGCTATGGTCTCAGCATGCCACTTGGAAGAAATTGGCTCATTGTCCTCATTTATTCTCAATTTATAAAACAAGTCAAGGGGGCTTGAATTCTGGAATTTAGCTTCATACATATGGAATTTATCATCACTCCATGAAATCCTATTTTCAGTTTGCTCTTTAAATTGTCGTGAATCACAAGATGGTAGCGACACTGTGAATGCAATACAAGAGGGATGGTTATAGTTGATACCACTCAAAGAAGTGATGCCCTGAGAATGTCCAAGGCTAACCTTTACTGGATAAGTCTTTGAAGCATGGAGCTTCTCATTGGGATAATTTAGATATGCTACCCAAGCTTGGGCACACCCAAATATATTTGTTGAAAGTGGTCTCCATGAAAGATCACTATTTGAATCATACTGAGCTTCAATTGTTACAGTAGTTAAGTTCACACCTCTGACAGCTTCATTAAAATACAGAACAACAGGAAATGTCCCAGACGTAGATTGGAAACTTGTGATTGGGGGAAGAGCATAACCATCCAGGGATCGATCTATCGGTACATGAAGATCAGACCCATGAGGTGGCCAAGAAGAAACCAACAGCAGAGTGTCTTGTTTAACCGTCTGCACCAGAAGCCAAAGATGATAAAACCAACCGCTTTGATCGTCTGGATCCGTAAAAAGAGCATTGCGTACAAACTCATACTCGTTTGCCAAAACATCATCCTTGGGAAAATAACCTTGGACCCGTTCTTTCAGCAGGTGAGACAGAAGTACACTGCAGAATTACTTTGGTAAGACAAATATGAGGAAAGAACCTTTTAAACAACAATTAATACTAGGAAATCTCACTGAACATAAAAGGAAGATCCTATTCATTAAAGAAACAAGTTAGCATAGCTTAAAATTTAATGGTTCCATGATGATCCCATTCCTATTACTCAACTCTCAAGTATTTTCCTCAAGGACAAAAAAATAAAGTTATTTCCAGTCAGAAGAGTACAATCATTTCACTACACAACCACTTGGGTGAGTATAGTCCGTTTCAAAACTGATTGTGGTCTACAATAGGTTACTCCTCATATTTAGTACTTCCTCCATCTAAGTTTACTTGTCCTAGTTTGAAAATACATGCCTATTATGAAGAAAAAAAAAATTATCTCCAAATTACCCATCTTAACTACTCTATTATCATCTTTTTGTTTTAATTAATCTCCTAACTCTTTCTTGGAATATAGAGGGGGGAGAGAGAGAAGAGAAAAAAGGAGTATGGTTGTGCTTCCAATGTCAAAGTTAATAGTGTTACTCTTTCCAATGTATGTCATGTAGTTTTCAATTAAAAAAAAATTGTAAAGGTAAATGAAGGTAGTATTGAAAAAATAAGGTCAAAATAGTATTAAAATAGAAAGAGGACAAATAGATATGGACAAATAAAAAAGGAAATTAGGACAAGTAAACTTGGATGGAGGGAGTATAATCATATAAATCCAAACTCAGATATGATTAAACCATACCTACGATTGTGCCAAGCAGAATAATTGCTGAAATTATCATTTATCATATCTGTAGTAAATTGTAGCTCCTCCTCATCTGAGATTTTCCTCAATGCTGTTATGAACCTGAAAGAGCAGATCTTATTAATTAAGTTCGACATGTTAATCTTGAATTACCTAAATTAAACCAACTCCAGGTTTTCACCGGCGGTAATTCCATGCATGGAAATTCCTGGCGTCCTGCTTTTGGAACATATTTAAAAGCAGCAACTCCCGATCAGTTGAAGAATGGTCCTTGCTTAGTACCCATTTTCGGTGATGCCACGCACCGTAAGACTTATAATTCCTCTTCAAAGCATTCTCTACCTACATATGCATTCACTGTACCATCAGATTCAAAAGAAATCATACACAAAACTAGAATGTTCCAAACCACAATCGTGAATCATGTGCCTTGTTGTATCTAGACATTGTTTCGATTTTTATACCAAGTTTAGTGAACCTTCAAGGCAAGTCAAACTAAACAACTCAGACGAATAGTTTCACTTGGCACGAACAGACCTTTCATTCTCACTACTACAAATTGAGTTGGTTTTACTTCCTATAGTTTTGGAAATGTAAAACTAGTAAAAGTAATTCCATATTTCCATTACAGATCAAATTTACATCCTATAGTTTCTCAGCAACCAAACAGGACTTTCAACAATTACACAAAGACTAACAAGACAAATCAAATCTTGATGCCAAAACCCCAACTTCACATTATTTTCATCTCCACTTCAGTGAAGAATCCAAGTCAACCCAACTCAGCTCAACCAAATAACTGTATTCTGAAGTTAAGATTCAAATTTATAGGACTTCTCATTCATTAACAACCAAACATGACTTTTTAAATAATAAAACACGGAATAAAAATAACAAAACTCAAATCTCGGAACTTACAATTCTCAATTCTTCATCGAGAATAGATTTAACTGAATCTGAATCCGAATCAGGCTCAGATTGAGCAGGGAGATTGTATTCAACCGCGAGTTTTCTGTAATTCCAAGCGGTGTAATACTCTGGATTAGCCTCCACAAGCTTGGCACTCACTTCTAGGGCTTCTTTCGTGTAACTGAGCAAAGATCGTAAAACAACAACAATGATTAATTGCAGAAGCCATAAAATTAATTGCGGAAGCCAGAAAAAAAAAATACGTGATAGATTGATTACATTTTGCTGTGATGAAAATGGAGGAATTGAGATTGAAGAGCGCGAAGCTTGGCGGCTTTAAGAGCTGAAGCTTTTTCATCTTCAGGTGTTGGAGCTTTACGAGGCCTGCCGTGCATTTTTAGAGAGAGAAAATGATTTTGATTTCTGTGTGCTTCTTCTGTGTGCTGGGAAGCCGTAGAAGAAGAAGAATTTGGACAAATTTGTATCTCTTTAAAAAAAAAACATTTTGGAAAACTTTAACCTTAAGTTAATTCATAAGATTTTACATTGAATTTCAGATTTTTGTGAATTATGATGTAACTTTGTAATAATTATTTATTTATTTATATATTCTAAATCATTTACAATATAAATTATTATATTAATTTACTATAAATTAATCATGTTAATTTTTTTTTAAATTCACAAATTAATTAAAAAATATATTAAATACGAACATAAATAAAATATATTAAAGTATGTGGTGTGGTTAGTCAATCAAATTCCTATATCGATGGTATAATCTTGTATTTAGTTTATGTATTAGTTTTTTATTAGTTACTTTTATTATTACAATATTTATTTATGTAAAAAGATTTATTTTGAATATTTTAATTTATTACAATAATTTATTCTAATTCAACTCTCAATTTCTATATCAATAAAAATAAGTAATATCTGTGAGTCAAGTGGGCATTAGTTATGTAAACAAGACTGATGTAGTTATATCTGGTCGAAGTAATTTTTTTAAATTTCTTTCTGTATTTCAAAAACCTCTAATGGAAAGAGCATTTTGTTCCTTGTTGAAAATAAAATAAAATAAATTTTGGAGAGCACTATTTTTCATATAATTTTGATATTTTCACGTGATCGAGAGAAGAGTGGGTCCCACTTTTATGTGAAAAGATCATATGTGAAAATATCAAAATTACATGTGAGAATATTATTTTACTAAATTTTATAAGAATTACAATCTCGCTTAATCTCATAGTAACAACGAGAAAATTACTATAATCACACTAAATTCGCATTTAAGGAGAAAATTAGTATGAGAAATTTACAATAATCACATTAGTCTACATTTGAGGAGTATCACACTCTGTTTCTGAGTTTGGGATGTAAAAGAGAAAAAAAATGAAAATTTTAATTAATAATAGAAAAGAAAATAATAAAATAAATTGTGTGTTGTCTTTCATGTTGGTAGTGAGTTTATAACAAAAAGAAAAAGAAAATTTAAGTTTCACATTTAAATTACTAAGTTACCATTTATAGTAATTCTATTATGTTTATAATATATTGGATAAAATAGAATTTATTGAAGACAAAAATCTTATGTTATTTAGTTTTTGGTCAATTTCTTTTCTTTTTTGTTAGCTTTTTAGTTTATTTATTTTTGTTTTGTTTATTAGCTGCATTTAGCAGAGTGGTAACTTCATAGTAATTTCAATTTATTCCAATGTAGTGCTGACACACATGCGGTGATCTCTCCGCCTGCATGTCAAAACTGTATTGGTCATTAAATGAACTTACCAAACAATTCACTTCATGCTAACCAGATCCAAAATGAAAGGAGGCAAGATACATCAAATCCTGCATCATCTCCATCTCCCCCGTGTTCCATCTCATCCCATCATCTCCATCTCCATCTCCATCTCCATCTCCATCTCCATCGTGTTCCATCTCATCCCAGCCGTGCTCCATCTTCAGCTACGCCGTCCATCTCGCCTCGCCTCCAGCACCACCACCTCCCGGCTCCCACCAGCTTAAAAATTAGAACACTAACCCCCAACAGCTAAACCCTAAACCATCCAGAAGACTAAACCCTATCCCTCAAACTAACCATAAACTCTTGAGATCAATATCTGCTGTTGCCACCATCAACAGTCCCTCATCAATGGTGTTGTCATGTACATCAAGTTTTTAAACTAGCAGACGCTCCTTTGCTTCAGAGGCTGCTTACTTCTCCTTTCCACAAACATAAAATAAAAATAAATGTTAGAAAACAACCAGCAGTTGGTAAAAGTCTCAACGCACATATCACAACCAGATGATAAAATATGAGAATTTTATACAAGTACAATTACTTGTAAATTCTACTTGAAGATGCCAAACAAAATGTAGAGTTAGATGCTTGTCAAATGATACAATAGTGACTTCATTAATAAATATGGAAGTTCAGAATTAAATTGGGAATCTCAAAAACTTGTACACCATAGCCACTCGAATAATTATATGGGTATCTCAGCCGTTGAAATTCTCTAGAATGTGGACATATAAGTGATTCCAAGATTAGAACTTCCAAGGGCACTCTTGTTAGAATCAAGTGTTGTCAAGTGCCCATCTATATATCTCCACCACCACATGGAACCAGATAACCTCTCTCCACGGTTGGTTTTCCATCATTTCCGTTGAACTTTAATCTTTCATCGTGGATTGCTTCCATGGGAGGAAGTCCGGAATCTGTTACTTGGGAAACAGCAGCATCATTTTTATTAGCTTCTGGTACTGCCTGGCTTTCAGCATTAACATCCAAATTACCCCTCGTGTTTTTGTTTTGGACATGCTTACCCCTCTCCCTCGGACGCCTTTTCCGTTGTTTCTTCTTGAAACGGCCTTTCTTTGGTTTTAGTGCTGCTGCAGCCTCCTGGGAATTGATACCCAAATCTGACACCTTTTTTCCCGGAACAACTGTGTACATAGAGCTGGCATTGAGCTTCTTACTAGACAAAGATGGATCAGACTGGATTGCCAGTAGAGCAGTTCTAGCAGCTTTAAGTTCTGCTTCCTTCTTTGATCTTGCTGCAGCACCGATATACTTAATGCCTCCAATATCAACAGTACAAGAAATAAAACCATGGCCAGATGAGCCAAGTTTTTCAACCTTTTGGCACTCATATGACGGAATTGCATAATTCATCTTTTGTGCATATTCTTGCAGTAAATTCTTACACAAACCCGTATCATGCTGAAACATACCAAAAGATGTTGCACACCCAAAAGGAAAGATCAGAAACAATAATATAGTACCACTGGCACTCCCAGCAAGGAAAAAACAACAGAAATGCAAGAAGGTCAAATGAGAGAACTCAAGATGAAAAATGCAATACGGAATTGTTATGAAAATGATGATTCCAGTATAAAGAACTGGTGACCTCTTAAATGATATATATTTGTCCTAATAGAAACCAAGATCTAAACAGGAGACGGCTTCTACTTTATTAGATCTAAACAAGAGAACAAAATCAATTGTCTTCGTTCTCGATTTTGCAAAATTTGAGATTTATTAAACTGATGCCAAATCTAAATCTCCAGAGTCATGTGAATGTATATTACAGAACACATGCAAAGAAGTATATCAAGAGCTGGTTTTAGGGTTCAATATTGAGCTTCTGGTAACATGAGTGTGAGGCATATGTATGTGATTTAATCAAAACAAGAGTGGTGCAGATAGAAGTGAAGGCAAGGAAAAGGACTACATATACTAGTCATACAACATGAGTGCAAACAGAAACCAAAGCTCGGAATGATAACTAAAGAAAATCCAGATGGCAGATTGTCTCAGTGTTCTTCCTTTCTCTGGGGTAATATCTTTTTGATATTTGCCACATGGATACTCCATATCTTAATCAAGGATCATATAGTGCTGATAGAAGTTAGAAACATAGGTAACATAATAGTTTAATTGCTAATTATTTGGTATTTTATTAAAGCCGAGGTAGATGCTTTTTGTGGAGAATACTCATCAGCAGTAATCATGTAGCTGGAGTATGAACCTCAATTCTCGAGTAACCTATACCTTAACAAACATAGTTTTTAAGAATACCAGTATGACAGAACATTCTGACTAAAGAGTTTCAATCATCATTCAGGAGAAACACTTGAGACCTCACAAAGTTCACAAAAGAAAAAATTGTTCCAAACGCTCCAAAGGGAGTCAATACAACAAGGTGGGGCAACATATAATTCACTGTGACATACTCCATTAGCAGTTTAGCACCATAAAAACCCTAGGAAATGAAGCATAAACAAGCCATATCCACCAAAAGCAGACGATACAATAACTATACACAAGTTAAAAATACAACTAACTGAATCTATTTAGAAGGACTTGACATTAATTGCTAACTCCCATAGTTTAAACCCTTTACAACCTATTTTTCCTATTAACTTGATTCAACAATTAGGTAACAGACAAAGAACATCATTTGAAATTAATATTTAGAAGGTTGTGAGATAAAACATATTTCTGTTCTTTTTTCATTTTCATTTTCGGGCATGTAGATGTAAGAGAGGAACAAAGATAAAATAAATAAATAATAAAAAGTAGAAAGAGATTAAGAGTAAGGATCTAACATCCAATAGACATATTCTTTAAGATCCCCCATGATGTGATTAAATTGATAATTTATAAAGGACTTCAAAGATGCATGCAGGCAAAATAGATATTTTTCCACCCAAGGTAAAGGTAAAACATAATTACCACTGGTTGAGAAATGCATTCATCCATGGCCCCAGAGTTGGCAAGTGCTACGAGAGCAACTTCTGCAGCTGACTGCTCAGCAGCCTTTCGACTGAAAAACCCAGGGAGAGAATCGTATCTAACATCATCCACAATCACTGCCGATCTAAATGAAGGCTCATGAGAAGGGCCTTCCTTGATTGTGTCATAAGTAGGAGTAGGAAGTTTTACCTTCTGAGCATACTCTTGCAACCGGCTTTTGAAAACATAACAGTTAGAAACGCCTGCAATACAATTCATTATCCATATGATGAATGAGTAAGAGTAGCTCATAGCTTCAAATAAAATAAGGAGCATGCATAACACCCTAAATTAGTACACATTCCTACCAACAAACACTGCCAAACCAGAATGCAAACATAAAAACAAAAACAAGAAAGCAAGAAACACAACGACAAATATAGGACTGTGTCGCAGACCAACCATGCGTCACCAGACCCACCATACCACACCTCCAAAAACCCACGATATTACACCTCCATTCCACACTATAACACCCGTTCCAGTACACAACTACTTAACTGATGAGGACATGGCAAGCGTGGACTCAAATAAGACTAAAGGGACGTGGGGATCAAGCAAGGCTAGAACTAAGAGGTTCAAACAAGGTCTCAATGGATTGATCCAAGATGTTTGGGCTGAAACTAACGCAAGGAAATCTAAAGAGGAGGCTAAAGAGCATGAGACACAAATTTGGGCCAATTTAATTGGGTCAATTTAATACAAGTCCAATCCTAATCTTCTTAGCAAAGTCCACAAATATTACATGCAACCGCATGGGATGGCTTAATTAATTTATTAGTTATCATGGGGGCCACGGTTTGGGTTTTTTTAAAGTCATCAGACTTTATATGGGATATATACATGACGTGGCAACTTGGGAAGTGTTATTACTTCCTTATGATCACACGCATCAATCCTTATTTCCATTTATTGAGAACTCAGCTTAATCACGCGGTAAAGGAAATCCCACGAGGCGAAGGATTTTATTTTATTTTTATTTGGATTCTTAATTTTAAATTCTATTGTAATTAGGATTTCTTTTTTTAATTAGAATTTCTTTTCCAAATTGACTTCTATTTCCTTATAGAAATTAGGGTTATAGTTTATAAATTCCTATTAGGATTTGGATTGTTTTGAGTAGTATAAATAAAGGTCAAAGTTGATGTAATCAAACACATTATTATTCATTATTATTATTCAATATATTTGTGAGTTATTCTCTACTTTTGGTTCTTTGAAGAATTCCTAAATATTTTCTTAGTTATTTCTTTGAGGTTCAAATTGACTTATCATACAACAATTCATAGTTGTGTGTGGCGTCTTCTACCGCATCAATCGTCGATTGTACCGAGATTACCGCTTCAATATAAGCGAGGGGTCAAGGTGTCGTTGGTGTTCATTCAACGCAGATTTCCGATCGCGAGCAATTGTACCAAGATTACCGTCTACATAGACGAAGGGTTAAGGTGTTGCAAGCAATTCACCCAACAACTGTGCTAGAAACGATCGGGGCGACGACCACCTCACGCAAACGTGCCGTGGAGTCTATCATTAACCCCCATTATTCACTGCCACAGCACCACCGCTCCACAATATGTCATTGTTCCTTTCCACCACATATTAGCCACAACATCCACAGTTACACCGGAACCCTCTGTCACCAATCTTTTTGAAGCACAATTTAGCATGCCAGATAATCCATTTCTACTCCATGATTCACAGGTAACTGTTGCAATCCTCAATCACACTTCAATAATTCCAACCTTCTCCATAATTCCCTATTTTTTAGGAGAAAAATAACCCCCAATTGCATAACCAGATTCCAAACTCTCCGTTTCACGGTCCAAATTACCCATAGCCTATCAACCTAATAGCAACTCATTACCCTTCATACACAAGTAAAGAACCAGTAGGCAAGCGTACTTGTTCTCTCGTTTATGAAAAACTGGACAAAATAAATAAAAATTTAAAATTGGTGCAACCATATTTATACACACAATGCATTCAGATATGCTTAAAATACAAATGTAAAGAGAAAAAGTCCGTCTAATCTGCAATAATTAAGGGTTTTCACCCACAAACTAAAAAAGGTATCTACTTCAGATATATGTACTATAAAGTGCACAATTCTCTGTATAAATGAGTACAACAAGAAAAATCTATCTATTTACTAGCTAAAAATTACATTTTCATCACAAAACTCCAATAATGTACCATAGGGTACCCGTATAAACAAAAAGTGCATACATAGTGATGCATATAGAGAGAGAGAAAGAGCGAGTGAGATATATATAGAGAGAGAGAAAAAAAATACCTTGGAAACCATCATCGGCAGCCATATCTTTAAGCTGTTCTTCCGTGAAATAGAGAGACAGATAAAGCTAGCGAGAGATGCTTATGGGCGACAAAATTAGGGTTCTGAAGAGCTATTGACCCAATTCGTGCTTCTTCTTCAATACTCGAATATATCTCGCTCACTTATTTATATATATATATATATATATATATAAGTTGGATCAGGTCCGGACCTCCCGGACGGGAGAAAATCTGCAACATTTTTTTTTTTTTTTAAATAATTAAAAATAAATAAATAAAAAATTATAGAACTAAAATTTTTTCATATTACAATATTTTGGACGTGATTTGAATATCTATACTAAAAAATAGTGGTACAGTCTGCACAGACTGTACCTCCATATTTTGTTATATGTACCCAAATCACATCCAAAACACTGTATTATGAAAAAAAATTCAATTTCATAATTTTTTTTTTTTTAGTTGTTTTAAAAAAATAAAAAATAAAGTCCGAATTTTGGTCCGATCCAAGAGTCCGGACCTGATCCGGATTCTATATATATATATATATATATATATACCACCAACAAAAAACAGGGGAGGGGCCGAGTGAAGGGAAATAAATTTTATATAATAAAAATATTAACAAGTTTTAATTATTTCATTCTCATACTATTATTTATCGGATGTAGATTATCAGAATAGTACTCCACGAAGCCTAACATGTGTTCTATTTATTTTACTAGATACGTAGTACTTTTTTAAATTATATTCTTTTTATTCTTAATAGTTCATGAGTTATATACGTGTGTGAGATTAGTGAGAGGTAAGATATAAATTGCATCGTTAACGCCAAGATCTTTTCTTACGTCCCAATCATGTAAAATGTGTCCGATATCCCTAACGCATGCGAAACACGATCAACACTAAAAAGCTTGATTTCGTAGAGTAGAGATAATTTCGAGCGTGAGAAGTCGGTCTGATGATCACGAGGATAAAGAATGGAGGAAAATATCTAGTGTCTAGAGAGAGATAATAAATTGGTTAAGTGTTGTTACCTTTAGATTGCATGATCTTTTTCCCATATACACTCGATCCGATTTGTCCTGTATGCAACTGACTTTCCGGGCCCACAGCCTTCAGCCGACTAAGCCATGTCCAATCCTCATTAAATACAATGCAGAGATGACAGTCAAAGTTCTATCCCCATAATCATTACCGGTCAAAACCTAAGTGGAACCATACTCATCTAGTAATTCGGCCCACTGCCTCGGCCCAATAACTCAAGAGGACCCAAATAAAGACATTAACTTCCCAATACCTTCAAGACCTACCCAACATGTCTAAAGTATTATGGCCCAACATTGCCCCCCCAGTCATTTATTAAACAAGAGGTTTAATGAAAGAGTATAAATGACATCGGTCTAGGACAAATGGAAATATAATAAGATCATTAAAGGCCGAAAATGAAACTCACCGAGGCACAACTGGTAAATCTCCCATAGCAGATAAAAATCGGAAGCCCAATCTGATTAACAACTTAAGACCAAAATAGGATGATGCCTCTTCAAAGTCTCAACACCGCTGGCATTAAATGAGCCACCCTTGAACTGTGTGAAAAGTTGAAGAGACCGCCAATATAAAAAGTTAATTCCTCCCAATCTGACAGTTTTACTTGCCATTTCAAATTTCAGGCGCCTCCCGTTCTCGTCCTCCTTCAGATTTTTCTTTCTTCCTGCAAACCATCACTAAACCGTCATTCATGGCCTCTCAGAATTCCGGCGAAGAGGTTCCCCTTACTGTGACTCCCATCACCTCTATTCCTCCAAGCCCTATCAAAGAAGCTCAGGATCCAAACCTCAAATCCGCTGCTACCCCTAGCAAGATTACACCACCAACTCCTTCAGAGTTCTTCAAGAATAAAGAATACTTTCCACATGCCAAAACTCCTTCTATCACATACAATCATCGAGTCACAGACCTTCCTAATTCCGCTACCAGATTTCGGACACCCACCTGGTAAGGGCCCTAGCCCTCCAAGAACAAATGTACCAGCGACCTGAAGGCTGGACCGCCATGCCGGTAACCCTTCTCAAAAAGGGAGTTCACCTACCCCTCCATACCTTCGTTATCACTCTAATATGGTTCGTAGGTGTGGGATTTGCCCAGCTTGTCCCGAACTCCTACATCCACATCATGGCATTTATCGCCTTCTGCTACGAACAAGGGATTCCACCTACTGTCAATTTCTTCTTCACACTGTTCATAGCCGGTAAATTTCGAGAACGAGGCTTCAAGATGCTGAGCAAACAATCTCCCAAACTTAATGTCAGGTTAGAGAAGCGACCCCTGATGGACACTCCCTCGAGCAACCAGGGATGGCATAAGGAGTGGTTCTTTGTTAAAGGACCCGAAGTCTCCTCCATACCTGACTGGACCATTTCTGACTGTATCTCTGCAAACTTCGGAGATATTTCAAAGGAACGTGTGAGAGAAATGGTGAATCTCCTAGAGAAAATTCTCATCAAGGAATGGAGCTTCAGACTTCTGAGCAAACAAACATGGTTGTACGACCATAAATGTAAGTCCCGAACCCAATTTATTGTATAACTTACTGATTTTCCTTCGATAAATTGACCTGAATAGAGGATTTTCCCTGTTGTAGTATTTCTGATCAAATCGACGTTGAGTGACCGAAGAGATCTAGATAGATTTCTTTCTGGCTCATCCTCGCCAACCTCTACAGAAGTACTAATCAAAGAGCCTTCAACTTTTGAAGCTCAAACTACTGAATTAACTCCCATCGAAGGGACAAACCAACCTCGCCAAAGAAAGCAAGTTGGCCAAAAACCCAAACACCCCCTCACACAGACTTATAACGAGTGTCTCCTCGACATGCCCCCTGACGAACGGACCCGAATTCTTCGCGCCAAAAAGAGGAAAACCCAATCAAATCCTCCGGCCTCCGAAGAACCACAAGTGCCTTCCACAGAAGTCGATCCTCCGCCGGGCACCCCGATTGAATTCGTTGTTTCTGACGAAGAGCCCGAAGAACAAAGGAAGCGAACACCCAAACATGATCGCCAAAGAAAACCAAACTCTTCGGAATCCGGGCCCGAAGCCATGGGATCCCCCACTATCTGGTCAGAATCCAATAAGAATTTTCCATTTCAACTCTATAACTTCTTCGTCCGTGATACCGATGTCCACCGGTTCAGCAACAGCTCCATAATGGACCTGATCGACGAGGGAATGAAATATCAAGGTAAGGTAAGATGCTATTTGACTTATCCACTTACATCTCAGCTCATCAAAATGAACTGATTGGTTAGCATTGATCATTTGCGAGCAAACATCAAAGCTTTTGAAGCGCCCGTCCCAAATATAAAGAGGCCAAGTCAAGAAAAAAAGCGTCAAGAGAGAATGCCACATTTAAGTCCGCTTTAGCGAAAGAGAGAAGCAATCTTGAAATTGCTCTCCTCAACAATGAGAGCCTTCGAAAAGATCTTGCTCAAACCAAAGAAGATTTGAAGACATCTAGGGCCACTCATCAAGTTATCACTGATATAAATGTCAATTTTCTAAAGAAAAATGAAATTTTGACGAAAAAGGTCGAAGATCTGGCCCAATCCAACTCAGTCCTGTCGAAGCAAAATAAAGATATCTAAGCTAAAGAAGCAAAGCATATGGCCTATCGTCAAAAGCTTGAAGAGGAACTTCGAGAACTCCGGGCTCTCGAGGATTTGGGCCCACCATTAACTGACTATCTTCGCAAGGAGATTGAAGTAAATTACAGGAAGTTTGCCGAGCTGAACAATGAAATTGTCCACATGTACTCTGAAGGGTACGAGGTCTGCCGAAGTAAATACAAAGCCAAACTTGTAGTGGCCAAAATAAACCCGGCTCTCCTCGATTCGGACAGCGAAGACAATAAGGAAGCTTAAAGATACCACTCTATCCGTAGCTTTAGGATTACCTGTAAAGACATATCTCCTTTGTAAACAGTTAGATATCAATGAAATGATTAACAAGTTCTTATCCTTATTACACCTTTGACCATTTCTTGTCAATAATTCATCATCAATCAATTTGAAAAATGTATAGCCTTAAACTATTAGTCAATAACTAACCAAGTCATATAACAGATAAGATCAAGTAATAATGCGAGCCGAACTCAACACTTAAAAATCAGGTAATAAAGTAATGCAATACATATTCGTTACTGAAGTATGAGGTAGATCTGCTTCATAGGGAATTTGATTACCACGAAGAGCCTAACAAACCCACAAGATGACCTTTGGCTACCATGAAGGGCCTGACAAAGTCATAAAGACCACCTGCCAATAAGGCTACCATCAAATGGTCAGCGAGTCCACCCGAACCTCCTTACAACGATGACATTTGCCTACCACGCAGGGCCTGACAAATTCATAAGGACCACCTGCCAAAGAGGCTACCATCGAATGGTCAGCGAGTCCACCCGAACCTCCTTACACCGATGACATTTGCCTACCACGCAGGGCCTGACAAATTCATAAGGACCACCTACCGAAGAGGCTACCATCGAATGGTTAGCGAGTCCACCCGAACCTCCTTACATTGATGACATTTGCCTACCACGCAGGGCCTGACACATTCATAAGGACCACCTGCCGAAGAGGCTACCATCGAATGGTCAGCGAGTCCTCCCGAACCTCCTAACACCGAGGTGGCATTGTTGTGCCTGTCAGACTATGGATGAGCTACTGAAATCCTTACTGAACGCTTCAAACTTTGATCCCATGAATCAAGGCGTCATTAACTCAATTCCCCAGGCAATGGACCCAGTATGAATACCCCCAGACAACAAAAGGTATAGGAGATAAAATTGAATATAGCCTTTTTGGTGGCTGATGCAGGATCGAACTATTCAGCTGACACATCCTCATAAACTCATCAAAGGATATCCTCAGCTTCTCGTTAACTATCGTCGTCTTATTTCTTCATCCCTAAGGACACGACTTATATAGTAAACCGGGTGTTGCTTACCCCCAACTTCTCACACCAAAACTGTTCCCACTGCCAATGAACTAGCTGCCAGATATAAATACAATAACACAGCAGGAGCGGGCTTCACCAATAAAGGCACAGAAGAAAGATAGGTCGTTATTCCCTGCAAGGCGTCTTCACAGCCCGAAGTCCACTGGAACGTCTTAGCATTTTTCGGCCCTTTCCACGTACCAAAGATTGGCAAACATCTTTCTACCGATTTGGACTTTAAACATCAACAAAGTTTCTTCTAAACTATCTGGTGTTTTCCATTCGAACCTACAGCTTTAGACGAGCATTTCCAAAGACGAGTCTCCACAGGGCATTGTGAAAGTAGTATGCACACAAGCCAATCATGTTTGATGATAAAGCATATACTTTGTAACAATCTTATTCATTTATTAATAAAAAGTATTAATTTATTAAAGGCTTTTAATTATCTACATGATGCTGTTTTGTAATATGTGATAAACCCATAGTTTTAAGCAATGCTTTTAGAATAATGATGATGATCATTCTAATGAGATCTAAATTCTTAGAAAGCTTAAAACTAAAATAGTTCCCAATCATTGGATTACTAAATTGGGGATTAGTGAATCCGGATAGATTGGTACATACGTTCTTTGCTCATTGGATGAGGATGATTGATCTCACGATCATTTGTGTGGAGACACTAAAGCAAGTATGTAGGTGCTTATTAGAGAATAAGTTCAATTTGACGTGGCTCGCTAAGGAATACCTAATGGAGTTTTATTTGCTGTCAATAGGAATTCTGTAGTGATAGTAAGACAAGTAATCCTTGGACTTGAGATCATCATAGTATCTTGTGTATGATGAGTTATACTTTGACTTATTCCTTAAGACCCTTAGGGTATATCAAAGGGTATGCTTGGGTATAATAAGTTGTATATGGAGATAATGTATGATCAATAAAGAATCTACCACTTCAATAAAAGAAGAGAAATGTCCTATGTGATTCGATAAATGACAACCCAAGTAGTCCTTGGCGTTAAGCGTATGAAATTAGAAAGGAGTTTCTAATTTGCATTATTTGGACTTGTGCATTTAAGAGTCGAAATACATATAATTAAATAAAATAAGACTTGACAAAGAATTCCATGTCTTATATTTAATTGGGACATTGTATGGTGGAATGATTGAATTGTCTGGTAACTATTTACTCAAAGGTTCTTTAATGATTAATGTTGAAATCTATATTATCCTGGAAAGTCGCCGATCGCTAGGGAGGCTTATCCCTATTGAGAATAAATATTATTTAAATAAATTAATTGTTTAATTTATTTATTTAAATAAGATTAGAATTGTTCTAATTGATTTATTCACAACCTGGTTTAATATGGAGAACCTAAAGGGTCACACCATAAAAGGAAGAATAATTATTTAAGAAGTTAATGGCATAATCGTAATAATATATGTTATGTATATTTAATTTAATCTATGGTGATAGAATAAATTAAATAGCTTAATATTTATTATTTAATATTTTAGAAATATTAAATATAAATTAATAAGAGAGTCTTATTAATATTATTACAATTATTATTATTTTAATTTCTAAAAGAGTTTAGGAATTAATTTAATATAAGTACTCTCATTTATTCCTAATAAGATTAGGAGGTTAAATTAATTAAAAGAGTTTAATTAATTATCCCTAATAAGATTAGGGAGCCTAATTAATTAAAAGAATTTAATTAATTAAATAAAACCCAATTTCTTAATTGTTAAGGTGGGTTGCCCACATCTATTAATAAGAGGAGTCTTATTATGGGTCATATGGGTTGTTGACTTTTTCAACATACGACATAATTCCAATTGTTGGGAGAGTACGCCCTTTTTCTATAGAGATAGGAAAAACTAGGGTTTAAGCCAATACCCTTCTTCTTGAATTTTCTTCTTCCTTGGTGGATCACCTCTAGAGGCCAAACATTTGGGTGGCTAACGTTGATCAAAGGGAGGAACCAAACCTGGTGGATTCAAGATTGAACGCGAAAGGATTTGGAGGTGAACTTGTACCTGAGGAAGCTCGATCTTCAAGGGTATGATTTATTCTTTATCTTTTCGTTTAATTAATAATTATGCATAAAGGGTGATCCGGGTATATGGTTTGTAAATTTTTAAACTCTGATTTTACACGCTTCCGCACTTTTTATGCAATTTGATTGCGCTCATGAATATTACAAACCTAACACATTGTACCCTCAGTGAATTCTCAGGAGTGCGGCTTCTGGATCTACTTCGACCATGATCCCAAAAACCAATAGGGCGGAGTACCCTCCTCAATTAATCAAGAAAATGGTTGTTGGGTCTTCATCTACTCTACTTCGACCATAATCCCGAGAACCAATAGGGCGGAGTACCCTCTTCGGTCAATCAGGAAAATGGCTGTTGAGTCTTCATCTACTCTGCTTCGACCATAATCCTGAAAACCAATATGGCGGAGTACCCTCCTCGGTCAATCAGAAAAATGACTGTTAGGTCTTCATCTACTCTGCTTCGACCATAATCTCGAAAACCAATAGAGCGGAGTACCCTCCTCGGTCAATCAGGAAAATGGCTGCTGGGTCTGCTTCGATCCCGAGAACGGCCTCGAGACATGTCTTTAAAGTGTAGACTTCTTTCTAACTTGATCGGTCTGTCAGTCTGACCACTTCGATATAGGATTCTAAGCAGTATGCCTTCTACCCTTTTCCGACCATGGTCAGGTCTTCTCTCGGCAGCAAAAATCAATCCTCTTCTAGCATCACCTTGGGCTCTCAAACGAGAACCCTCAGAAACCTGCTTGGAAGCAGTACCAACATGAGCACTCTTTGAAGGACCCAATCAATCCTTGACAGATACTCATTGTGTAGACGAAGTAACAACCATCGGCTGTCCTTCGGGTGTAGGTGTTCTACTCTTCCCCATGGATTCTGACTTAGAACAAACATAGTTTGTGATTGAATATATTCAAGGACACTAGAAAATAGCCCTCCTTCTAGCGCCAATGTTAACGCCAAGATCTTTCCTCACGTCCCAATCATATAAGACGTGCCCGATATCCTGCACAGTAAACACGATCAACACCAAAAAGCTTGATTACCGACCGTGAGGGATAACTCAAAGTGAGAGTCAAGATGTCGATCAGAAGGTTAACAATGGAGGAAAATATCTAGTGCCTAGAGAGAGATAATAAATTGGTTAAGTGTTGTTACCTTTAGATTGCGTGATCTTTTCCCCATATACACTCGATCCGGTTTGTCCTGTATGCAACTGACTTTCTGAGCCCACAGCCTTCAGCCGACTAAGCCCTGTCTAATCCTCATTAAATACAATGCAGAGATGACAGTCAAAGTTCTATCCCTATAATCATCACCGGTCAAAACCCAAGTGGAACCATACTCATCTAGTAATTCGGCCCACTGCCTCGGCCCAATAACTCAAGAGGACCCAAATAAAGACATTAACTTCCCAATGGGTCGGCCCAATGAACCGGCCCAATACCTTCAAGACCTACCCAACATGTCTAAAGTATTATGGCCCAACATGCATCAAATTTGAACTACAAAATGAGAAAATATTAAAAAAATAATAAAAAGATAAAATAGTAATAATTGGTCTCCAAATCTTTTAAGTTTTATTTTGATGATAACAAATTAAATAAATAGGTCAAATGGGTAGAATCTCTTCATAAGATTAAAATATTAAAATATTTTAATTTATCTCATTTCCCTTGACTAATTTTTTTTTTTTTAAATCCTTATTGAATTTATTTTTCTTAACCTTTATAATCTAATATCAAGTGTGAAAGAAATTAATTCATAAAGTAAAATTTTTAAAGGCAAGGAGAAATCTTATTATTTTTCAAAATGATCTTTAAACTAAAACTTTCAAGAATTATTTTTGGACAAAAAAAATAACAGATATATATATATATATATATATAAACTTCGGCTCTCCAGCGAATCAATCCGCTGACAAACCGATTATGACGATGACTTTTTTTACTATGATAACGGTTTGAACTGTCGTCATAGTCAATTCGTCGCGAATCGGTCCGGGTTCGTTGGAGAAAGTTTTTATATACGTATATATGCATATTATATCTATATAACAAAATACAATTGAATTTGAATTTTTCGCTCACCCTAATAAATCATCTCGGTCGTCTAATATTTAGGATAAATCTCCCTGTCCATGTAGTGTCAGAGGCACGGAACATAGCTAGTATATATATATATATATATGTATATTATGTGTGCATGTGGCATTTGTGTGTGCGCTGTGTATGGAAAAGGAAAAGTGGTCGCTTTTAGCCTTTGAACGTGCATGTGAGGAGAGAAAGAGAGACCAAAGCCTTTTTTATTTGGCCTCAACCTTATTCCGCCTCAACCAAAAGCTGGAAAGTTGAATTTTTTTTGGGCCAATCTGTGTGCTCCATCATTAAATCCGAACCATTCATTTTGCTTCAAATAATTCGTACCATTAAATTTAAAATGAATTTTCAAATTATCTTTTTACCCTTAACTTCAAAATCCTATTTAAATCCTATTCAAATTATCTCATACTTGTTTATAATTATAGATATACAAATATAAACGGCAAAACTATGTTTTTTACCATTATACTTGGCACGTTTTACTTAATACACCATTGAACTTTTAATTTTTTTAATTAGCCCACTAAACTAATTAAAATTGTAAAATTGGATCATTCTGTTAAAATTGATTGGACGGTTGTTAAATATTTTCCTATGTGGATTTGTAAAAGAAAAAGAAAATGACGTGGCTTAGAGGGGTCTATCATACTTGGAACCAAATCTCTGAACTACCCTCCTCTCTCAAACCAAATCAAATCCTTCAATCAAATCAGTCATACCCTAACTAAGAACAACAAATCAGTCATACCCTAAGAATCTGAAGCTTTGAAGAGAAGGAAATGGCAAACCAATCAGGCTGAGAAGAAGACCATTGCAGCTGCTCAATTTTGGCATCGGCGGTATAAGCCAGAATCGGGTCCAGACCACCCTCCACGGGCTGCTCGTCGGAGCCGTCCTTATTTTGGTCGTTGCTCACCACCATTGTAAGGCCCCAACTTATTATGAATAAAATTAAATTTCTTCTATTTATTATCTTGAAATAATAAGGAATTAATTTGATATAATGCTCTGATTATGGGTGAAATGTGCAAATTTTGCAAAATAAGCAAGTGGTTATAAAATAATCATTGTTGTCGGAGAATATTCATTTGGTCGTGGAATATTCTTTTTGTAAAGAATATCCGTTTACTGACAGCATGATCATTTGTTGTGGCGCCCCAAAATAGGTATACATCACCCATCTTGAGTCGCCAAATACATGGTACATAATTCAAATACAAACTTAATTATACAACACGAAATGTGAGTTTTAATACAAATATTGTCTTCAGGCGATTCAAATTCAAAATACGACAAAAACATAATCGAGAGTTTTAACACGAATATTGTCATCTAGACAATATCCACACTCAAATTCAATCTTATTACATTTATAATCACACTATTTCATGTAATAGTGAGGACTACTAATGCTATCATCCGGATCGTCACTCCGCTCCCCGACTAGTCCTCTACGTTCTCATTTCCTGAAGAGAACAATGAAAGCTAAAAGGGTGAGCTCAACTAGCCTAGTAAGAAATATTATGACTAAGATAATGCAGAATAAATTATCGTTAGCCTTCAACAGTGTTAAACTGATACAATATAACAACCATCAAGTTTAACTGCAGCGGAATAAGCAATCCATTAGAAGAGTCAACTAGAGAATAAAATCTACTATCTTCTATAATTTAAAAGGTTTTTCATCACTTTTATAGCTGAGACTCAGCTTAATAAATAATTTACATCATCAAATCATCCCTGCACTACAGGACAAGGATATTCTTTAGTATCACGACCACGAATTATTCATGCACTACGGGCCAAAGATAATCGTGTTTTCATCAACGGTCCTGATCAAGCCATAAAACAATTCATCTTTGCACCCTTGGCCGAAGAGAATCCATAGCCATAATCATACCAAAAATTGTCCATCAATGCACTACGGGCCAATGAGAACTTTTTTTTTCCACATCATTTGTAACATTACAGTCATGATTATACTGAATAATCCATATTCATAATCATACCAAGTCCATCTATGCACTACAGGCCACAGATGACTTTCAACATAATATAAATATGAGGATGATGACAATGACATAATAATTCAATAAAACAAGTTCAAGAATTAATTTATCCAGGAACCAATAATGTCCAAATTGTCAACATGATACTGCTTTGTGGAGTAAAAATTCAAGAATGCTCAGAAGAATATTTCCATGAAAAGATACTGGATGAAGCGCAAATATCAAGGATATTCCACTAATTTCATGGAGTATAGAAGTCAAAACATTAACTAACTGAGTATAATAAAAAATGAAATAACAAAAGAAATCACCAGGCATGCGATAGACCGCACAGACAGGTTATTCCAATAGAATAATAAATAATGGAACCAGGTCATACGTAAACGTACAGACAGGATATTCCAACAGAATAATAAATAACGGAACTAGGTCATGCGTAACGCACAGACAGGATATTCCAACAGAATAATAAGAAAATAGAATAACAGAATAATTTCACCATGTATGCGGTACTTCGCATAGACTGGTTATTCCGACATAATGATAAATAATGGAATAACAGAAGAATTTCACCAAGTATAGGGTAGCCCACGATACAGGTTATTCCAACAGAATATTAAAGAATGGAATAACAGAAGTTCTCTTCATGAATACAAAAGAAATAATACCCCTTACGAGTACAACAAATAATATCCCTTACGAGTACAACAAATAATATCCTTTACCTTATAAATAAGAGTACTCCGACGGGTAGGGCAGGGATATACTTGAAGAAAACTTGCACTACGCTCAAAGCTTTCTTAAACTCTAAAGAAATATGCTCAAGATTATAGAAGAA
Source organism: Panax quinquefolius (assembly GCA_020205615.1). Lineage (NCBI taxonomy): Eukaryota > Viridiplantae > Streptophyta > Magnoliopsida > Apiales > Araliaceae > Panax > Panax quinquefolius. Next base: position 52,392,086 of record CM035170.1, read on the forward strand.
GAATTCTCTCTCTAGAGTTTCAGTGAATTCGTAAGAAATAATGAATGAATGAGCTTCAATTTATAAGAGAATAGACTGAATAGTAACTAATTCATGAACGGTCCAGACATCGTTAATATTGCAAATAATAATAGTAATAACTTCGTCGTCTCAATTATTGATTTAATAATATATAAAATATTGATAATAATTGAATCAAATAATGTGAGATACTATGCAAAGAATTATCAGAGCAATAATTGAACAAAACCGAGTGACTTCTCACGTAAGCATCAATAATCAATACCGTGTGCTACTATGCAACCACGCATATTATCGTACTTTTTACTACCGAGTAGTTCAAATAGCTTTAATTCAAAACTTCCGCCGTTATTTTTATAAAAATATTTTATTGCTTTTCTCAATCCGATAATAATTACATTATGGGGTCCACTTAATGATTGTATGCGGTCGCATTTGATACTCCCGATAAAAAGAATATTCCCACCAATCTAATATTATACAACAACTTGCATACTTTTCAAAATTTATAAATACTACCCACAACTATAAAACTATCTCAAATCCACACCATAATATTCAAAAAAATATTTTGAGAAAATTAAATCTTTATTCATAAAATATGGGGTCTCACAATCTCCCCTACTTATGAAATTTCGCCCTCGAAATTTACGTACGTACCTGGTATGCCGAAGAGGTGAGGATACCTTGACTTCATTTTAGATTCTAATTCTTAAGGTATAACCTTTGAGTGTTGAATACGATCCTTCTTATCCAAGATTTTAACACGTATCTCCTCATACGTTAAATCTTCTGCTATATCGTTTAGTTCTAATTTAATAATGTGGTTCAGGTCATCCACATATTTACGTAACATCGATACGTAAAATAAATGTTCTGAACACGCAACATACTTGAGGGTAAAACGAATCTATATGACACAGTTTATACTCGAACAAGGATTTCAAATGGGCCAATTAAATCGAGGGTTGAGATTTCATCTCTTCGTCGATTCTTGCTTCTAGAATAACGCCCTCTTGAACCTTCTTCTTCACATTCATCAGCTCCGGGTGTGTAGCTTGAGCGGCTTTAACTTTATCGATTAAAGTCGATTCTACTCAGATATTCGTTATCTTCACGTGGGTTCATATATTCGCACTTGAATCCGCATACGATCTTCTTCTACTCAACGTTAGCTACCATGTTTGTTTTTCCTACGATGGTATTGAATGGTACGATCGTAATCTTCAACAACTTTTACGAGTCAACGCTTTTGGCGCATGTTACGCTCATTTTAGTTGAAGAAATATTTGAGGGTTTAAGAAATGGGTTTTGTACTGGGGTCAATACAAAATTCAATTTCACGCTCTAGAGGTAGGCTAAGAAGTCTTCAAGAATACGTCAGAAATTTATTAATAATAGAAATATCATTCAAAATCTGTGACCCTCGGCCCAAGACTTGGATAAGTACGTCACATTGATACTATCAACTTGTCATCGCTATTCACGACGCCGCCACCTAGAAAGTCCGGCTTTGGTGCATTCCACACAAGGAAGTCAACAACGAAAGGAGGACCGGCTCTTTACTTATGACTTGATATGACAATGATTGACTTTAGTGGTTTGGTTGCTTGAATTCGCATAACAAAGTTTGGTTAGAATATGAAAGCTAACAACCTTATAAAAAGCATGATGAGTAGTTAACCAATCGATTCCTAAAATCGCATCAAAGGAAAGTATTTTCAAAGAGATAAGATTGACAAGTAACGTGAAAGTGTCAATTTGAATTAAACAAGATTTATAAATAAGGATGTAACGAAGGTTTCTCCCAACCGAGTTTCAACAGATAAATCAAAATCTAACTTCTTCTGAGTTAAATTCAAACATTGAACACAACTAGGTGAAATAAAAGAGTGAGTAAAACCGGTATCTAACACGGTATAGATTTCGCAAGAGTTTATGATTAACTTACCCGTGATAATTTTATTCAGGTTCCTCGTAAAAAAAACGCTCTCTCTTAAACTACCAACTTTGGCTTGTCTAGGACATCCTTTGGCATCACTATCCCAGCTGGACTTGACTTCACCATACGACAAAATTGAGCTAGGTGACCTTCTCTTTCGCAATTAAAACATGCTTTGGATTCTCACAGACAATTTGACTGGATGTGTCCCTCCCGTCCATTTTGAAACATACGACCAATGGTCGTTTTTCTTCCTTTGAAACGGGTGCTGGTGCTGCTGTCTTTCCATCATTATTGAACCTTCTCTTCTTAAAATTTCCACTTCTATTATTTTGGCCATGATTACCACCGAAATGGTTATCATTCATGGCATGATAATTTCCCCCACGATGGTTATCATTGTTTCGATGACCGTTGCCACCGGTACGATTATTATCGTGTTGTTGGTCGTTGCCTTTTGGTTGTGCTGACTCATTATCGCGCTCCAATAACTTAGCCCTATTCACAACATCTGAATATAAACAAAGTTTGTGAGAAATGAGGTATTGACCTATATTGGGTTTCAAACCTCTTAGAAACATTCGCGTTATTCGCTCCTCATTATCGACCAAATGGAATGCAAACCGAGATAACTTGGCAAACTTAGCCTCGTACTGCGACACGGTCATATTGTTTTGCTCCAACTTGATGAACTCCATCTCCTTCATGTGACGAATACTTTCGAGAAAGTACTTTTCGTTGAACAATTCTTGGAACTTCTCCCAAGACATCTTGAGTGCGTCAGGCTGGGTATGTTTTACAGATTCCCACCAGTGATCTGCCTCTTCACGCAACATAAAGGTGGCAAAGGGAACCTTTTGCTCCTTGGAGCATCCCAAGACATCAAATATCTTGGTGATCTTCTTTAACCACGTCTTTGCCTTAAGTGGTTTTGGCTTTTCTAAAAACTCCGGTGGTCCCAGCTCCTTGAACTGCTTAGCGGTGACCGACCGTGGGTTGCCATTATTTCCACCTATATTTTGAACATGAGTCTCTCTTACCTGATGTTGCATGAATTGCATAAAGCCTCTGAACATTCCATCGTTCATCATCTGGTCAGTGTTGTTGTTTGCTTGAGGATTGTCGCCTTCCTGATGCACATTATCCTGATTATTGATATGTGGAGACTCAACGGTCTCATATGCTCCATTGATGTTCTCAACATTCTCGGATGTCATTTTAAAATACTGCCACAAAATAAGGGTTAATTAACATATCACATATTATCCGTATACTCTGACCGACCAATTAAATACCAAATAAACTTAAGTAGGTCATGCTAGCGAAGGAATTCCCCGTCTCTCCCCTCCAAGTTCTTGTCTCACATCTCAGCCTGGGATCATATTCCTAAGCTTTGATACCAACTGTGACGCCCCCAAAATAGGTATACATCACCCATCTTGAGTCGCCAAATACATGGTACAGAATTCAAATATAAACTTAATTATACAACATGAGCTGTGAGTTTTAATACAAATATTGTCTTCTAGACAGTATTCAACATAATCTGAGAGTTTTAACACAAATATTGTCATCTAGATAATATCCACACTCAAATTCAATCTTATTATATTTATAATCACACTATTTCATAGAATAGTGAGGACTACTAATGCTATCATCTGGACCGTCACTCCGTTCTCCGACTAGTCTTTGCTACGTTCTCATTTCCTGAAGAGAACAATGAAAGCAAAAAGGGTGAGCTCAACTAGCCTAGTAAGAAATATTATGACTAAGATAATGCAGAATAAATTATCGTTAGCCTTCAACAGTGTTAAACTGATACAATATAACAACCATCAAGTTTAACTGCAGCGGAACAATCAATCCATTAGAAGAGTCAAGTAGAGAATAAAATCTACTATCTTCTATGATTTAAAAGGTTTTTCATCACTTTTATCACTGAGACTTAGCTTAATAAATAATTCACATCATCAAATCATCCTTGCACTACAGGTCAAGGATATTCTTTAGTATCACGACCACGAATTATTCATGCACTACGGGCCAAAGATAATCGTATTTTCATCAATGGTCTTGATCATTCCATAAAATAATTCATCTTTGCACCCTTGGCCGAAGAGAATCCATAGCCATAATCATACCAAACACTGTCCATCAATGCACTACGGGACAATGAGGACTTTTTTTCACATCATTTGTAACATTACGGTCATGATTGTACTGAATAATCTCTTGTCATAATCATACCAAGTCCATCTATGCACTACAGGCCACATATGACTTTCAACATAATATAAACATGAGGATGATGACAATGACATAATAATTCAATAAAACAAGTTCAAGAATTAATTTATCTAGGAACCAATAACGTCCAAATTGTCAACATGATACTGTTTTGTGGAGTAAAAATTCAAGAATGCTCAGAAGAATATTTCCATGAAAAGATACTGGATGAAGCGCAAATATCAAGGACATTCCACTAATTTCATGGAGTATAGAAGTCAAAACTTTAACCAACTGAGTATAATAAAGAATGGAATAACAAAAAAATCACCAGGCATGCGATAGATCGCATGCATAACGTTATTCCAATGTAATAATAAATAATTAACCGGTCACGCGTAACGCACGCATGTGATATTCCAACAGAATAATAAATAATAGAACCAGGTCATGCATAAACGCACAGACATGATGTTCCAACAGAATAATAAATAATAATAAATAACGGAACTAGGTCATGCGTAACACACAGACAGTATGTTCCAATAGAATAATAAAAAAAATGGAATAACAGAAGAATTTCACCAAGTATAGGGTAACCCGCGTATACAGGTTATTCCAACAGAATATTAAAGAATGGAATAACAGAAGTTCTCTTCATGAATACAAAAGAAATAATACCCCTTACGAGTACAACAAATATTATCCCTTACGAGTACAACAAATAATATCCCTTACCTTATAAAGAAGAGTACTCCGATGGGTAGGGTGGGGATATACTTGAAGAAAACTTGCACTACGCTCAAAGCTTTCTTAAACTCTAAATAAATACGTTCAAGATTATAGAAGAAGAATTCTCTCTCTAGAGTTTCAGTGAATTCGTAAGAAAAAATGAAGGAATGAGCTTCTATTTTTAGGAGAATGGACTGAATAGTAACTAATTCATGAACGGTCCATATTGATTTACTTTTAAACGGACGGTCCATATTGATTTACTATGCAGAACACTATGCAGGCACTATGTAACACTATGCATAATAAAATATAATATATATTCTAATTATTGTCTAATAAAACAAATAACTTTATAAAAGTATTCTGTTTTATATAAAAAGATTTTACTATACAAACACTATGTAGGCACTATGCAAACACTATGCATAATAGAATATCATATATTCTATTTATAGTTTAATAAAACAAATAAATTTATAAAATTATTCTGTTTTATATAAAAAGATTTTACTATACAAACACTATGCATAATAGAATATCATATATTCTATTTATAGTCTAATAAAATAAATAATTTTATAAAAGTATTCTGTTTTATATAAAAAGTTTTCTGTTTTATTATATTTATAATAATAATAAAATAAAACTTATCACCTTTATTATAATTCACAATATTAATTGACCAGGTCATTCCCAGGAAAGAGGGGGCTTTCCAATAAGGATTTCTCCTTATTGGCGCGCAATTAGGTGACCAAATCTCTCCTTGACAGAACTTCTAGACATCGTTAATATTGCAAATAATAATATTAATAACTTTGTCGTCTCAATTATTGATTTGATAATATATAAAATATTGAAAATAATTGAATCAAATAACGTGAGATACTATACAGCAATTACTGTAGCAATAATTGAACAAAACTGAGTGACTTCTCACGTAACCATCAATAATCAATACCTTGTACTACTATGCAATCACGCGTATTACTGTACTTTTAACACCGGGTGTTTCAACAGTTAACGGTAAAACTTCGGCCGTTATTTTCATAATGTCATTTTCTCAATTCGACAATAATTCCGTTGTGGGGTCCACCAATGATTGTGCCATTGTACGAATATTTAATGTTAAAACGAATATTCCCCGACCAATCGAATATTATATACCAACTTGCGTACTTTGCAAAATTTATAAATATTACCCACAACTATAACATTATATCAAATTCATTCCATAATATTCAAAAATGATATTTATAGAAAATTCATCTTTATTTATAAAAGTTGGGGTCTTACAACCTCCCCTTCTTATGAAATTTCGCCCTCGAAATTAGGGTACATACCTGGTATGTCGAAGAGGTAAGGATACCTTGATTTCATTTCACATTCTAACTCGCAGGTCATTTCCTCAACATCGTGGTTTCTCCACAAAACTTTGACTTGAAGTATAACCTTGGAGCGTAGAATATGTTCCTTCTTATCCAAGATTTGAATAGGAATCTCTTCATACGTTAAATCTTCCGCTATTTCATCCGGTTCTAACTCAATAATGTGGTGCGGGTCTTTCACATATTTATGTAACATAGATATGTGAAAAATGTTATGAACACGAGACATACTTGGCAGAAAAGCGAGTCTATAGGCCACGCTTCTACTCGATCGAGGATTAAAAATGGGCCAATGAATCGAGGATTGTGCTTTCCTCTCTTTCCAAATCTCGTAACTCCTTTCTATGGAGCAACACGTAACAACACATGATCTCCAATATCGAATTCCATGTTCTTTTGATGAAAATCAGCATAACTCTTTTGTCGATATTGTGAGGTTTGAATACGTTGTCGAATCGTTTGAATCTTTTTTGTAGTCATACGTATCAACTCCGGTCCCAACAACATTGCTTCACCCACCTCATCCCAGCATACTGGAGAACGACACTTTCTTCCATACAACGCCTCAAATGGAGCCATGCCAATACTTGCTTGATAACTGTTGTTGTAGGAAAACTCCACCAATGGTAAGAGCTTGTCCCAACTTTCCTTGAAGTCAAGGACACAGAGTCTTAATAGATCTTCAAGAGTTTGAATAGTCCTCTCCGACTACCCGTCCGTCTGAGGATGATATGCCGAGCTAAATCGTAAATCTGTGCCCATAGCTTTTTGCAAACTAACCCAAAATCTTAAAGTGAATCTTGGGTCTCGATCAGAAACTATGGATATTGGCATACCATGCAATCTTACAATCTCGTTTATGTACATACGAGCAAGAAGTTCAAGTGTATAAGTTTCTCGTATTTGTAAGAAGTGAGCAGACTTGGTCAATCTATCAACAATGACCCAAATTGCATATATGCCTTGAGAAACCTTGGGAAGACCAGTAACGAAATCCATGGTAATGTGTTCCCACTTCCATTCTGGAATTTCTAGTGGTTGCAATGGACCTTTTGGTACTTGATGCTCCTCCTTGACTCGTTGACAAGTTAGACACCTTGAGATAAACAACGCTATCTCTCTCTTCATATTGCTCCACCAAAATGTATAACGAAGATCACGATACATTTTGGTACTCCCAGGATGGATTGCAAACGGTGTGTTGTGCGCCTCCATCATGATTTTATACTTTAAATCAGGGTCGTTAGGAACATAAAGTCTAGAGTTGACTCGAAGTATTCCTTCTTCATAAATTCTTGCTTCCGAAATAACACCTTCTTGCACTTTCTTCCTCATATGCATCAGCTCCAGGTCTGTAGTTTGAGCAGCTTTAACTTTATTAATTAAAGTCGGTTCTACTCGTATATTCGCCATCATCACATGGGTCCCTAGAGTCTTTAACTCTATTTCCATCCTTTGCAAGTCACACGAAATGGGCCTTTGCGTTGACAATATGGCGACCGTACCCGCATATGATCTTCTACTCAATGCGTCAGCTACCACGTTCGCTTTTCCATGATGGTATTGAATGGTATGATCATTATCTTTTAACAGTTCAAGCCAACGTCGTTGCCGATGTTGAGTTCCTTTTGGGTGAAGAAATATTTGAGGCTTTTATGATCTGTAAAGATCTCCACTTTCTCCCCATACAAGTAATGCCTCCAAATTTTAAGTGCGAAGACAACAGCTGCCAACTCTAGATCATGAGTAGGATAATTCCTCTCATATTCTTTGAGTTACCGAGAGTCATAGGCTATGACTTTCCAATGTTGCATGAGAACACATCCTAACCCTTTGCTCGATGCATCACTGTAGATGACAAATCCCTCCGAGCTAGATGGTATTGTCAGAACAGGTGCTGAAATGAGTCTCCTCTTGAGTTCTTGAAAACTCTTCTCATATTCCACGCTCCAACTGAATTTTATATCTTTCCGAGTCAGCTGAGTTAATGGAGTAGCGATTCGAGAAAACCCTTCCACGAATCTCCGATAATAACCAGCTAAGCCGAGAAAGCTACGTACTTCGGTCACTGATTTAGGTTGCTCCCAGCTTTGAATAGCTTCAATCTTTGTCAGGTCAACAGATATTCCATGATTTGATACTACGTGCCCAAGGAATGCTACTTCCTCAAGCCAGAACTCACTTTTCTTTAACTTGGCATAAAGCTTGTTTTCACGAAGCTTTTGGAGTATCAGCCTCAAGTGTTGTTCATGATCTTCACGGCTTTTGGAATATATGAGGATGTCATCAATAAAGACGACCACAAAGTGATCCAAATATTCCTTGAATACTCGGTTCATCATATCCATGAAGGCAGCAGGAGCATTAGTCAATCCAAAAGACATGACTAAAAATTCATAATGCCCGCATCGAGTTCTCAAGGCGCCTTTGAAATATCCTCGCTTTTAACCTTCACCGATGATATCCGAATCGAAGATCGATCTTTGAAAAGAATTGTGCTCCTTGCAATCGGGTCAAACAGTCATCAATGCGAGGTAATCGGATACCTATTCTTGATGGTGACATGGTTCAATTCCGTTAGTCAATACAAAGTTGCATACTCCCATCTTTCTTCTTCACGAATAGAACAGAGTACCCCAAGGAGACGTCTTGGGGCGAATGAAACCAATGTCTAATAATTCTCAGAATTGGGTCTTTAACTCCTGAAGTTCAATAGGAGCCATTCGATATGGGGCTTTGGAAATGGGTTTTGTACCAGGTTTCAGGTCGATACAAAATTCAATTTCACGCTCTAGGGGTAGGCCAGGAAGTTCTTCAGGGAATACGTCAGGAAATTTATTAACAATAGAAATATCATTCAAATTTGACGTATTTTTATTTAAATCTGTTACATGAGCTAATAAAGCTTGACATCCGTTTTTTAATAAACGAATAGCTTTATGGCTTGAGATGACAGTGATTGATTTTAATAGTTTGGTTGCTTGAATTCGTATAATAGGTTGGTTAGGAATATGAAAGCTAACAACCTTACGAAAATAATCAAATTTTGCATTATGAGTAGTTAACCAATCAATCCCTAGAATCACATCAAATGCAAGTATTTTCAATGAAATAAGATCGACAGGTAATGTGAGGGTACCGATTTGAACCAAACAAGACTTATAAACAGTGGATGTAATGAAGTTTTCTCCCAACGGAGTTTCCACGGATAAGTCAAAGTCTAATTTCTCCGGAGTCAAATTTAATCGTTGAGCGCAAGTAGGAGAAATAAAAGAATAGGAAGAACCGGTATCAAATAAGGTATAGACTTCGCCAGAGTTTATGATAAGCTTACCCGTGATGACCTCGTTCGGGTTCCTTGCTTTCTGGGAGGTCACAACAAACGCTCTCCCTGGAACTAGTGGTTTTGACTTGTCTGGGACGGTATTTTGTGTCACCATTCCAACTAAATTTGTCTTCGGTGCACGATAAAATCGAACTAGGTGACCTTCTCTTCCACAATTATAACACGCTTTGGATGGCATCGCGCAGTTTGGACTGATATGTCCCTCCCCTCCGCATTTTAAGCATATGATAGGTGGTCGTTCTCCTTCCTTAACCACGAGTGCTGATGCTGACGTCTTTCTATCATTGTTAAATCTCCTCTTCTTGAAATGTCCATTCTTATTGTCTTGGCCATGATTACCACCGAAGTGGTTACCATTTCTGGCATGTTGATTCCCTCCACGTTTGTTGTCACCACTTTGATGACTGCTACCATTAGTATTATCATTTTTTCGGCTGCTTTCTCTTGGTTGGGTTAACTCGTTATCACGCTCCAATAACTGAGCCCTATTCACAACATCTAAATACAAACACAGTTTATAAGAGATAAGATATTGACGTATCTTGGGTTTCAAATCTCTTAGAAACATCCGCACCATTCACTCCTCATTATCAACTAAGTGGGATGCAAACCGGGACAACTCGGCAAACTTGGCTTCGTACTGTGACACGGTCATGTTGTTCTGCTCCAGCTTGATGAACTCTACCTCTTTCATGTGAAGAATACTTTTGGGAAAGTACTTGTCGTTGAATAGTTCTTGGAACTTCTCCCAAGACATCTTTAGTGCGGCAGGTTGAGTACGTTTTACCGATTTCCACTAGTAATCTGCCTCTCCTCGCAACATAAAGGTGGCAAAGGGTACTTTTTGCTCCTTGGAGCATCCCAAGACATCAAATATCTTGGTGATCTACTTTATCCACACTTCCGCCTTAAGTGGTTTTGGCTCTACAATAAACTCCGGTGGTCCCAACTCCTTGAACTGTTTAGCGGTGACCGTCCGAGAGTTTCCAGTGTTTCCACCTATATTTTGGACAGGAGCCGCTCTCGCCTGATGTTGCATGAATTGCATAAAGCCTCTGAATATTTCATCATTCATCATTTGGTCAGTGTTATTATTTGCATGAGGATTGTCGCCTTCCTGATGCACATTATCTTGATTATTGATATGTGGAGACTCAATGGTCTCCTATGCTTCATTGCTATTCTCAACATTCTCGGATGTCATTTCCAGATACTGCCACAAAACAAGGGTTAGTTATCATATCACATATTATCCCTATACTCTGACCGACCAATTAAATACCAAATAAACTTAGGTAGGTCATACTAGCGAAGGAATTCCCTGTCTCTCCCCTCCTAGTTCTTGTCTCACATCTCACCAGGGATCATATCCCTAAGCTTTAATATTAATCATGACGCCCCAAAATAGGTATACATCACCTATTCTGAGTCGCCAAATACATGGTATAGAATACAAATACAATCTTAAATATACAGCATGAGCTGTGAGTTTTAATACAAATATTGTCTTTTAGACAGTATTCAAACTCAAAATAAGTCCTCAATACATTTATTAACACACTATTTCATAGAATAGTGAGGACTACTAATGCTATCATCTGGACCGTCACTCCGTTTCCCGACTAGTCCCTGCTACGTTCTCATTTCTTGAAGAGAACAATGAAAGCAAAAGGGTGAGCTCAACTTGTAAGACCCCAACTTTTAAATGAATAAAATCGAATTTTCTCTATTTATTATTGTGAATATTAAGGTGTTAATTTGATATAATGCTTTAGTTATGGGTGAAATGTGCAAATTTTTCAAAATAAAGAAGTGGTTATAAAATATTCATTGTTGTCTGGGAATATTCGTTTGGTCGTGGAATATTCTTTCTGTCGAGGAATATTCGTATGATGGCGCAGCCATTTGCGGGCCCCATAACAGAATAACTGTCGGATGAAGAAAACGACAAATTTGAATTTTTATAAATAACGACGTAATCATTACCGTTAACACTGTTGGAACACCCGGTGGGTAAAGTAAAGTAATACGCGTTGTTGCACAGTAGCACACGATATTACACAGTATTTTTGAATTATTGTTTCTTACGTAAGAAGACACTACTCAATAATTGTTACAGTAATTATTGTTCAATATTTTATTTTATTAATTCAATAATTGCTACGTTGATATTTTATATTATTGTTGTTCAATAATTGTCATTGCACAGTATTTCCCATTATCAGATCAATAATTCATATTATTTGAATAATATTATTAGATAGCATGATTGACAATGTCTAGAAAGTTCTATCAAGGAGAGGTTTGGTCACCTAATTGCGCGCCAATAAGGAGAGATCCTTATCGGAAAGCCTCCTCTTTCCTGGGAACTGCCTGGTTGTCATTATTGTGATTCTATAATATTATTTGTGAATAATTAATTATTGATTTATATGATAAGGAAATATGTATTTGATGTGGATATAAATGATGGATTTATTTATGTGGTTATAAATGAAGGAATTAATGTTGAGGTGTTTTATCAATATTTTGTCGGACTGGAGGTATTAAAATATCAAATCGGTGTTCTTAAATCTCTATTGCGTGAGTTATAATTTTAATCCGACCGTTGGATCGTTGTGATTTTTTGATATGTTATACATATATAAGTTGAGTATATGTCCATAAATTTTGAACCGTTAAAAATGAACGTATGATTTGTTATGAATTTTAAAAGGTGTTAAAAATCATCTGTTTGTGGATTTTGGATATTTTTTGTCTGAAATTTGGAAAAACTTAAAGCTACAAAGTTGTAGAGAATTCGATTTCGTGTGGAATGGACATAAAATTCGTATTTTTCTGATAAACGACCTATTTTCTATGAATTATTGAATTTTTGGAAAATAAAATGATTTTTATTGGGTGGGACCCCCTTTTGGTTGGTGTTGAATACATGTGCTGAATTTTGTTCAATGGTGGCTGCTCAATTTTTTCAAATGAAGTGGCATAGAAAATGAGAAAAATATATAATATTATTTTATTATTTAGTCTGCTTTGGCGTTCTAGCATTTTCCTATAAATAGGCGGTTAAGTTAGAATTGAAAATCACACTAGAAACATAAGTGCAAAGGTGAATTGATGAACATGATTATAATTATTGTTTCTATAAATTCTGAAATGATTATATATTTCTTTGAGATATTAATATCTTTGGCCAGTAGTGCAAAGATGATCTTTTGTTGAATATCTTTGGCCCGTAGTGCAAAGATGAACTGTTATTGAATATCTTTGGCATGTAGTGCAAAGATGAACTGTTGTTGAATATCTTTGGGCCGTAGTGCAAAAGATGAACTGTTGTTGAATATATTTGGCCTGTAGTGCAAAGATGAACTGTTGATGAATATCTTTGGCCCGTAGTGCAAAGATGAATTTATTAGTATGATTATGAACAGGAACTGTGATTTGGTATAACCATGATCTTTGATGTTTCAGGTAAAGTCATGTGATAAAAATTATCTTCGTCCTGGATGCGAAGAGAAATTTAGAATCACAATTATGATTATGAGTTATTCATATGATTGTGGACCAGAACTGTTGATTGATGTTACAGGAATAAAACATTGTTGGTGGATTTTTAACATGGAGAAGATAATAGACTTTATGGTCTATTTTACTCTTCTAATGGATTGCTCGTTCCGCTGCAACTATGGTTGAAATTTTTTATCATTTACCATATGTTCTAAATCTCTGATTTATTACTGTTGAAGGCTATTGATAATTTATTTATTTTTAGTCATGATATTCTTTACTGAGCTAGTTGAGCTCACCCTTTTGCTTCACAATTCCTTTCAGGTAATAAGAGTGTAGCTGGGTCAAACGGGGGTAACAAGGGAATAGAACGGTGGTCTCTAGCTGTGGAGTTCTCCCTATACAATATTGAAAAGTGTGTTGTATTTTATACATCATTTAGTAGTTATATTAGGTGAATCAAATAGGGTGAGGCGAACCCAACGTTGGAAGGGTGTTTTGCCACTATCATACAAGATGTCTAATGACATAGAACCTCGTGTCATCATAAGACAGAGTTGTGCACATCCACTTGCTGAGTATATCTACGAGCACTACCTATATAATCTTGGTGTTTGGTTGAAGTATAACTCTCAATTAGAGACAGTGGAGATAATGATATGTCAAGAGAAGACTCACCATTGGAAAGAATATGATAGTAATCTTCTCATTTTTCTTTGGGGTCTATTGGGTCAACCAAGGATAATTATGTGGACATATGATATCTATTATAACCTAGACGCATGGGCTCCTATGTACGTAGGTTTCCTTGAGCACTTTCCAAAGATTCTAATTTCTAAAACAGTTTTTGACTATACCTTTATGTAAGGTGCCATTGTGACGTGCTATTCAAGGTTGGGATGAGAGTCACAGTTGGTATATATTTGTATCAAAACTCACAGCATATGTGTTGTTGTATTTTGCACGACAATTGTTGTAATAAAGTTGTAGTTGTTTTCTATACCATGTATTTGGCGACTCATAATAGGTTGGGTGGAATGGACCTATTTTGGGGTTGTCACACAACTAGCCCAGTAAAAATATTATGACTAAGATAATGCAGAATAAATTATCATTAGCCTTTAACAGTGTTAAACTGATACAATATAACAAACATCAAGTTTAACTGCAACGGAATAAGCAATCCATTAAAAGAGTCAAGTAGAGAATAAAATCTACTATCTTATATTATTTAAAAGGTTTTTCATCACTTTTATCGCTGGGACTCAGCTTAATAAATAAATCACATCATCCCTGCACTATGACCAATGATAATCATTAGTATCACGACCACAAATTATTCATGCACTATGGGCCAAGGATATTCGTGTATTCATCAATGGTCATGATCATGCCAACAACTGTCCATCAATGCACTACGGGCCAAAGAGGACTTTTTCCACATTATTTGTAACATTACTCCATGATTATATATCAATAATCCTCAGTATAATCATACCAAGTCCATCTATGCTCTACAGGCCACAAATGACTTTCAACATAATATAAACATGAGGATGATGACAATGATATAAGAATTCAATAAAACAAATTCAATAAAACAAGTTCAAGTATTAATTTATCGAGGAACTAATAACGTCCAAATTGTCAACATGATACTTCTTTGTGGAGTAAAATTCAAGAATGCTCAGAAGAATATTTTCATGAAAAGATACTGGATGAAGCGCAAATATCAAGGATATTCCACTAATAAAGTAATCAACATAGACAGGTTATTCCAACAGAATAATAAAGAATGGAATAACAGAAGAAATCACCATGCATGCGATAGAATCAGCATGCATATGTTATTCCAACAGTAATAATAAAGAATGGAACTGTGTCATGCGTAATCCGCATGCATATAGGATGTTCCAATGTAATAATAAAGAATGGAATAATGTAAGAATTTCACCATGTATACTTGCATTTCTCATGATAAAAGTTATTCTAACATAATGATAAAGAATGGAATAATGTAAGTTCTCTTCATGAAGACGAAAGAAATATTACCCCTTACCTTAGAAGAAACCGGATATAGGAGTAGTGAAAGTAGTAGAATACTTTTTTCTTTCTCTCTATAGTTTCTCTCTGTAGTTTCAAATTGTAAGAAATAATGAAGGAATGAACTTCTATTTATAGGAGAATGGACCTAATAGTAACTAATTCATGAACTATCCGTATTGATTTACTTTTAAACGGACGGTCCATATTGATTTACTATGCAAAGATTAATAAAATATTCTAATAAAACAAAATCTTTTAAATAAAATATAATATATTCTATTTATAATCTAATAAAACGAATAACTTTATAAAAGTATTCTGCTTTATATAAAAAGATTTTACTATGCAAACATTTATGCATAATAGAATATTATATATTCTATTTATAGTCTAATAAAACAAATAACTTTATAAAAGTATTTTGTTTTATATAAAAAAAATTTACTATGCAAACACTATGCATAATAGAATATCATATATTCTTTTTATAGTCTAATAAAATAAATAACTTTATAAAAGTATTCTGCTTTATATAAAAAAATCTGCTTTTATTACATTTATAATAATAATAAAACAAAACTTATCACCTTTATTATAATTAACAATATTAATCGACCGTGTCGCTCCTGTGAAAGAGGGCTTTCCAATAAGGATTTCTCCCTATCAAGCGCGCAATTAGGTGACCAAACCTCTCCTTGATGTAACTTCTGACATCGTTAATATTGCAAATAATAATATTAATAACTTTGTCGCCTCAATTATTGATTTAATAATATATAAAATATTGACAATAATTGAATCAAATAACGTGAGATACTATGCAAAGAATTATCGTAGCAATAATTGAACAAAACCGAGTGACTTCTCACGTAAGCATCAATAATCAATACGTTTGTATCGCCAAGTGCAACTCACGCCAGACATCGCATTTCTTTAACACCGGGTGTTTCAACAATTAATCTGTAAAACTTCTGCCGTTATTTTCATAAAAGTATTTTTGTCGTTTTCTCGATCCGACAATAATTTCGCTAGGGTCCACCAATGATTGTGTCGTTGTATTTAATATTCTCTGTTAAAACGAATATTCCCAGACCAATCGAATATTATATACCAACTTCATGTATTTTGCAAAATTTATAAATATTACCCATTAACTATAACATTATATCAAATTCATTCCATAGTATTCAAAAATGATATTTATAGAAAATTCATCTTTATTTATAAAAGTTGGGGTCTTACACCAAGGTTATACCACAAGTTAAGATTTTGTGGAGGAACCATGCTATTGAGGAAATGATCTGAGAGTTGGAATCGAAAATGAAAGCGAGGTACCCTCACCTTTTCGAAACACCAGGTACGTACGTCAATTTCGAGGACAAAATTTCATAAGGAGGAGAGGTTGTAAGACCCCAACTTATTATGAATAAAATTGAATTTTCTCTATTTATTATCTTGAAATAATAAGGAATTAATTTGATATAATGCTATGATTATGGGTGAAATGTGAAAATTTTGCAAAATAAGCAAGTGGTTATAAAATAATCATTGTTGTCGGGGAATATTCGTTTGGTCGTGAAATATTCTTTTTGTTGGGAATATCCGTCATTTACAGTAGCAGTCATTCATGGGGCCTCATAACTAATAATCGTGGGATGAAGAAAATGACAAATTTTCAGTTTTTATAAATAATGGCGTAATTGTTACCGTTAACACTGTTGGATTACCTGGAAATCTTTTAGAAGGAGGGAGGCGGCTAAGAAATTGATTAGAGAAATTAGGATATCACGAGGTGGGAGAAATGCTGATATTAATTTTTTATATGCTTCCAAATTCTTCATAAATCATGCACCATACTCTTTCATTATTGGTTGTCACATGTTAAGGCACAAGTGGGGCAAAGAGGTAGGCTAACTTATTAGCCTACTAAGGCAAAATTTTCAACACATTTTCTCATTCTCTGATGATCCCTCCCGTAGCCATGCTAAGGAGAAGAAAAGAGACAGAGAAAGGGAGAGAGAAATAAATGGGTTTGATGATGAAGCTTTTTTGAGAGCTAAGGGAAGCATCAAGGAAGTAGAGGAGATTATCTTAACCATCACTAGCACATCATCTAATATCTTAGAGGAGGAAAATCTAGGAAGTAAGTTCTTATAACCTTGAATCTCCATTTTTGTTTCTCTTCAAGCTTCATATCGTGTTAGACGTTATTTTGAGTTGTATGTGTAAAGAATCTTCTTACGAATGATTCTCAGAAGCTAAATGAACTCTTAAGATCATCCAAGTGAAACCAAAACACACAAAATTTGAACCTATGCGTAAAGGGTGGAAAGATTGATAAAGAACCATGTTGGATAGATTTTGGACTGAGTGTGAGAACCTTTTATTCCTATGTTTTATGTTTGAAAGATTAGTTTGATAATTGTATGTTATATTTCTCTGAGTTAAGAACATAACCCAACTTGAATGAACCAAATTGGAGTTAAAACGAATCCGTGGCGAAAGTTTTCGTAAATCATGTTAAGCGATGAAAATCTTTGTTTTGGGGCACTTTTAAGCCAACTTATGAACTAATTAATGAATCTTGTTAGTTCCCAGTAGGCACAATAGATCTAGAAGGGGGGGGGGGTTAAATAGATCCTTTTTAATTTCAAATATTTTTCTCTTTTACTTTGTATTGCTATTACATTAGCATATGACAAACATAAGAATCTTTTTAAGCACAGCAGAATAAGTAAAAGATCCCCTTCATTGATATATTCATAATCATGCATACATTGTTCGTAGAGTTAGTTTGGTTGTAAGCAGTTAAAATATACATAGCAGTTATAGCAGTTAATAGACATAATGTAAATGACATAATGTAAAAGACACAAGGAGTTTTAAGTGGTTCAGAGACTCAAGCTCCTAATCCACTCTTCTGCTTTCAACTAGCAGGATTTCCACTAAGGAAGGGCAAGACCTCAATCACTAAGATTCCTTCAAGGCCAAAGCCCTTGGGACTTCATTCACTAAGAACTCTTCAAGGCCAGCAGCCTTGAAACTCCTCTAGTTCCCTAGGAACTCTTCAAGCCCAGCAGGCTTGGAACTTCATTTAGTCCCTCCGGACAAGGACCCCTCAAGCCCTCACCTCTGTTGAGTTGTTTGTTTGTTTGTTGGAGTTGGTGCTGAGCTGCTAAGATGTCTTTATGCTCTGAACATCTTCTCAGATTTAGCAGCTTTTTTATGATCACCCTTGAAGTGCAATTGAGTGTTGCATGATGCTCAAACTTTCTTCAGCTTACTCAACCACTTCGATGATCCTTGATGATCGCTTTTGAAGATCATTCCTTTTGATACATGATGGCTACACATGATAGGTTTCTAAGATGACTGTAAGCCCTTTTGCTAGGTACTTAGAAACTTTCTCATGCTTGCCACCATGATGACGTTTGTGATCTCCCTTCTTGATACTTGATGTCTTCTCATGATGGACTTGCTAAGATGAATGTGAGCTCTTCTCTATGGTACTTAGAGTCTTCCCATGATGGACACCAAGATGACATGATGCTCTTCTTTATCTCGACAGTTCAGCACCAACTTCAAGTAGTAAAACTCTCACTATCTTACATGGTTTAGAACAGTCCACCTTTTCTCCAAACTCGGCAACTCCAGCAACCTTTGATCTTTGAAGCTCTAGCTGATTTATACTCTTTCGCAATCCTTCCGTTGGAAAGTAGCCGTTGAAAGCTATTCCAACATCTTCACAGATCTCGAGTTGCTTGAGGTAGACTGCAGATGTGACATGTCATACTTTTTCTGACACTGTAGTCTACTGTTTCACCTACCCCATCAGAGTTGTCACTTTAATGTCTTGGGCTGGTCGAAGACTTTATTTCCTCCTTCTGATTTCTCGATCAGAGGTTGTCTTTTTGCATCGATGCTCTCAATAAGCTCTTGTTCGAATATTACCCTTCAGATTGAACCGTTGCCAATGCTTCAGTCTTCAGGTATTCGGACTCTACGATTCTGACGCATGTCTTCCAGGACCTGATCATAGTGTCATGTTGACTGGTAGAGATAACACTACGATATTGAAGAGTGTTGATTGGATCTTCAATGTAGAACACCTCTTCCTTCTTTTTATAGACAAAGGCTTCAACACTTCGTTTGCCTCAACAAACTCTCGATCATCGATGACTTGACTTTTTTGTTCTGGCCCCTTCTGAATAGCAAGACACTTCAGATTTGTGGCGTGTCCAGCTCGCTTTCTCCTTGTGATCTCCCGTTCACTTATCATCAATGGACTGACCCAATGCTTAATCACTTTAGCCTTGTTCTTTAGAAGTTGTCCAGTATCTCTGTATGCACTTCATCAGTTCTGTCCTTTGTTTGGAAAACACTACGATCCTGGTTGCTTCCAAGATCTTCGTCTTCTGTCTATTTGACAGCTACTGCACTTACTGACTTTCCTTAGTCAGTTACTAAAGTCTTCTTCTGATCTCCTTGTGGAAGACTTCATCTCGAATGGCTTCATAACTCAATCTTGATGCTGATTGGGTTGGTGCTTAGATCTTCTGTTAGCTTGCATACCATTCGTTGAGTGCTCTTTGATTTCCTTGGATGTAACATTGCAGTGCCGACCAGAGGCTTCATTCCTTTGGATATTCTGGGAGTGTTTATTTGTTGGGAATCGTATTTGCTCTACGATTCTGCCTTGGCATTGTGAGCACAACGGTTGAGGTCGTAGTTCTGCACTCTACGATTCAGCTTCGGTTGTGCAGACACTACGACTCTAAGATCAGATCTTGACACTCTACGATTTCTGTCTTTGTGCTTGATGTCTTCATCTGATCTTACTCGACTACGATCGCTGCATATAATCAATAGACTCTACGACTCAGAGTGTAGTCTATGATCCTAGACTTGACTTCGGCATCAGTAGACTCTACGACTCCGAGTGTAGTCTACGTTTCTGGCTTGGCTTCGGCAGATACTAGGTCGACTCATAGACAGGTTGTCTCTACGATTCCGAACATGACTTCCTCAGCAGACTACGACCCTGAGAAAGTTCTCCTCGACACACTACGATCCTTCCTCGTCTCTCCTGGCAGTCTAAGAACTCCGAGATCTACTATCTTGCATACTACGATTCTGCCTCGATAGCTCTCGAGTTTTCCTTGACTCTCCTGGCAGACTATGATTTCAGGTGCAGTGCTCGACGATCAAACAAGCCTATCTATTACATCATAAAATCAACCTAACATGCTTGATTTTTCTATGTTTATAGTCCTTGTACATCATTTCTTTTTAAGGACTTTACAAAGTTGTTTTGCTTATGTAGGATCAATCTAACATATTTGATCAATTCATTCTAAGTCTTTGTACACATGTTTCTATTATCTATCAAAGGACTTTACAGCTTTTCTTAATGCAAGCATACTTGCATATTCATTCATATATATCATAATCAAATCATATATAAATAGGAATAACATTCACATGCTTATTCCCCGATAATCTCCCTTTTTTGATTATGACAAAAATAATAAGTGCATATGCATGTTATGAATGAATCTTATATACAGTGAGCAGCTGTATTTCTAAAACAGATAATCATGAATGTCATTTATAATTATATGGAATTTAATACACTGACATTTTACATCCTGGATCCAGAACATACCTAACTAGTTAGAGATGTACCTCTTTGGCTCCGTGTATGTTTTCAGGATGTCTGTTGATCAGCTATTCATCTGTTTGTTCTTCTTGCTCTTGCTCCCCTTGGGATGATGATCTTCTGTCTTTGCTTTGCTCCCTTTCAGCTTCTTTCTGAACATGCTCCCCCTCAGACTCTGCGATCATGTTATCATCATCTTTTGGCTCCCCCTCAGATGATGATTCTTTTTCTGCAGCTGTTGTCCTTTTCTTTAACTTCTTCTCTCCTTTCCTTCTGCTCTTCTTTGAGTGCCTCTTGCTCTTCCTCTTTCTATGCCTCTTTTTCTCCCCCTTTTTGTCATTAATCATTTGGGAGAGCTGCTCCATGTTGGACATAAGCTGCTCCATCAGGTAGGAGGAATTAACAACTTCAAACTTGAGTTCCTGTTGGCCTAGCTCAAGTTGTACTGAGAAAGACTTCTTCATGTCATCAATCTTGTCAGAGAGGGCTTGAATATGCTCTTCATTGGCCTTCTGCGCTCGTAGAGCATCTGCCTTCTGATCATTCATAACTTTTAAATAGATGTTATCCCTCTCATTGAGTTTGAGAGATACATCAGCCATAGTAGCTTGAAGCTTGTTCTGGAGTGAAATATCTCCTGCTGTTGTCAGCTTCTGTGACTCTTCAGTGAATAGAGATATTTTCTGACTCAGTTCATCAGAGTTTTTCATCAGCTCCTTCTCCACAGATATTTGATTATCTTGTTGAGCAGCCTCTTGTCGAGCATTAGATTGAACTCTACGATCTGCATTCTTGGACAGATTTTCAAAGGTGTTGAGAATCTGAAGAATCTTTGAGTTCCAATCGTTGGTTGAGGATGAAGGAATGTCTGTCAGTAGTGCTTGAGTAGATGGAGACTTCTGGTTTTGAACTTGAACACCCTCACTAGTTGAGTGAACAGACTCTACGATCATCTCCTTGGTCATGATCCTTTTTCCTTGGGAGTCCACTCTACCATCGTGGGGAATATAGTGATTTCCAGCATGGTGATAGACTTTGAAGTGGGGCTTGTTTGTGATAATCTTTGTAGCAAAACTCTTTACCCTTGGGAAGTTTTATGCCACCAGCTCCATGCTTGGAAAATGAGAGTAGCACCAGCTGAAGTAACTTGCATCCTTTTCAGTATGTGCTTTTAGCCATGGCATCCATTGGAAGAACCATCTCATTAGCAGGTCATCAGGATTATAGAGGATGGTCGTGCAATCTAGCTCCATGTTGTTCCAGTTTTTGACTATATCAAAAGTAGTCATCCTTACCACCTTGAGCTGCTCATCTCCATAGTTCACCCATCTTTCTGGTGGTGTTTCTGGTGGTTCATTCGAGACTTCTACCACTATTCTCCTGGTGAATTTTGCTGGAGAGAGGACAGGATATAATTTTGTTTCCTCTGATTCCTGATTTACAGAATTGGAATCATTCTCCATTCCTTTTCTTTCAGAGCCTGAACCATCTTGATCATTTCCAACAATGAATCCTTCTTGCTGCATTTCATTTCCAGAACCTTCTTTAGAAAGATCTTCCTCTGATTCATCTTCTTCACCACTGGTTCCATCTTCAGCACTTTCATCCTTTGATACTAACTCATCATCACTTACTTCAATGACATCATTGGTGTGATCACTTCTCTTTATGGAGGTAAATTTGGCTTGTAGTCTGTAGCTCTTCCTTCTCCTTGGAGGTTCAGCTTTGGGAGAGTCAGATTTTTCTTCCTCTTCAGACTCTGAAGCCTTTGGTTCATCAGACAAACTTCCTTGGGGTTCAGCATTGGCAGGGGCAAACCCTTCTTCTTTGGACTCGTCACCTTTTGAGCCATTATGGGGGCTTTCAAGGTTGGAAGGGGAATGTTCTTCTTCTTTAGGAACAACATCATTTGACCCATCATCTGGACTTGTTGGAGCACTTGCAGTTGGGGATGGAGTTGGGTCAGCTTGAATTTCTTCTTCATTCTCAGAGTGAATGCTCTGAGGGTTAGCCACAGGGCTTGGGCATTCTTCTTTCGCGAGAGATCTTTGATTTTTTTACATTACTCCAGCTTCACCTTCATTACTGGACTCAGCCTTAACATATGTCTCTTTTTTTTCTGCCGACTCTACGCCCTCCTCTTCATCAGATGTACTATTTTGGAAAGCTAGGACTGTCATGTTTTCCACCTTAGCTTTCTTTCTTAACGGCTCTTGAAGCAGCCTGTTGCTTCTTCGCTTTGTGATTTCAGCAGTTAGGACTTTTTCTTCTTTATCCTTGTCTTTGGAGGAGAGACTTCTGTTAGGTTTGTAATATTCAAGAACGCAATCAAATTGCAAAAATTAAGCGGAAGCGAGATAAATCAGAGTTTTAAAATTTTACAAACCATATACCCGGATCACTCTTTATGCACAATTATTAATTAAACGAAAAGATAAAGTATAAAATCATACCCTTGAAGATCGAGCTTCCTCAGGTACAAGTTCACCTCCAAATCCTTTCGCGTTCAACTTGAATTCACCTGGTTTGGTTCCTTCCTTTGATCAACGTTAGCCACCCAAGTGTTTGGCCTCTAGAGGTGATCCACTAAGGAAGAAGAAGGATTCAAGAAGATGGGTGGTTGGCTAAACCCTAGTTTTTCTATCTCTATAGAAAAAGAGCGTACTCTACAACCATTGGAATTATAACGTCGTCTTGATATCTGATATAAGACTCTTCTTATAAAGATATCAAGTAACCCTATTAAAAATAAGATATTATTTATTTAATTAAACTCTTTTAATTAAATGGGCTCCTAATCTTATTAGGGATAATTAATTAAACTCCTTTAACTAATTTTCCTCCTAATCCTATTAGGAAATATGAGAGTACTTTTATTAATTAATTCCCAAACCGCTTTAGGAATTAAATAATAATAATAATAGTAATAATAATAATAAGACTCCTCTTATTAATTTATATTTAATATTTCTAAAATATTAAATAATAATATTAAGCTATTTAATTTATTCTATCACCATAGATTAAATTAAATATACTTAACTTATTATTATGATTATGCCATTAACTTCTTAAATAATTATTCTTCCTTTTATGGTGTGACCCTTTAGGTTCTCCATATTAAACCTATTGTGAATAAATCAATTAGAATAATTCTAATCTTATTTAAATAAATAAATTAAACTAATAATTTATTTAAATAAATAATATTTATTCTACAATAGGATAAGCCTCCCTAGCGATCAACGACTTTCCGTATAATATAGATTTCAACATTAATCATAAAAGAACCTTTGAGTAAATAGTTACTGTACAATTCAATCCTTCCACCATACAATGTCCCAATTAAATATAAGACATGGAATTACTTGTCAAGTCTTATTTTATTTAATTATATGTATTTCGACTCTTAAATGCACAACTCCAAATAATGCAAATTAGAAACTCCTTTCTAATTTCATTCGCCTTGCCAAGGACTATTGGGTTGTCATTTATCGAATCACATAGACATTTCTCTTCTTTAATAGAAGTGGTAGATTCTTTATCGATCATACATTATCTCCATGTACAACTTATTATACCCAAGCATACCCTTTGATATACCCTAAGGGTCTTAAGGAATAAGTCAAAGTATAACTCATCATACACAAGATACTATGATGATCTCAAGTCCAAGGATCACTTGACTACTATCACTACAGAATTCCTATCGACAGCAAGTAAAAACTCCATTAGGTATTCCTTAGCGAGCCACGCTCAAATGAACTTATTCTCTAATAAGCACCTACATACTTGCTTTAGTGTCTCCACACAAATGATCATGAGATCAATCATCCTCATCCAACGAGCAAGAACGTATGTACCAATCTATCCGGATTCACTAATCCCCAATTTAGTAATCCAATGATTGGGAACTATTTTAGTTTTAAGCTTTCTAAGAATTTAGATCTCATTAGAATGATCATCATCATTATTCTAAAAGCATTGCTTAAAACTACGGGTTTATCACATATTATAAAACAAAGAATATGTAGATAATTAAAAGCCTTTAATAAATTAATACTTTTTATTAATAAATGAATAAGATTGTTACAAAGTATATGCTTTATCATCAAACATGATCGCTTGTGTGCATACTACTTTCAATCTCCCACTTGCACTAAAGCCAATCGTCATGGTATCTCATACTCTTCTTCTCTAAGTGACGATTATCCCGTTGTTGGATAAGCTTTAGTTAATGGATATGTAATGTTGTTCATGAGAGTCCACTATCTCTATAGTGATTTCCCATCTTTCAATGATTCTAATAATCAAATGAAAGTGCCACAACACATGTTTAGATCCAAGATGAGACTTAGGAACTATTCCTAGTTCAGAATGAACTTTTAATCCAAACAATCAACTTGCAGCTTCATTTATAGCTATATACTTTGTCTTTATCACTAAACCAAAGAACTCTTTCTTTGTTTGGAACCTTTCTAATTCACTCGCACCACCTGCTCAAGGTAACACTTTACCTTAAAGTGGATTTTCGATCGTCTTGGTCTCATCTCGAAAAACTTGAGTCTCAGAAGCCCTCTAGTTTTAATTCGCACCCACCATGTATGCTCACATCCTTAGTGCCTGTTAAGAACTTTAAGATGTTTTTCACTGCCTTTACGTTGTTCTTCTCCGAATATGACCGATCAACATTAGATCTTGTATATTTCATTGCATACATGATAGTCACTCATGCGATCTCTCTTTCGTGAGTCTGTGGGGACTATAAAGAGAGATACACCCATAGCTCATCAACATGAGACATCTCTTGGAGTTTGCCATTCTAAATGACTTTAGCATCAAATGAATATACGTTCCTTGGGTTAAGTCGAGCATCCTCTTGAATCTATCTATATAGATTTTATCCCCAATTAAGATACTCTTCCCAAATCATTCGGGGAGGAATGTTTAGACAACTTTATCTTTACTGATTGTAGCATTGGTATGTTATTCCTCATCCGTAGTATATCAACATATAATACTAAAAATTTCACGACGCTCCCACTGACCCTTTTGTACACACTAGAAGTCTTACCTCATCGAATGTAACTCTGGATCATCATCTTCTATGATGTGTACCTCATATCATCATTCATGATGAATCCATACCTCCTAGGTATCTTTGGTACTATTCCAAATTTACGATTCGGTTGTGGTACAATAGGTCTATCTATAGGTTCCTCTTATTTGACTTATAGTGTTTTGTGGTTCTTGAACTCTTCAAGATCTATTATCCTCCCACTAGCCCCTTCAATGATAAACACCTTTATCTTAGAAGGCAGGGTGTTTCGCAATAAACACCTTTTGCTATGTAGGATTATAGAACATATGCCCTAAACTTACTTTAGGATGTCCCACAAATCAGTATACATGTCAAATCTTGTCCCAAGCTTATCCTTCAAACCTTTTCACATAAGTTGGACAACCCTTATCTTAACATACTTAAGATTAGGAATCCTCCCATCCATAACTTTTATGGAGTCTTGGGGCGGATTTTGAGGTTACCTTTTCCGTAGATATGCAAATCATTTCTAGGACATGATCCTGAAGGATATTGGAATGTCAGTAAAATCATTTTGGACCGTACATGTTCAATAAGGTATGATTTTTCCTTTCGTATGCATCAATCAATTATTACGTATCGTGAGGTGTCCATTATGAGAAAACCATTTGAGATGATCTAGAAACTTATCAGCACAAGTATTTATTCCTTGATCTAATCAAAGAATCTTAATACTTTGCCAATTTGTTTCACTTCAAATTCTTTGAACCTTTCAAATAATTCACACTTGTATTTCAACAAATACATACATTCAACTTTTTGAATAATCATCTATTTTTCTTATACTAGTTTATTCAATTTGCAAAATTATTTTCACGTAAGTCAAGTATATAAAATCCATTAAGTAATATTCCAGTTCTATACAAAACATTATTATTATTATAAATAGAACAACAATTGTTCTTAAATATAATACCAAAGATTTCATTGTCCAACAATAAAATGGAAATAATGTTTCTAACAAGTCTTTGAATACAATAGCAACTTATTGACTTAATAGATTTTCCCGTAGGCAATGCTAAACTATAAGTTTCTATGGCTAATGCAGCAACCTTTGCTTCATTTCCCACACATAGATTACTTATCTTGTTTAACTTTCTACTTACTCTTGGTCCTTCATAAATCTATATTTATGATAACCAAAGCTCAGATCCAATACCCAAGTAGAACCTCGACTTAAAGAAAAATTTATTTTAAATCATGAACAAATTTGTATTTGTAAATCAAACTTCACTAAGCTTCTTTTGTTAGCCTCTCGCAAGATGCTTCTTGCAGCTTTCTTTCCAAAGGTCCAAAGCTTATTGCGAAGGAAGCAAACTCTTTTCTATCCGTATCGGTTTTGTTCTTATTATCCTTTGTTTTTGCCTTTTCTATTTATACCTTCTTTGAATCGCTCTTCTTTCGTAAGATCCTTTGGCCCTACCAAGAAGACATGGTCTTTCTTGGTTGGAAAGTGA
Organism: Panax quinquefolius; assembly: GCA_020205615.1. Lineage (NCBI taxonomy): Eukaryota > Viridiplantae > Streptophyta > Magnoliopsida > Apiales > Araliaceae > Panax > Panax quinquefolius. The sequence goes on from CM035170.1 coordinate 52,419,514, forward strand.
CTCTCATCATTTTTCAACATGTTAAGCAAATTAACGGTCGATATCCGGCTTGTTTATATGAAAAATTCACAACAATTGTGAAAGGAGTCCGAACGAATGAGTGCAAGATCAAATCTTGGCTCAACTCTCCATCCATGACAAAAAATCATTGTCCTAATTGATCAATCAAATTGATTATGTTTAGAACTTTTGTCTGCATCTTATAGTGCCATCGGCCATTCTAGATCGGAAGAGCTCCTTAGATATCTCGATATCTATCGGTCCCACTTTCCTCACCATCAACTACTTGATGTGCGGAATATAGTAGAAGCATCCATAGTTTCATTCGTCGACGTCAAGCTCAAGTACTCATAGATGCGAGCATGATGCATTGAGCCAATCAGCATCATCTTGCCACTTTCTAAAAGTAGCAATGTCTTCCTCAGAGGCATTGTGCGCAACCATTGCGAGGATAGACGATATTAAGGACATAAGATAACTTTTCAAATGCATGAGAACTATTCTCAAATTCCTTAACCAATTCGCTTAATACGGTTTGGTTAAATAACATCTAATATGTTTCGCAGTGATAGTAATTTAGACATTGTAAAATTACAGAAATGAATTTGTAATTAACAACATTTTAACATACATTCTTTTATTAATTACCAAAATAAATTAGGTCTTGTTTTAAATTGGTATCTCCCACTATTTTCTTCAAACTATATTACCTCACTTATATAGTTCTAAAAATCTAATTAAAGATTTGCTAGTGAGAATAAGGATCCCATTTCAAATGTATATAAATTTTGTGGTGACACAACAAACTATATATAAATAAATAGGTAGACAACTTTTGTCAATTACATCAACTATGCAACTCCTTTTCTTTTGCCTCTTAGATTATTTTGATCAAGTGGTGGCACATCCAATCAAAATTATCCAAGTTAAGTCCGACTCTAGCACTCCATATATTCAAAAAGAAAAATATCATCCTTGTGGTGACACAACAAAACAATATTGTTCAATTTTCTTTATAAGCATCAAATGTGATAAATTAACATCTTAAATACTTAATACTTGCCTTGTGGTGACACAACAAACTCATATTAAATATTTAATACTCTATTAATTTTATCATGCTAGAAGGCGACGTTCGATATTCCAAATATCTTTGAACGCTTAGGACTTAATATAAAAATTGAGGGTTTGTTATTAATTTATCTCATCTTGTTTAGCTGCATATTTATATATATAAATACGCGTCATATATTAATGAACATGCAAGCATGTTTGCATAATATATAATATATATAGTATAAGCATGAACGATAGAATACTATATTCTACCCGGATTGATTATGGACTTTTATTCTAGTTTGGTTCACTAGAGCCACCAAGTGAACCAAAAGGTCAAACCCTAAGGGTGCAAGAAATAATATTTAAATATAACTATTACATTTAAACCCTGCTCCATTACAAACGGGGTCTTCAAGCGCCTCCTTGCTCCTTGATCTCCAATTTTCAAAATTAATTCTAACTATTCCTATTACAAAACTATTTAAAATAAATAGAAACCTTGATCGCCAAATCGAGGGAAGTACATATAGAGAGGAGATAGAATTTACATTAAAAAAAATTAGAGAAGACGAGGTATCTGAATTCCCATTTAATAAAACCCATACATTCATGCATCCAACTAAAATAAAATCCAATCACATCGGTCAATAATCCATAATCAATCCCATTTATTATCATACACATCATCATATGCATCAATAAATAACATTCATCTTATGAATAATAAACATTTAATATATATATTGATATCATCTAATGGGCAAATTTAGTTAGCATAAAATCTAATTTTGAATCAAAATAAACTCCTTTATTTTAATCCAAATTTAAATCAAAATAAAACTATTTTATTTTAATTTATCCAATTTTGAATAAAATAAACTATTTTATTTTAATCAAAATCATTAATCAAAATAAACTCCTTTATTTTAATTAATTATGGAATCCAATTCCATGTAAAAAAAATAAAATAAAACTCCTTTATTTAAAGGAAACGCAGATTTTTCCTATTCACAAATAAACTCCTTTATTTTTGAATAATATGAAATCTTATTTCATATATAAATAAACTCCTTTATTTAAGGAAACATGGATTCACTTTCCTATTCACAAATAAACTCCTTTATTTTTGAATAATATGAAATCTTATTTCATATCTAAATAAACTCCTTTATTTAAGGAAATTAGGATTCTCTTTCCTATTCACAAATAAACTCTTTTATTTTGAATAATACGAAATCTTATTTCATATCTAAATAAACTCTTTTATTTAGAATCCAATTTCAATTCCAATTAGTTATCATGGAATCCAATTCCAACTCTAATTAGTTAGCATGAAATTTCAATTTTAAAATTAAAATTAATCTTTTTATTTTAAAATTAAAATAAACTTTTATTTTAATAATAAAATAATTAAGATTAATATATACATATATATATATAACTATTATATATATAATATAAACTGAATATATATAAAGTATCCGTGATATATACGTGCTTACTTGCATACCGCATTATTATAATAGTGACTGGAATAATGCTTCAGGGATCTCGTGTGGGTATTATGACATATATATATATATATATACAATATATATTAACGGAAGATAGTTCTTCTTGTACTATTAGTATAGTATTAGTATATGTTAACTATCATATATCTCGTGCATGTCTATCAATCCGTGAAATATACATAAACTGGATGGAGGCCAGGCCACGTTGGATGAAGCAACAGTATTAGCACAAGGACTTAGTGAAATCAATATCTACGCGTATCACAGAATTTCCAAAAAACAAATCGCGAATTTGTTTACGGCTTTTCCTTTTTTTAAAAAAAAAAATTTTATACAATAAATTATGCCCAATTAAATTGTTCTAAACACATATCAATATACATATCAAATCTAAACAATTAATAATTCGCATAAAGGTTTGGCTCTGATACCACTGTTAGGTTTGTAATATTCAAGAACGCAATCAAATTGCAAAAATTAAGCGGAAGCGAGATAAATCAGAGTTTTAAAATTTTACAAACTATATACCCGGATCACCCTTTATGTACAATTATTAATTAAACGAAAAGATAAAGAATAAAATCATACCCTTGAAGATCGAGCTTCCTCAGGTACAAGTTCACCTCCAAATCCTTTCGCGTTCAACTTGAATTCACCGGGTTTGGTTCCTTCCTTTGATCAACGTTAGCCACCCAAGTGTTTGGCCTCTGAGGTGATCCACCAAGAAGAAGAAGGATTCAAGAAGATGGGTGGTTGGCTAAACCCTAGTTTTTCTATCTCTATAGAAAAGAGCGTCTTCTACAACCATCGGAATTATAACGTCGCCTTGATATCCGATATAAGACTCTTCTTATAAAGATATCAAGTAACCCTATTAAAAATAAGGTATTATTTATTTAATTAAACTCTTTTAATTAAATAGGCTCCCTAATCTTATTAGGGATAATTAATTAAACTCCTTTAACTAATTTTCTCCCTAATCCTATTAGGAAATATGAGAGTACTTTTATTAATTAATTCCCAAACGCTTTTTAGAAATTAAATAATAATAATAATAGTAATAATAATAATAAGACTCTCTTATTAATTTATATTTAATATTTCTAAAATATTAAATAATAAATATTAAGCTATTTAATTTATTCTATCACCATAGATTAAATTAAATATACTTAACTTATTATTATGATTATGCCATTAACTTCTTAAATAATTATTCTTCCTTTTTATGGTGTGACCCTTTAGGTTCTCCATATTAAACCTATTGTGAATAAATCAATTAGAACAATTTAATCTTATTTAAATAAATAAATTAAACTAATAATTTATTTAAATAAATAATATTTATTCTACAATAGGGATAAGCCTCCCTAGCGATTAACGACTTTCCGTATAATATAGATTTCAACATTAATCATAAAAGAACCTTTGAGTAAATAGTTACCGTGAATAATTCAATCCTTCCACCATACAATGTCCCAATTAAATATAAGACATGGAATTATCACAAGTCTTATTTTATTTAATTATATGTATTTCGACTCTTAAATGCACAACTCCAAATAATGCAAATTAGAAACTCCTTTCTAATTTCATTCTCGCTTGCCAAGGACTATTGGGTTGTCATTTATCGAATCACATAGACATTTCTCTTCTTTTAATAGAAGTGGTAGATTCTTTATCGATCATACATTATCTCCATGTACAACTTATTATACCCAAGCATACCCTTTGATATATCCTAAGGGTCTTAAGGAATAAGTCAAAGTATAACTCATCATACACAAGATACTATGATGATCTCAAGTCCAAGGATCACTTGTATTACTATATCACTACAGAATTCCTATCGACAGCAAGTAAAACTCCATTAGGTATTCCTTAGCGAGCCACGCTCAAAGAACTTATTCTCTAATAAGCACCTACATACTTGCTTTTAGTGTCTCCACACAAATGATCATGAGATCAATCATCCTCATCCAACGAAAGCAAGCAACGTATGTACCAATCTATCCGGATTCACTAATCCCCAATTTAGTAATCCAATGATTGGGAACTATTTTAGTTTTAAGCTTTCTAAGAATTTAGATCTCATTAGAATGATCATCATCATTATTCTAAAAGCATTGCTTAAAACTATGGGTTTATCACATATTATAAAACAGCAACATGTAGATAATTAAAAGCCTTTAATAAATTAATACTTTTTATTAATAAATGAATAAGATTGTTACAAAGTATATGCTTTATCATCAAACATGATTGGCTTGTGTGCATACTACTTTCAACTTCTTGATGGGGCCTTGGTTTTCTTCACACCTCTGGATTTCTTCTTGGCTGGTGTGGTTTCTGCTGGTACAGAGTCATCAAACTAAAAGCTTTCTACCTCTTCTGTCTTCCTCTTCTTTGCAGAGGCCCTGCTGCTGCTCCCAGTTGTCAGCCTTCGGTTCTCCTTGGGGTTTTTCTTCCAATTCATAAATAGTTGTGGAGACATCACTTTGTGAATGTTTAGAGGCTCTCCTTCATCATCTCTGATCTTGACTCCTAGCTTCTTCTTCATTACAATGCTCAGCAGTCTTTCATGAAACACCTTTGTTAGAGGTTTTTCTGTAGACTTCTTTAGCTCAGCCTTTTCTACCCACTTGGAGATTTGATCGAACAAGATAGCTCCAAAGTTGATTTGTTTCTTCAGAAATATTGCTGACATTATCTTCAACTGTTGGTCAAGCACAGTATCATGTGCAGTATCCTTGCATAAAATACATTTGCCCACAATCTCTGCAAGGAATTCGAACTCTTCTAGAAACTCCTTCTTCTTCATGTCCTTCAGACTAGGGTTTCTCTGGTACCCCATGATCTCCTTTGCTTATTCCGTATCGACATCATCAAGGCTCTTCAGTCCTTGGTTAGGAAAACCTAGGCATTGATTGAGGTCAGAAGATTTCAACTTCAGAGACTGACCTTTGACTTTGGTAGAAAGGGTCCCAGAGTTTATGGAAGCATTTGAGTAGAACTCTTTAACCAGGTCAACATATACTCAAGTGCTTGCCTCAATACATTCTGAGAATCCAGCTTTCTTTATAAGTTCGAGAATGTCTCTGAACTTCTTTTCGGATTTCTCAAATGACTTGGTTCCGAGCTGAATGCCAATGATAACTCGCCAATCTTCCATTTGAATAGTTTGAGGAATATGGGTATATGATTCAGAGGATTCTATGAGGGCTGGCTGATTGTGATTTGGGCAAGGCTCTGGAGGATTAATAGATTTTGGCTTCGATGATGATTCTAGGGTTTGAAAATGAGAGGGAGAAAGGTTCGATGGTTTCTGATAACTGTTTGCAGATTTTGAATTTGTTTTAATGACATTTCCTTCTAACTCTGCATAATCAGTGATGTGTCAACCGACCATTGGTTGCACGATGCCCAGTAATGAGTTGTAACTCCCCATATCTTTTCAGTTAGATATTTCCTTTTAGTAGAGTAGACGTTTAATCGACGTGGCTTTGACCGTTGACCTTTTGATTCATAGAGTAGCATGGTGAGGCAGCTATGGACTCTACGTTTTCCTTTGTTGACACAGTGATTAACTTTTGAGAGATGCTGTAGTGGGTGGTTTTGACATCAGTCCTTATCTTAACACTGCTCATCTTGACCACTGATGTACCTCATGAAGGTTCGAGGGCTCCATTTCTGAGATGAATCTACAAGACTTCTTTCGAGCTGATGATTGAACTTATCTCCCCATACTCTGAATTGTTGAGCAATTGTTCAGTTCTTCGAAGCTCCTCATGAGCTGGATTATCCTCTTGTAGAACTATGATAGTCGAGTCTGCTTTCTACGATCGCTGAGGTTGCACTACGATCGTGGAATTCTCTTCAACTTCGACTCTACAACCGTTGGCTATCTTGGTCCTTGAGATGAACTTGATCAAGCATTCTTTCTGGGTCAAGGTAGCTCAGGAAGGGCCAACCTCTTAGAGTGAATTAAGGGTCAGGTTTGTCCCTGAGGCGCTTTCCAGATGAAGTACTTTAGGAGTTATTTGCACTGACATCTCTTTTGACCTTTTCTGTTGGGAAAGTCCTCTACCAACTTTGGACAATTGCATTTGCTGTAATCGTGGTGTTTTCCTGCTTCTACACTGCGATCAGATGTTTGATCGTGAGCACTCCACGACTTTGAGTTGGGTGGCTGATAGGTTATCAGTAGTACATTTTGAGACGTTCCTACTGACTATGGATATTCATTTGGTTCATCAGCCACAAAGTTTGGGACTCTCAGAATGGTACATTTCTTCATAGTATAACTCAGTGCTGTTGTTTCTCAACAGATCACTGCTCCCCATGGTTGATGCTGTCTTTCCAGATAAATGTGATTCCCTTTACTTTAGGTTTATTTGAAGGTGGCCTCGCATATCTCCTTCTGACTGGAATCACAATTATCACTTAGATCTCCTTAGATCGTAGGCATGGATATTTTCAGAACTGATCACTCTACGATCTTTTGACAGCTCTACGAACGTAGTCTTCTTTGACAGTCTTGTGTTTGTGAAGTTTTACTTCCGTAATGAATTCCTCTCGACTCATGCTCGATGATCCTCTGTTTTGTGCTCCCTTGAGGATTCTTCTCATATAGCATGCCTTGCTTGATTTGAGCATATAGGACCCTTTTCATCTTTGGTTGCATGGCCTTAGCCTTCTGCTGGTTGAGTCTTCTTGACTGAAGTCTTCTGCTTCAGCATTCCTTAGTGTGGTCAGACAGACCAAGTTCCTGCAGGTTAGGCACATTTCTATTTTGGTACCCACAATTAAATGGGTCCTGCTAGGTTAGTTTTCTAAACCTCTGTTCCTCATATTTGGATAATCATCACATTTATCACCAACAGTCATATTCATGCATGCAACTGGTTTTAGATAGTACATTTTGAGATGCATGAAGGTGAGTGTGTGTAAGATTCGTCATTTTAAAAACACATTCTTTCTCTTTGATGGTTTCATCCTTTGTAGGGTAATGTTCACAAGGTTTAAGTGTTCACAGAGTGAGAATCAACTCTACGATTTTAGCAGTATCTAGTTGATTCATGGAGGTGATTAGTTTCTACACATCATCAAGATACTCTTGTAGAACTGATCATACTCGATGTGTTATCAAACACTTAGAACAAGGATTTGTACTCTCTCTGTCTCTCATTGTCTCTCTGTCGTGACTCGTGACCAGTCGTGACCCTTCCCCATCCGAGCCCTAACCTCTGTTGTGCCCCTCGACCCCTGTTTGGTCTCTGCAGCGAGCACTCTACACGGTACACATAATACAATACAAGGTAATCATAATGAATTAATGATAGAATCATCCAATCATGTTTCATTACTTTGAATTTTTTATGCTTTGCACTCTGCATTAATGCCCCTCTTTCGTCAGTATAATTATTTTTTGGGTTGTCCATTTGGTTATTATTTATATCCAAGTATACTTTGTTAACCTCCAATTATACCTATCTTGTTTGGAAGCTGAGACTTTTGAGTCTTTATATATGATGGCTGTGTTGTTGATCCTCAAGTTACATAGATATAGATGGCTTCTAAAGATGAGTTGTATATCAAATTGGGATTTGGGACATCATGTGCTGACATTAGAGGTGATCAGTCCTCACTAATATGATTACATATTACTTATTAGCCCTCTATTCAATTGGTCTTAATCTGAATATTGTTAATTAGATATTTAAATATAATATATAATACTAATAAATTTATTTAATTATTTATTATTTATTACATATTAATGACGTCAGTGGGTCAATAACTGTTAGACCATTGCTTGGGCTAGTGACCCATTCAGTGTTCTAAAAATCCCCGCCTAGGCACTAGGCCCCCCTTGGCGCCTCGCCTAGCACTAGGCCTCTCTTGGTGCCCCGCCTAGGCGCTAGACCCCCCCTTGGCGCCCCGCCTAAGCGCTAGGCTCCCTGGCGCCTCACCAAGGCAAAGGCGACAAAAAAATCCCTCCAAACAATTAGGCGGGGCCTAGGCGGAGAGTTTTTATTATATTTTAATTACTCAAACCAGATTTTGATATATTTATTTTTCTAATGATTTAACATATTCATAATACAGCTTGTAGCATATAAAATCACAACAAGAAGTGAACAATATCAAGTCAAAATAGATAATTTTATTATAGTTGTAATTTTTTAAACTTGTACCAACTTCAAATTATATAAATGATGATACATTTGTAATATTTAGTTTAATTCAATATAATTCTTAAATTTATGTTTAGTTTCTAAAGTTTTAATATTGAATTAAATTCTTGAAATTTTAAATTTTATTCTTGAAATTTATGAATAAAACTAATACGTTAAAAATACGTTTGAACTTTGAACAATTGCATGTTTGTGTTTGAACTTTGACATTAGCAATATGGATATGTGTTTAAACTTTAAGCAAGGACTTTTATTATCTTTATTATAGATTTTTTGCTTTATATTATTGTTTTGTTTGAATAAATATAAGATAAAATATTAAAATTGGCTTAAAAAAATTCCGCCTAGGCCCCACCCAGACCCCTTGGCCGTCCGCCTTCCGCCTTCCGCCTAGCGCCTTTTATAACATTGCTTTATGTTTGTGTTTGAACTTTGTGTTAGGTTTGCTAGAAACAAGTATATGCAATCAAATCACATAAACGAAGCGGAAGCGAAGTAAAACGGATTTTAAGTTTTTTTCTTACAAACCATAAACTAAGATCATTCTTGTGCTTGATTATCAATCTATAAAAGAGTAGGAGAAACAGAATCATACCCTTGAATATTCGAGCTTCCTCAGGTATAAGTTCAACTCCTATTCCTTTGTGCTCTCCTTGAATACATGGGTTTGGTTCCTTCCTTTGATCAACGTTAGCCACCCAAGCGTTTGACCTCTAGAGATGATCCACCAAGGAAGAACAAGAATCAAGAAGAAGGGTGTAGTTTTTCCCATCTCTGTAGAAAAAGAGGCGTACTTTCAATTTTTTTGGAATTACGTCTATTGATATCTGATATAAGACTTCCTTTATAAAGATATCAGTTAACCCTTTTTAATATAATTAAAATAGGGTATCATTTAATTAACTAAACTCTTGTAATTAATTAGGCTCCCTAATCTTATTAGGGATAATTAATTAAACTCTTTTAATTAATCAGCCTCCTAATCTTATTAGGAATAGATGAGAGCACTTATATTAAATTAATTCTTAAACTCCTTTAGAAATAATAATAATAATTATTATTATAATATTAATAATGTTGGGAGAATGCATATTATGATTTGATGTTTTAATGCATGTGTTCATGATTATTTGTAAGGTCCTTTAAAGAAAATATTTACAAGGACTTAGTGATAGATCAAAATTGTTAGGTTGATCTAAGCTTTCAACGTGTATCATTACGTTCTAGAATGTATAGATAGAAAGATCAAAACCATTAGGTTGATCTTGAGATGTAATAGATTAGTCTTGAAGAAATCGTAGTGCATCAATCGATCAACATTGCGAAGTCAAGGCGTAAAACGTAGAGCCCGAAGATCGTAGTGTGCCTGCCTTGAAAGGGGACTCTTCGGAAATCGTAGAGTGGTCCCAACGTTCACTAAGCTAACTCCACGATCGTAGTGTCTTTGAAGGAAACGTGAAGTTTATAAGTCAACGATCATAGTGTGCTCTCTGAACGTAAAAGTCAACAACACGAGCAAGAGAAGATCGTGAGTGCATGAAAGTTTAAGAGAAATCGTAGTGTTCTCGATCGATAGCATCGTAGTATGCAAGTCAAAGCCACTACGATCTTAACCGTAGAACATCACGATCCAATCGTGAGCATCATCATCTCTATGTCGAAAAACGCGTCGAGCCTCATGAGTTGTTAATTCAACATACAAGGAATGGATCTCAGATGCTGAAGTGCTCATCAGTCCCAGAATATATGAAATATCCTTAGTATGCAACAAAGAAGCGTATTGAAGAAGCTAAGGATACTACTATCGATAAGAGGGACAAAACACCTTTTCAGGTGGTAGGTGAGAAAGCAGTCTGCAGTGTTAGTGAGCCAGAATGCAGAATTCAGAGATGTGCAGAAATGTCTCCATCGCAGCACAGAAAGTTCAGAAGCATTTAATGCCACAACGGATGGATCCAACGGATAGTTTTCAACATCACATATATACAGATCAGACAGATGAGAGAGAAAAACAAGCAAGCAATCAAACATTCAACGTGAAGAATTCTCTAAGGCTCAACTCTACGTTCTGAGATATTGAAAAGCTTGCTCAGCTACTCAGTTCTTAACGAACCAATGCTTACACAAAAAACTGAGTAACAACCTTCAGAACGCAACAACAACAACCATCAATCAATCGAAGAAGAGTACCAAGTCTGGCCGGACTTGAAGAGTTTGTAGTGAATCAGAAGAAAGCCAAGTCTGCTGGACTTGAAGAGTTCAAGAGTGAACTAGAGAAGTTCCTGAGAGTCTTTGGTCTAGAAGGAATCTTGTGATTCAGAAGATTGTAAAAGACATCCTTAGTGGATATCCTACTCGTTGAGTAGAAGAGTGGACTAGGAGCTTTGAGTGCTCTGAACCACTTAAAAACAACTGTGTCATCTATATCTGCTATAACTGCTATAACTGCCTTACTCGCTCATAACTCCATTGCTTGGTTAAGAAGATTAAAACAAATACTAATTCCGCTAAGTTTTTATCACTATCTAAGAACAAGTTTAAAATAGAAAAGATTTTCAAATATCTATTCAACCCCCCTTCTAGATAACTTGTGCCTACTAAGAACTAACAAATAAGACTCTTCTTATTAATTTATATTTAATATTTTTAAAATATTAAATAATAAATATTAAGCTATTTAATTTTACTCTATCACCATAGATTAAATTAAATATATTTAACATATTATTACGATTATGTCATTAATTTCTTAATTAATTATTCTTCCTTTTATGGTGTGACCTTTTAGGTTCTCCATATTAAATCGATTGTGAATAAATCAAATAGAATAATTCTAATATTATTTAAATAAATAAATTAAACTATTTATTTATTTAAATAAATAATATTTATTCTACAATAAGGATAAGTCTCCTTAGCGATCAACGACTTTCTAGATAATATAGATTTCAACATTAATCATAAAAGAACCTTTGAGTAAATAGTTACCGTACAATTCAATCATTCCACCATACAATGTCTCAATTAAATATAAGTCATAGAATAACTGTCAAGTCTTATTTTATTTAATTTTATGTATTTCGATTTACAAGTGCACAACTCCGAATAAATGCAAATTAGAAATTACTTTCTAATTTCATTCTACATTGGTCAAGGATTCCTGAGTTGTCATTTATCGAATCACATATGACATATCTCTTCTTTTACTAGAAGCGGTACATTCTTTATTGGTCATTCATTATCTCCATATATAACTCATTATACCCAAGCATACCCTTTGATATATCCTAAGGGTCTTAAGGAATAAGTCAAAGTATAAATCATTATATACAAGATACTATGATGATCTCAAGTCTAAGTATCACTTGTCTTCTTACTATCACTTGAGAATTCCTATTGATGCATAAGTAAAACTCTATTAGGTATTCCTTAGCGAGTCACGTTCAGTGAACTTATTCTCCAATAAGCACTTACATACTTGCTTTAGTGTTTCCACAAAAATGATCATGAAATCAATCATCCTCATCCAATAAGCAAGCAACATATGTACCAATCTATCCGGATTCACTAATCCCTTTTTTAGTAATCCATTGATTGGGAACATTTTAGTTTTTAAGCTATCTAAGAATTTAGATCTCATTAGCATGATCTCATCATGATTCTAAAAGTATTGCTTAAAACTATGGGTTTATCATACATTATTAAAACAACACCATGTAGATAATTAAATGCTTTTAATAAATAATACTTTTATTAATAAATGAATAAGATTATTTACAAAGTATATGTTTTATCATCATACATGATTGACTTGTATATGTATACTAATTTCACTTTGACATTAACAATATGGATATGTGTTTGAACTTTAAGCAAAGACCTTTATTATCTTTATTATAGATTGTTTTGTTTTATATTATCGTTTTGTTTGGATAAATGTAAGATAAAATATTAAAATTGACTTAAAATAAAAAATTCCGCCTAGGCCCCGCCCAGGTGCTTTGGCCGCCCGTCTTCCACCTAGCGCCTTTTAGAACATTGGACCCATTCACCCGGTACCTTTTCCGGTTCAATGAACGGTTCGGGTCTGAAAACCTTGCTCTCAACACGCTCATCCCTCTATTTTCAAGTGGCGAATTTTCCAGCCCTATCGACAATCTCTCATCTCTCTTTCCGACCGGAGTTTTAATTAAAGAACCTGCTCTCATATTCGGCCTCCACAGTGGTTATTTGTAGTAAACCTAGAAATTGGTGGTTCTTTCTGGTCTACAAAATCAACGTTTGTTCCCTTGTTGAGTATTTTTTTTGTTTTTCTTCTTTTAGTTCCCTCTTTTTTTGATGTTGTACCGAATAATCTGTTTTTGCTGGTAAGTTATAGGTATGTTTATTAATTTTATTTAATCTGGGTTTTCTTGTAAGTAATAAGTGATTAGTATGTTTAATAATATTATTTCCTTATTATGGAATTCGGTATTACTGCAATCACCATCCACCACTGGTCCAAGTGTTTCATACTTGTAGTTTTGTTTTGCTAAAATGCTTAACAAAGTGCTTTAATCTATTTGGTATGTGTTCTGGATTATTATTGCATCTGTAAAATGGGAGTTTTAATTATACTCCTTCCGTCCCAAGATAAAAGTTCTGGTGAACTTTTCACGCATATAACTAATTATACTTATTGAATATGGAGACATAATTAGAATAAGAAAAATATAAGATATTTACTGTGTAAGGGTATAATAAGAAAATTTGTGTAAAAATTTGATTATTAAAGGGAAGTGGACATTTAACATGAGACTACTCAAAATAGTAATAATGACTTTATACTGGGACAGAGGGAGTATATGAATATATGATCACAAAATGTTGTAGTGATATTCTTGGCTTTAAATTTGTCTATGTTGAACTTATGAATGCAAATGCTGGACTTGGAGTTATTTTATTATTGTATGAGTTGATTGTGTTTCTCAGTATTTTACTTGGTCTTTATCAACTTATTTATTGTAGAAATACATTTATATTTATTAAATATATATAAAATTAATCCTATCATCCAATGTATCCTACTCTTTGGAAAACTTCATGTTCAATATTGTGTACTACATCCATAATTAGGGCTGTAAATGATAACCGGAAAATTCGTATTCGTCCGCATCCGTATTCGAAAAAAACGGATATTATTCGCATTCGAAAAAAACGGATATAAACGGATACGAATACGGATATAGGCGTATTCATATTCGATTAACATTCATCCGTAAATATATCCGGCGGATACGGATATCCGGATTCCGATATTCGGAATCCGTATCCGAATAACTTATATATATATATATATATATATATATATATATATATATATATATCAGTGAGATTAAGAAGATTCTCTTTAAATAGTATTCGCTTAAATAGCATTCTTTTATCAAAACGACGTAGTTTTGGAGGACGCATTGGCATTTTTGTAAATACGTGGTGGCATTGTATTTACAAAATGTCACCGCCATTCCTCCAAAACGACATTGAGTTTTAATAAAAGAATGCTATTTAAGCGCTAATGCTATTTAAGGCGAATCTTATTTAAAGAGAATGCTTCTTGATCCTCGATCAGTATATATATATATATATATATATATATATATATATATATATATATATATATATAATAACTTATATATATATATACACACACACACACACACTTAATATTTACATTAATTAAGTTATTAATTAATGTAAATTATTAATTAATAATTTACCTATATAAGTTGTTAATAATTTAATATATACGTATATATATATATATATATATGTATTTATTAATAACTTACATTCATTGATTAATCACTTACATTCATTTATATAAGTTATTAATATATACGTGTATATATATATATATATATATATATATATATATATAAATAAATCATAACTTAGATTCATTAATTAATCACTTTAACTTATATTCATTAATTAATAACTTACATATACATTTATATATATAAGTTATTTTATATATATATATATATATGTAAGTTATTAATTAATTAATGCAAGTTATTAATATATATATATATATATATATATATATTAATCACTAACATTCATTTATATAAGCTATTAATATATATTTATATATATACACACGTATATATTAATAATTTACATTCATTTATATAAGTTATTAATATATATATATATATATATATATATATATAAATATATTAATAACTTACATTAATTAGTTAATAACTTATATATATATATATATATATATATATATATATATATGTGTGTGTGTGTGTGTGTGTATTAATAACTTACATTCATTAATTAATCACTAGCATTCATTTATGATGATGTGTTTGATATTTTCCTCCCTTATGATTAGGATGTTTAATTAATATGTATGGTTTAAATATTAAATTGTCTTTAATTAATATGTATGATTTAAACTTTATTTTTTTTTTTTCGTAAATATTTTGAATGAGTTTTATATTAGGTTATTGATAAACGAATTCTGGATATTCAAATATTCGAATAATTTGTCTATTCGGATAAAATAAATCCAGAATATGGATATTATCCGCAGTATTCAAATATTTTTCCTAATAATTGGATACGGATAATATTTTAAAATCCATGACATCTTTGGATACGAATACGGATAGCGAATTGATTTTCCAGATCCGAGTAATGATCTGAGTTGAATGTACCGCATCCATAGTAGTGTTTCATAGATGGATGTCATACTTTCCATTTTGATAGATTGAAATGAAAATTTGACACTTATTTGTAGGTTTTTTATAAACCCCTTCCTTAAAAACTTTTTTTTGGCATTACTCACCCTTTATAAATACTAAAAAGAAGACCCTATTAATGTTTATATGTTAAAAAAAATTGATGGGGGCCCACCATGTGCATGACACATGTGCAACATTGAGGACAATAAAGTAATTATACAAATAAATAACTAAATTTATCTAATAAAATATAAATGATTTTAAATTTTTTGCTCACTCAATAAATAAATCATGTAGACCGTTTAAAATTTGATATAAATCCTACCTTTGATACAGTGTCGGAGACTCGGGAACACTAGTGTTAAATATTCCCACACCGTTCTAATATCCATCCCAAAATAAATCGTTAACCTAGAAAGAGGAAAAGCAAATGCTATGAATCATTTTTAATCTACTGCCCCACACCACCAATTGGCATGAAATCACAAGAACCTTCTTCCAATTTGAGCATTAATTCTTAAAATTAAGAACAACATCGTGATGATAGAGATGTCGGGGGAGATCGGAAAAGCTAACCTTCTATGATCGGAAAACCTAACCTGCTAAGTCGCGACCCACCTTCTGCAAACCCTAACAGTTTTTGACAAATTTCCAGCGAGAAGATGGGGCTTTGAAGTTGAAGAAAGTGAGGATGAACGGTAATAATTTTCCTCCTCTCTTTTTTTATTTTCTTTGTTTGGTTTTGGTACCCGGTCTCATTTTGGGTTTTGTTAAATTTCTTATAGTACTACTAAATCACCTTCACCTCTGTGACAACCACGTATGGTTCCATTTTGGTGATGATCATCCTAGACGCGGATGAGCCACATAAATTAGATCTCTTGAAATTGCCGCTTGTGATGGGTAAATATTGATATTCAATCGCTCATAGCGGGAAGAATTTGGGTCTGAAAAGGTTCTTAATTGGTTTCTAGCCGAAAACTAAATTTGTTAGATTTGAACTTCGAGTACATGGGTGTGTTGTTTTTGGGTTAATTTGATCTATAGGATGATTTGAGGATTATGGTTAACTTTTCTTTTTGTTTGTTGATTTCGCTGAGATCTTTTTGCACGGGATGATGGGGAATGAGTTTTCAACGGGAAGAAATAAGGGTGTAAACGAGTCAAATCTCGGCGAACACCCTAATGTTCAAATTCGGCTCGGCTCGAAAAAATTGAGCTCGAATTCGATAAGAAATTTTTAATTTTGCGCCAAATTCAACTCAGATCATTACTCGGATCTACTCGGCTCGTTAGTACTTGATCCATTTACAAACGAGTTATTCATGAGCCTTCAAATCGAGTTTCGAATATGAACTATTTCACTTAATACTGAACCATTACATACTAAATTACTAAATTGATTATTGAACTAATGTTTATGTATAAAAGTTTTTTACTTTTATTTATGTAAATAGATTACAAAGAATGTAATACAAATTGACAACCAATTTATTGATTTATTCAAGTACAAGCTTACATAATTTAATACTAAATTGAAATACTCGAACCCTAATCTGAGCGAATACTGGTATATTCGAATTCGACTCGTGTATCATTAAACAGAAAACGAGTATGGATCAGATTCGGCTCGAATCAACTTCGAATTCGAGCTTTGAATCATATTTTCGAACCGATCTCGAATCGAGTACCGAGCTACTCGGCTTGGCTTACACCCCTAGGAAGAAAAGTCCTAGCTAGAATGTGCTAGATTGGGATGAAAAAGTGAAATGTTGTTTACTTTATATATTTTTATTGTCTAATTACTTTGTTGCCCTCTTATTGCACACGTGTCATGCGCATGATTGATTTTTCCATCCAAAGTCGATAATAGTCCGTCACTCTTTTTTAAAAAAGTCAATAGGGTCTTTTTTTAGTACTTATACAACTTGGGGGTGAGTTATGTCAAAAAAAAAGTTTGAGGAAGGGGTTTGTAAGAAAGCTACAAATAGGGGGGGGGGTCAGTTTTGCATTTCAGTCCATTTTGGTACTTTCCAAAAAGCTGTCACTTTTAGTGATCCAATGCAATTATAATTGGAATGGATTGTATTAACCGTCTGCAAATTGGGGGAAAAAAAGAGTTTGTGGAACCCAACATTAATGTTTCTTGAATTTATTAGCGAACTAAAGGGAGGGAGGGGTTTTGATACAGTTTAACTCTTGTTTTTCTATAAAATATGTCCCAATTTTACTATGACATCCTTTTTGGGACGGGATGTAGGACTAGGGAGTAATAGTTGGAATTATGTGAATATGCTCATCATTCTGCAATATTGTCATATTTGCACTAGGCCTAGTTCATAATGAATTGAATTGCTTATTCTGATATTCAGATTAAATGGAGGAATCAGAAAAAAGAAGGGAAAGACTGAAAGCAATGCGCATGGAAGCTGCTCAAGGTGATGTTAATAATGATGTTAAGAATTTAACAGTATCTCATGGCCTATCCAACCCATTGATTGAAACCTCTACAACACACCAAGAGTCAAGTGCTCCTCAGAGGTTTGATTACTACACAGATCCAATGTCGGCATTCTCCGGAAATAAGAGGAGCAAGGTCAGCCAGAATATTTCACAAGAACATTTCACACCTCCCAAGTAATAATATATTCTTTCTTCGTGACATTTTTCATTTATTTAGGGGCCTAACTTATTGGGTATTATGCAACTCAGCCACTTTGTCCTTGTTTTTTGTTCATTTGCGCTGAACCACAACTGTTTATCTTTTGATTTTGGTATATTGGTGCTCATCATAAGATTAATAAGAAATAGGTAAATACCATTTACATATTTAGTTTAATATAGGTATATATATCTGATGGACTAAGAAATGCACTAAAAGGTGCCAGCAGGGTGCAACAGTTAATTTTTTCAAGCTCGTTGGATCCGTAGACATCATTTTAGCTGTATAACTTCATCTTATATTAGTGTTGAAAGTGTACTATGGCAGAGGGGGTTAGGTCAGGGGCAAATAGAACACCAGTGATCTACATTTAAGTGTCAGTAGGTCAACATTGCTGTGTACTCTGTAAGAAAGCATGATAGTTCCTTACACGAGTCCTCTTGTGAAGGTAATGTCTGCGGTGCAACAACATCAGTGGCCATTGGGGGTAATAGAAGAACTAAATTTAGTGAGTGTTGTTGAAGAAGAAAATCAATCATACTACGTCTGATATAAATAATTTAAAAATAAAAAATACAAGCAGTAAAATACTTTTGAAAAAGTCGAGTACATAGGAAAAAGAGAGTAGTGATGCACATACAGCACAGTGAGTTTCCTATTTTTTTTATATTTTATTGTAAGAATTTATATGTGTCTAGGCATGAATGGATTAGAAATGTTCAATAGCATGGATAGAGAAGTGAACTTGTTGGATTAAAAATAATAAGTAACTAAGCACATCTCTTGTATTTCATATACTTCTTCCTAATGCTCTCTTATCATAACATGTGATGTAGGACGAGTCCATGAAAGTTGGTTAGAACAATATAAAAGGCTTTGGAAACCAATATGAATTAGAAGTTGTATTTTAATTAGTATCTTTAATTTGTAGTTATCGTATTAGAGTCCAATTTAGGTTAGGAAAGTTGTTTAGGAATATTATAAATAGTGATGTACTTCATTATTTGGAGACATTGAGTTATTAATTGATTGAGTTTTGCGTGAAAATTGTTTGTGTGATATTAACCCTTTGTCCCCAAACTCCCGTCCCCTTCATTTTTGGTATCAAAGCCCAACCACAAACCACCTTTTGCTGGCGTCTCACCATCATCATCCCATCATCATCATCATCATCATCATCATCATCATCATAAATAAAAAAATTGTCAGCCAAAACGAAACCTTATGCAAAACCTAAATCATCACCTACAACAAGCTTACACCATGAGAGTTCCTTGTTCATCCGTGCATGCGCTTCTTCGTCCAATTCATCATATCGTGTCATATCCCTCCTTACTGTTACAATAGTCACAAAATCACTGTAATAACCTCATCTCCAATCGTTAACCTTCATAATCCCCAAATTTCTGCCCCCATCCAAATCAAGGAACTCTAGATTGGAGTCCATCTTTTCAGTTTCAAAACAAACCAAATAGAAAGGTAGAAGAAGAGAGAAAACGAAAAACTGAATCATCTCCATCTTTTGCCTTTCATATGTTGCTTACTTGCTTAACAAAGTCACGTAATAACATAAAGCGAAGAGACCATATACCAGATCTGGTTATTTAAAATATTTACTGGAAATTTATAGTTAGGTACCCCATAATTTTTATAGTTCTCTAGTTTAATCCCTCAAGTTTTCTTAAATTTCAAAATACCCCTGAAAGTTTACATAACAGCCCCTGTAGTTTCTTTTTTTTCATTTCAGCCCCTAAAGTTTCAGCAGTTTCAACCGTTTCAGTTCAACCCCTGTTACTTTATACTTCTTGCACTTAAGTCCCTAGGAAGAAAAAAAATCTATATTTTCATTCGCAAGAACCTTGGTTAGCGCTGGAGCGCCAAACTTGATAACTATATGTTACAACAAGATGAGCGTCTCAAGAGGATTGAAGACTCAATCACAACACTTACTGTAAATGTTCAGGCCTCTATTACAACACTTACAGTAAAAGTTGATGTACTCACGGAACGCATAGATAAGGGACAAGAAGATGCTCCTAAAATTTTTTAAGACCCCATCCTGGATATTAATCATCTGAGACTACAACATGGCCCTAATCCATGAGTTAATCATTATGTTCCAGATCCTAGGATGAATGCAGTGGATAGAGGAGCAAAATTAGATGTTGGAGATTTCAATGGCGATAATGGTCCTGAGACATTCTTCGATTGGATTTATAGTTTGGAGAGCTTCTTTCGTTGGTATGAATTATCTGATAAAAGGAAACTTTTCTTTGCTGAAGTGATGTTGAAAGGAACAACTCGGATTTGGTGGGATCAATATCAATGAAATTTGTATACAGCTACGAGAAGATGGGAAGATATGAATGCTGCATTGACCCGATGTTTTGTACCTTCAGATTATAAGCAACGAGCATTTTTACAGTTAACTGAGTTGGTACTAGTAAATCTGTAGACAAGTATACTTTAATGTTCTACAGTTTGGTTACACGGTCTGAATTTTCTTGGGTTAAAGAAGTTTTAATCTCCATGTACCGTTGATGATTGAATCTAGAGATTGCAGGTGGTGTAGTTACATGTAAACTCTTGCTCTTGGATGATGTTGTTCAAGTTGCCATCCAAATAGAGGATAATTTGAAAAGGAATTCTGTTAGGCCTCCAATACAAGTCCAAACTCGGAGAGAGCGTACATTTGTGGAGCTTGTTTTAAATATGCCAATGGAAAGATCATCAGCCCTTCAGCTACTAGCAGGCCTAATCGTACCCCAGGTTCTTCTAAAATGCTAGCAACAACAATTCCTCTAGGTGCTATAATTGTCGTGATTTTGGTCACGTCTTTTGAGTGTCCTTCCCCAAAGATGAATGTTGCCTCTTCTCGCTCTAGGCAACTTGCTAAGTTGCTATTGTTGACAAAGCGTGCAGAAAAGCCGACTTAAACGAAGAAGTTTGCAAGCCAATAGACGACGAATATGAGCTCGATGAGCAAGATTTAGAAGTTGATGCTCATTTGGAAGTATGTTTAGGGGTTCTTCGACCTTTACTTGTTGCACAACAACGTAAGGATGATCCTAAAATCCATCATGGGGCAAATTTTTCAGACGAGAGTCATGTGCATGACAGGTGTGCTCTCTTGTGATTGATACTGGTTATAAGGATGTTATTTCTGAGGAAGCAGTTAAGAAACTTGGGTTAAAAGTTGAGCCTCACTCAGAGCCGTATGATGTTGCATGGATTACTAATACAAAGTTGCAGGTTACCCAGAGGTGTGGTTGCATTTTCCTTTGGTAAGCTTAAGGATACAGTTATGTGTGATGTTCTACTCCTTAAAGTTTGTCACATTATCTTAGGGCGTAAATGGCTATGGGATCGTCACGCAATACCAAATTCACTCCTGCGCTCTCAACATGCCAAATTTGATGTTTGCAAAGACTTCTTTGGTGATTCGACGTGATTGTTCTTGTGTTGAAAACTCGACGGAGTCGATTTTTTTCAACGGAGGAGAAATGATATAGAACGAGTCCGTGAAAGTTTGTTTGAACAATATAAAAGGGTTTGGAAACCAAAAAAAATTAGAAGTTGTATTTTAATTAGTTTCTTTAATTTGTAGTTATCGTATTAGAGTCCAATTTAGGTTAAGAAAGTTGTTTAAGAATATTATAAATAGTGATTTACTTCATTATTTGGAGACATTGATTGATTAATTGATTGAGTTTTGCTTGAGAATTGTCTGTGTCATATTAACCCTTTGTCCCAAAAAAACCCCGTCCCCCATCAACATGGCTACAAAAACTTTAATATGAGAATCAGAGAATCACTGAATATAGTGATAACTGATAATCAAATGGTTTTTTGCAAGTTTCAATTAATTGTGTTGTGTTGGGCTCTAATCAAACAAAAAATTACAATATAGGCTTCATGTGTTAGAAGAGTTGGGGAAGATATTTTTTATTTTTTTGAATTTTGGTGAAACTTGCACACTATTGGTTGGGGGATGCCAGAGGGTAGGAAAGATTTTTTTCTAGATCCACACTTTTGTTCATTTATGGATCAAAGAAAGATGACATGTGGAGGAATTAGGAGAGCGAATAACTCTCTCAAGGCATGTAATGGATGTCACCTAGATTCATGTTATCGGAAGAAGAGCTTCAGTTCAAGGGGGAAAAAAGAAGCATGAATAAGCATCTCCTCTTTTTTAGTGTTCTAAAAATCTCCGCCTAGGCGCCAAGTCCCCCTTGGCGCCCCGTCTAGGCGCTAGTTCTCTCCTTGGTGCCTCTCCTAAGCGCCAGGCCTCCCTGGCGTCTCACCTAGTCCAAGGCGGCAAAAAATTCCTTTCAAGAAATTAGGCGGGACCTAAGCGGGGTTTTAGCAGTTTTTTTTTTTAATAACTATCCAAATCAAATTTTGATATATTTATTTTTCTACTGATTTACCATATTCATAATACAAGTTGCAGCATATCAAATCACAACAAGAAGTGTTATATCAAGTCAAAATGGATAATTTTATTATAGTTGTAATTTTTTGAACTTGTACCAATTTCAAATTATATAAATGACGATACA
Source organism: Panax quinquefolius (assembly GCA_020205615.1). Classification (NCBI taxonomy): domain Eukaryota; kingdom Viridiplantae; phylum Streptophyta; class Magnoliopsida; order Apiales; family Araliaceae; genus Panax; species Panax quinquefolius. The sequence goes on from CM035170.1 coordinate 52,442,248, forward strand.
TTTGTAATATTTAGTTTAATTCAATATAATTCTTAAATTTATGTTTAGTTTCTTAAGTTTAATATTGAATTAAATTCTTGAAATTTTAAATTTTATTATTTAATAGCAATCTTGTTTATGAATAAAACTAATACGTTAAAAATATGTTTGAACTTTGAACAATTGCATGTTTGTGTTTGAACTTTGACATTAGCAATATGGATGTGCTTGAACTTTAAGCAAATGTCTTTATTATTTTTATTATAGATTGTTTTGCTTTATATTATTGTTTTGTTTAGATAAATGTAAGATAAAATATTAAAATTGGTTTAAAATAAAAAAATCTCGCCTAAACCCCGCGTAGGCCCCCTAGGCCGCCCGCCTAGCGCCTTTTAGAACATTGTTTTTTTTTTCCCTCGTCTTTCTGTAGCCTTTATCTATAATTTTTTTTCTCTCTAACTACATTAAATGCTTGAACTTTAAAAAAGCTGACTAATGCTACTTTTTGAAACTTGCCAAGAAAAGTGCCACTTCTTTATTGGACTCGCATTACATGGTCTTGTGGGTATCATGAAACCTCTGTTTAATGTGCACGCTAGCAAAAAGAAGTTTTTTTCCTTTCTTACTTAAATATTTACCTTTTGGTCTGGCAGGACCACAGAACACTGTAATGACTCCCCCTCCGGCACTTCCAAGCCAAATTAACTATTCAATGGAACTGGGAAAGCATCAACCACAAGAACCCATTTGTAGTCCAACTGGCATGCCCCACCCTTTTGACATGCAGCCGGGAACACCTTGTGGTGCCTGGAATGGTTCTGGTCGCACGCCTGGTTACTATTTTCCATCTAATTCACCAAGAGGGGGTAATTTTCTGAACCCTGCCAGCCCTGGCTTTGTACAGGGAGGTAGCCCTATATTTAATTCTGGACAGGGCAGAGGGCACTGGTTCAGCAACAGTCCTGGGCCTCCTGGCCCTAACTCAGTTCATGGAGGCATCCCTGGCTTTAGACAGGAGGGCGGACCTAGTTTTAATTCTGAACAAGGTAGAGGGTATTGGTCCGATAACAGTCCGAGCCCAGGACCTGGCTATGTATGGACGAAGCCCTGGCTTTGGGCAGGAAGGTAGACCTAATTATAATTCTGGACAAGGCAGAGGGTACTGGTCCAATAACAGTCCTAGCCCTGGTTCAGGACGTGGAGGCAGCCCTAGTTTCGTACAGGGTGGTAGATCTAGTTTAAATTCTGGACAAGGCAGAGGGAACTGGTTCAGAAACAGTTCAAACCCTGATTCAGGTTGTGGAAACAACCCTGGTCCTAATTCAGGAAGAGGCGGCGGTCGATGGTTAGGCAACAGCAATAGTCCTGGTTCAGGATGGAGTGGCGGGAGAGGAAGAGGCTCTCATGATAATGTTTCAGCAGAGCTTAGACCAGATTTATATTACAACAAGTCAATGGTGGAAGATCCATGGAAGTTCTTGAAACCTGTTATTTGGAAGATAGAAGATTCTCGCCCCGACTATCTGAAGTCTTGGCTTCCAAAATCCATTAGCATGAAGAGCGCCAAAGCTGCAGAAGCTTCAAGTGCTTCTAAATCTCAACCAAGTCTGGCCGAGTACCTGGCTGCCTCGCTCAACGAAGCTGTTAAGAATGAAGATATCAATGACGAATCTATTGTATGATAATTGCAGCTTTGTGGAGAAGCTCCTCCCTCTTTAGTTGTGCATAACTGAGAACCACCAGACTTCTGGGGCATTGCTTTATAGTCTGATGAGAGGTTTCATACAGCACTTGTGAGGAGCAAGTGAAATTAGACTTGTACTGCTCTCTTTTGGTTGTTGCAAATATTGCCACCCACTACACGGTCATTCTGTATAAACTATTGAAAAGCATGGACTATTTTACATAGATAAGATTATTGGAGTATATCTTTACCCAATAAGTCCAACCAACTAAATAAGTTTATAATATCTGCAAACATGTTTGCCAAAGTGAGTATAATTTTCATAATAATGACAGAATCAGGTTAAAATAAGATACAAGAGAAAGATAGAATTGATCGAACTCGCAAATGATATAATTCTCAATCTTCTGCTCTCTTTTTAATTTATTTTCATGTCATAGAATTCACTAATTATTGTGAAAAGAAAGAACGGAAACCTCCAAATTATTCTCCTCTTCCCAACTTTCATTACCTCTAAATAAGGAAAGTTTTTGAACACCGGTAACTTGCCTTCTATCATTCAAAAGATTTTGAAAAAAAATGATATAGCAGTTTTTTAATTTGAATTTGAATGAAACAATTAATATACATAATAATACATTTAATTTATTCTTCAAAATCAAGAAGATTGTGAAAATTTGTATAGATTTTACTAGAGGATATTTAGATTTAACATATAATCTCTCACTAAATCTTCATGCATTCTACTCGTTGCGCAGCTTGCAAGTATCTAAGAAGGAGATGTCCTTCGAATTGCATTTTCACTACTTATTTCCCTTCAAATAATCCCAAGAGATTTGCTTGTGTTCATAGAATCTATGGCGCAAGCAATATTGGAAAGATGCTCCAGGTATTATATAAAAAAAATCATAAATTATTTATTCTATTTTGTACCTCTATATTGTGGTTATTCTATTTTGTACCTCTATAAATCATAAATTATTTTCTACTAAACAGCAACTTCCAGTCCATCTACGAGCAGAGGCTGCAGATTCACTCTACTACGAAGCACAATGTTGAATCGAAAACCCTGCATACGGCTGTCGATATCGCCTTTCGCAATCACTCACAGGAGCCAGGAGGAGGAGGAGAAGTACCTCAACATGATCAGCAACGACTTGAACCAACAAACTTCTTCAACTCCGATTCACCGGAACAAAATGTTGGCTATGAGTCGGGTTTATAGCCCCTTCTATTTGTTCATGCATGAGATAGATTATAAGCATTTTGATTCTTATGCAAAAGCCAAGTGTTGAACAATATCTTAATATTTGCACAACGTAAGGTTATGTGGGATTCATAAAATTTTGAGAATTTTCAATTGAAAACATTTTTTCACTTGCGTGTGATTTTTTATTTTTTATTTTCGTGTTTAAACTCTGTGGGTTGAAAATGAGACTGATTATATTACAAAGATGATCACCCTTTGAGCTAGGAGGCAATAATAAAACACCAACTCTACGTTTGGATTGGTGGAATGAGAGAGGGAATGGAATGAAAAAACTTTGTGTCAACTAGAATGGAATGAATCGTTCCGCTCTTCATTACATTCTTTCGATCCAAACGTAGCACAAGAGGGGTCGGGAATACAACACGAGAAGAGCATGAAGCAAGATCTAGGTCTGTCACCCAAACAACATATTGAATGTGTGCAGTGAAAGGAAAATTACAACAAAGTGAAGTAAATTGAGATTGGTGAAAATTAAGACTGGCATTCTAGATTAGCAAGCTATAAAAGGATGTACAAGGTGCCTTCACTCACACTCTTGTAATTAGATACAAATTGTGGAGTGACACCCAGCCGTATGGATCAAATGTTTACAAGAGACAGGCTCCCAAGTAACAGCAACAAACAGAAGTTAGAAACTAGAAAGAAAATGAATACGAAAAATACAAAAGTAATAGAACAGGACAGTAGTTTCTGATGGTATTGTATCCTCCTCCTTAGTGAACATCAATAACACAAAAGCCTAGAACCTCTTGCATCTGCAGGTTAATGTTTTGCTTCTTCATCCTCGTCCATCAGCACGTAGTCCCAATAGGGTTTTGCAAGACTGCACAAATATACTGCCAAAATAAGCATAGCAGCTCTTTTCTTGCATGGACTGTAACGCTGATGTTGATACCTTTCAGAATTGTGAACCACTTCTGTATATCCAAGGCTCTTCAGGAGGAACGTTTCTTGTGCTTGTTGAGAAATTAAATATGTATTTTGCATGTGTTAGGTAGTTCCTATCTATTAGGGGTCTGTTGGTAATGCTCTTTGGAGTCTCCCTACCTAGTTATTAGGAGTCTGTTGGAGTTTATTAAATCGTGTATGTGTGATGTATTAGCCTATATAAAGGCTATTTAGTGAATGTAAAAGGGTGTGGCTGTGTGTGCACCACCAGCCTCTGTCTTCTATCAATTAGTTTCCCGTAGAAATTAATGGTTGTTCAATTCTCTTATTCCTAACAGTGCTTGCTTTGCACCTGGCTGAGAAGGAAGTCCGTAAATACGTGCTCATATTCTGGCATTTTCCCAAACCCTGAATAATATATCCAGAACCATGTTATACCAAATCCCTTGAATGGCTTCCCAAACACAATCGATAAAAATTAGTGAATGGAATGGCATGATATTTCCTGAAATGGATCCTTACCGGGAAAATAGACGAAGTTCCCGAGCAAGTCTCTCTAGTAGAGGCCGTGGAGGAAGCTCTGAAAATAAAAGAGATTTAATGTAGTCAACCAGTCAGTTTTAAAACTATGACCATGCAAAGATCTCAAGACCTCATCATATGTGACAAATAGTCAATGTCAATGCCTTGAGAGGAATAATTGCCTTTGTGCTTAATAACAGGCAAAAAAGGAGGCAGTGGGTGGAAGGCTAAATCCTTGTTCACCTAAAAACTACACTAATGCAGTAAGTAAAACTAAGTATCTAAACAAACTGACAGATGAGGCATACAAGAACTGGGTGGTTGGGGGAGAGGGTTGTTTTCTTAAAGAGGATTGCCTAACCAGCAACGGATGGGTCTAGATCGGCATCATCTGCAGATGTCATGGCACAAGAAACCAATGGAAATTGGAATACACCAGCATTTTTGGACAACTCACATTCGCTAACATCAGGCAAAGAGAAGCTCCACAGTACCTTGATTGCTTCCCCAACAATATAAACCTTGAAGAGAATACCTCCTATAACCAACGAACCAAACACATTAGAGTTTCAAGATGTCTCTTTCTAAACATAGACAAGGTGCTAAGCATGTCATTAATTACAACTACACACAGCAGCATACCATGGTTAACGAATTCCTGAAGAACAAGTCGGGGTTCTAGCATCTGGAAAGAGTACTGATCATAAGCCAGTGACAGCTGACGTGACTTGGCACTTCCATCTATAACCAGAGGCTTTGCAACTGAAACAAGAACGGGAATCTAAACTCAATACGAAAAGATCATCATAAAAAGTTTAAATTCTGATCACTTTGCAAAACATTGAGGCAGAATGGCAGAGGAATATTATATAGGCCACACAAGACGAACAATAAAGGGAAAGCACAGAGTGAATTTTTGAAAACAATTTGCGAGATGTGAACATACCAAGCGGTAACATCAGACCAGCTTAACTAACTGCGTCAGTAATAGACGAGGGGTCTTTTTTAATCACCAATGGCCTCGGAACACCAACTTTGCCTGCATAATAGTTTAACACATGAAAATGACCATTAATTCTGATAGAAATTACTGAATATAGTGAACTACAAACCACCAATATGTCGTACTAAAATTATTAATATACACTCAGGGCCTGACAGAATAAAGTTAAGTTTTTAGATTTATAATTCCAAAAAATTATACTGAAAAATAAATGAATTATCATAGGCATCAGACAAGTTTAGATCAGCGACATCCTGGAGCATGGACTGGCGATTTTATACATGTTGTATGGCATCTGGCGGATCAAGGACTGTGACTTCTGCATGAATTTGCCAATAATCCTTCAAAAGTTAAAGCAAACGACGGATAAGAAGAGAGAACAACAGTTATTGTGCATGCATGCATGCATCATTAGAAAGTGCAAATATAAAAGAACAGAAAGATGCATTTTTAGCCTCTCGACTCTGAGAATCTCAGTTGAAAAGGAGAAAAAACAACAATTGTTTACATAAAAAATGACGAAGTTGGAGATATATGGTTGTGATATACTAATATGATATCAATTTCCAGAACTTTATGGAAAAATATCTGGTTTTCCCTTGTTTGAAAAACCTACCAAATGGAAATCTATTGGCTGGCATAATGCATTATTTTCAACTAAAAAGAAACACATGCACAGAAATAAAAATTAGAAAACTAAGAATATTTTTTGAGGTATTAGAAGAAATTTTATTAGAAGAGATCGTAAAACTCATAACTCTGACCATGAAATTAACAAAATGAAAAGCACTACATACGAGTGGGCACAAAATATTTTATTAGAATGACATACTTCATGAGTTGTGCACAACTCTATTTGAATCTGATAGATGAATGACTTCAAGACTTCAATCCTGAATGTTCACAGATATATAGCAAAGTTATCAATATAATTTTTTTCAGACATCAGCAAACACATTTATATGCATATATATGTTATTGACCATAATCACCTAAACACGCAGAAAGGGCAAGTTAGGCCATTTAAGTTTATTCCTGACTAATCAACCAGTTCAACAACCGTAGGTAACACTTCCCAAAAGGCCAAAACAATATTACAGGAGTAAAATAATGCTATTACAGAATGGTGGTTCCAACAATATCGTGTATTATGACAGGAACAAACCTGCCTCTGGCATTAATTGCCAGTGGACCTTAGAATTAAAAATAAAATAAGTGATAAGCAATGGAACTTAAAGAAAAAAAAACTTGGAAAATATAGAATATATTAAATCGGCACACAGATGATTATAAAACACAACCCAGATAATTTGAAAGATAAATATTTAATGTAAAAAGACCTGCTAGTATGCATAATTCAGACACTCTTTTTCTCTATTCTACCAATTTCCTTGTGTGCACACTAGAAAATCAATCTATATCGACGGGATTTAGCGACGGTCGGGACGGAACCGTCGCAATAGATGTATATAGCGACGGTCACATTCTGACCGTCGGTATAGGCCTCTGAAGGTATACCTTCACAGTCTGACCGTCGGTATAGGTCACAGTCTGACCGTCGGTATAGGTCTCTGAAGGTCCCAGTCTGACCGTCGGTATAGGCCTCTGAAGGTTCCAATCTGACCGTCGGTATAGACTTTTAAAGATTTTAAAAGTTTAGGTCACAGTCTGACTGTCGGTATAGGCCTCTGATGTATATAGATCTCGTGCTAAAAGGGAAGATGGCCTAGAAATTAATGATAATGAGATTCATGCCGATGAACCACATGCAAAGGAGGAAAGCATTCATGAGAATGCTGAAGGTACCATGCATATATCTACACTTATACTTGATCCTGTCTGTGATTTAGGTGAAATATTTGATCAGCTTGTGCTGAAGGGACAAGTATATATATACCTAAACAAGAATTGACTGTTATTGCACTTCAATCCAAAGCTTTCTAGGAATGATGAGTGATCTGTACTAGAAGTTGCACCAATCTGTGCAGCTTTCTATATTATGCTTTGTATACTGTTTCTTTAATTCCTTGAAAAAGTTCATTTATTCAAATTGCACTATGCTTTTGTTATGTGGTATGGTTGCTGATGTTACTTTTCAAATTGTTAGAGCAGTCTTGTCTTATATTCATTTCACTATATCCTATAACTTAGTATTGCTGCAGCATGTAAGTCGACTAGAAGACTCAAGTTAGTACTGCTACAACTTCCATGTCATTTAGTTTCAGTGTCTTGTACAGCACCAACCCTATATGAATTAAGATCATCATTGTTGTTAGCATCGGAATGTTTTACTTTCTTCATCACCAAAAATGGCTTCTTCAGAGGCACCTTTGATCCACTCAATTCATGATAGCCAACAGTAAAAGTATAGTTTTCCTGAATCATTACAGAATAAAAAAATAGAAGGCTTCATATTCCTTCCTAGAGACTAAGCAAGCAGGGTCCAAGTATAAACATTAAAATCACTACTGCATACAATCACCATCATCTTTGTTCGGGTATTGACCATTTTTTTAAAAATGAAATGATATGCAAGATCTAGAAATGCTTAGTCACAAAATTTATTTTTTATCAGCAAAAACAACTGACTAATTAGTAATTACCTCCATTCCAGAAATAGAGATAGTTTTTATGACTTTTTGTAGTCAATTTGCACAATCTGGTTTATTTGATTTTTGTGGGCAAGGAAATCGTACCTTGCTAGGGTTAGGGTTTCGTATTGACTGAGGAGGAGAGAAATCCACAAAAAGTATGGAATTGATTGGTGATTGAAGAGGGAGAAGAAACGCAATTGACGATTACTCCGATGACACGTAAGTAACTCTTAGAATCCAAGAACCCAGTTAGGTAGAATTGATTGGTGATTGAAGAGGGAGAAGAAACGGTTGACGATTCTCCCGATGACACGTAAGCGAACTCTTAGAATCAAAGAACGCAGTTCGAGAGCTTTCTTCTTGAGTCTACGGGTTGAGAGAGAATCTCCAAAAGGTCCAAGAGTCAAAAGTGAGGTCCCTTCTCAATAGAGTGGAAGGGGTATTTATAGGGTTTTCTAGAACCTCGGGGAAATTTCAATTTTACCCTTAGTCATCAGAGTAATGTCCAGATCGTCATGCTCTTCTAGCCACCAATCCAATCCCTCAATCAATTCCCAAAATGAGTCGCCTCCACCAGTCTTCTGCTTCGGGACACGTGGAGGCTTTTCTCGGGTCTCACACATTCATTTCTGCCCTTTCTGTTTGTCATTCAATTCTTTAGGTCGTACGTGAACCCTAATTTGCACTTGGACCCACATTTGCCCCCTGCGCGAGAATCACGCTTTTGGAGTAACGATCGTGCAAAATACTATGAGTCTTCGAATCCAACTTCAAATTTCCGAATGATCCGCGAACTCTGATCTTGCAAGCCTTGAAAATTGAAAAAAATTCTAGGAGAAGGAACCCCAATGGGAGCTCTCCCAAAATTTCTTGGAATTTATTTTTTTTAAATCTTGCTCAATTTGTTTTTCCCTTTATTTTTTTTTGAAAACTAAAATTGAGACAAATCAAATTAAATTTAGAAATTACATATATTACCAAATAAAATTAAATCTTATTTTATTTTGAAAATAAAATAAAATCCTTCCTTATTTTTTGGAAACGTGGAAACAAAATCAAGATAAATTATATAACATAAAATCTTATATGATTTTGGAAATAAAATCAAATTCTTCCTTATATTTTGAAAAATAAAATAAATCATTTCTATTTAGAAAAATAGAATATTTGTTTCCATAATATATATATATATATATATATATATATATATATATATATATATATATATATATATATATCCCATGAAGGTGGTACAAGGCAAGTATAATTAATATGATAGGTAAGTTCATGAATGCCTAAAAAAAAGAATTGATATATCAAAATAATTGATACAAAAAGAATGGATGAAGAATTTCCAAGTTCAAATTAGTAATATGGTAAAATGGAGAGAAAATGATCTTGTGGAGATTCGTGCATCCGTCATTGAAGTGCAAAAATTGGAAAATAAAATAAAATTAGGAAGCAATTTGAAACTAAATCAAGATAAATTATATATTTGTCAAATAAAATCAAATCCTTCCTTATATTTTGGAAACAAAATCAAATCATTCCTATTTAGAAAATAGAATATTTGTTTCCATTTTTTTAATATCCATATATATATAGTTACACATACGATGCATTTAATAATTTAAATAATTAGTTTAAAATTTGAATAGAGAAAATAGGGATAAGAGAGAGTAGTAGAGATAAAAGGGGGTGAATTATAATTGTCAGCTATTTTAATTTTGGGTACTATGCTTGATAATTAACCATATTCTATTGCACAGCTTACCCAAAACTTAACTGCTCCCCCCACCATCCGTATTAGCATTGTAAATCCTGTTGCCACGTTGATTAGGTACTTTTTATTTTCAATGTGAATGCACCCATGGATATTAATCACCAAAGTTTAATTCACACACTTGTATAGATACTTGATTAGGCTTGAAATTGTAACGGAAGGAACCCATTAATTATTCCAAATTTAACCCAAACTTGTGCAGATCACGTACTCCAAGTCCATGTCAGGTCCAATGCTTGACACTGATTGGAGAGACGATTTATCTTTTGCAATAAGCTTCACAGATACCACAAAGAATCATGTTTGCAGGATTAGAGAGAATCATTCCCTTAAAACTTTTTCTGGCAATCAGGTATATCCTTGCTATCAATTTGGTCATAGTTTGCGTGTACTTCAAAATTTTAAATTCCTCTCTGTATGCAAACTTCTATAAACAATTTATCGTTAATCTTGGTGCCTCATGTATCTACTGCAGACCTCAAAATTCCAAGTACTTTGAATCGGGTCAAAGGGTTATCTCTTTCATCCATGGTTATATTTGAACAGTATACTCCATTGATATTCCCGGCCACCAGATTCTTGGGTCTTGCGATATTTTGTTCAAACAAAGTCTAATTGTGGTTTGAAGACATCCACCATAAGCCACTAAAAATTAAAGCTCTCATGCTTTAATATGATAAACCCAAATAATATTAGTAGATACCGTTAATTGGTCCATGCGGACACCGTTTGGTTGATGCTTCGTGATTATTTCTTCTATTTCTTTTCTTTTCAGGTAATCGTAGCATAAACAATAACGCAACGATGAAACATCTATTTCGGGCCATTTCACCTTAACAAAGATCTCGACTCGGATATTCACAAAGAAAAAAAGGCAACAGTACCACAGCGGGGAGGCATCCATTTCGGGCCATTTCACCCTAACAAGGTTCTTGGCTCGGATATTCTCAAAGAAAAGAGGCAACACCGCAACGAGGAAGAATTTATTCCGAGCCATTTCACCTTAACAAGGTTCTTGGCTTGGATATTCTCAAAGAAAAGAGGCAACACCGCAACGAGGAAGAGTTTATTTCGGGCCATTTCACCTTAACAAGGATCTTGGCTCGGATATTCAAAGAAAAATCGACACCATAAGTAGGAATCATCAATTCCGGGCCATTTCACCTTAACAAGGATCTTGGCTTGGACATTCACAAAGAAAAGGAAAAACCGCAATGAGGAAGCATCTGTTCCGGGCCATTTCACCTCAACAAGGATTTTGGCTCGGATATTCTTAAAACAGGCAACATCACAGGGAGGAAGCATCTATTCCGGGCCATTTCACCTTAACAAGGATCTTGGCTCGGACATTCACAAAGAAAAGGAAAATCGCAATGAGGAAGCATCTGTTCCGGGCCATTTCACCTAAACAAGGATTTTGGCTCGGATATTCTTAAAACAGGCAACATCGCAGGGAGGAAGCATCTATTCCGGGCCATTTCACCTTAACAAGGATCTTGGCTCGGATATTCCGACGAAGTAGCATTTATTCCAATTAGTTGATTCAACAAGTAAGGAGAGGTTAAATGTAAGAGGGGAGAGCTCCTTAGGTGGCTAAACCCTACGGGCCAACCCTTAGGGGAACCGACCTAATGGTCTCCTCCTTCACATTTTCCTATTCTTCCTTTACCTTATCTTTATTTGAATGTCTCATAATGCTTGTGCTCTTTAAATCCCTTATGTTGAATTCTTTTTTTCTTGCAGACCCTCCCCGTTGAACATTCTGCAGACTTGGGAACAACCAAGGAGGCCCCGTTTCTCAATGATTGGGGAAGGGCCTCTTCGTTGTATTCAACTATACAGGGACTTTCCCGGCCAACAGAACCATGATACTCTTATCATGTTGTTTTCACTTTGGTGCTCCTCTACGTGCACATTGGTCACTTCTTGGGAGGAATTAAGTGCCCCTAATCTGGAGGATGTCTATACCATCTACCAGTAAGTATTTGCCCCCTGCGCGTGAGTCACGCCTTTGGTGGGATGATTGTGCAAAATGTTTCAAGTGTTGAAGTCTTGATTCAAGTTTCTAAACAATTCGCGGAGCGTGATTGATTTTTTTTTTGTTTTGTTTTGTTTTTTTTTTTTTGTTGTAAGTCTCGAAAACGAAAGTCTTATGAGAGGGAACCTCTAGGGAGAAACCCTAGGAGGACGAGCCCTAGAGGAGCTCTCCTTGGATATCTTGAAAAATCTTCAATCTAATCATTCTTATTCTCTCTTGAAATTTCTCGCTTCTTCAAAATCAAGAAGTCGTCGAGAAGGCCAATGTCGATGAAGAGGATGATAATGTTTCCATTGGGCTCTTTGCGAGTCGAGGACTTGAAGCAATTTAGCGATGATGTAGACGACCTTGCAGCCGTGGGTGTTGATATGTCTCCTTTTCGTGCTAGGCTGAATCTTCTCAAGTTAAATTTTTATATTGTTGCACTTCATTTGGAGGTTGCTATACGCAAGTTTGAGGATGACTGCTTTTCACTACAACTCTCAGATCTTGACGAAGCTACAAAAAAATTGAAGGCCAAGTCTCGGGATCTAGAGTCCAAGCTTCGGGATGTAGAGTGCCAGCGGCGAGACTTATATATAGTCAACTACCCAAGAGGTTAGGGAGCTGAGAGCGGTAAATCTTAAGATTTATGAGACCACCATTGCTTACTAGGAGGCTTTAACTATGCCCCCTCTTCAACTTGATATGTCTTGGCCTTTAGATCATGATTTTTTTTTTGTAGTCTTTTCCTTTTCCTGTATCAGAAACTCATTTACATATATATTTCATTTATCAAAATAGAGTTTCTTTATCCCTATTAATTGCCTTTAATTTGAATGATTCCTTAAAATTCAATATTTAACATTGAATCTTTAGTCATTCAAATTAATACTCCAAGACAACAACAAGCCTCATAAAACATCAAACATAAATTTTGTTAAAGAGAAAACATGTTTGTTTTTTTTTTGTTTTTTTTATTTTATGCAAACCAACACTTGAATCTATTCTTTTCTTTTTAATAAATCAGAAAAAATATTCAAGTATAAGTGAAAGTTTGACAAATTTATTGATAATCAAATTGCTTTTATTAATGAAAAACATAACATTTTATATAACAAATCTTGTTTTTATCGGAAAAAACATAACGTTCACCACTTTTAGAGATAAAGTGTAAATTTTTTTTTGGAGGTTGAGGGCTTATACTCAAGTGCCTCGATCACTTTTAAAGTTGAAAGTGTAACTTCCGAGGACTTATAGTCAGGTGCCTCGATTACTTTTGAAGTTGAAAGTATAACTTACGAGGACTTATAGTCAGGTGCCTCATTCACTTTTGATGATAAAGTGTAACACTCGGGTGCCTTGTCACTTGGGTCGTCCAATTTCTTGGCAAGTGCGGTCTACGAGGACCTAAAATCGGGTGCCTCATCACTTGGGTCATCCAATTTCTTGGCAAGTGCAGTCTACGAGGACTTGAAATCGAGTGTCTCGTCACTTGGGTCGTCCAATTTCTTGGCAAGTACAGTCTACGAGGACTTGACCACCATTTAGAGTGAACCACCATCTTGTGTGGATTTTTTTATTTCGTCAATTCTTGTGCCTTCTCCCTTGGTCATTCAATTACTTGGCAAAAGATAGTACTCCTGAGGACTTGAACCACTATTTTTGGTGGACCACCATCTTGGGTGAATTTTTAATTCGTCAATTCTTATATCTATAGTTTAAAGCTCTTTCGATGGTAGAGCCAGTATTTGGGTTGTCCATCATCTTGACTTCCGGGACTGCACCATGAGTGATAGTGTTGCACGTTTCCTTTTCTAGTTCAATCTCTCCGGCCGCTAGCTTCTCATGGTATATCCTCTGCAAACTGTAACAGTCCATAGTGGAATGTCCTGTGTATTGATGGTATACACAGAAGTCCGACCTTCTTTTCATCTCTTCCGTCACAATCAACCGGGGCCTTGGAGGCTTCACCACTCCGTGCTCGACCCATTGTTCGTACAGGCCCCTGAATGCCTTCTCACTGCATGTGATAGCCTCCGAAACTGGCATTCTGGTATACTTGTCCCCATGCTTTCCTTTGTTTTGTTCAAATTTCTCATTCTTCTCCCTCTTGCCCCCTTGTGGTTTTGACTAAAATTTCGCTAAAGCTACAGTTGTTGTCCTCTTGCCCTTCCATGTAACCATCGCATAGCTGGTGGGCAATGTCATGATTCCTCCCAAGTCTTGTGCAAAATATGAGAGAGTCGCGAAGGAATCACAAGCCTTGGTAATGAGGTGAGGCTTGAAGGAATCTAAGGCACCATTATTGCAAATACTGACCAGGTTCTTTTCTTCAATCGGCTCTGCGCACTTCTGTTCCTAGGCCCTGAACCTGTCCACGTAATCTGATAGCTCCTTATTCGGCTTCTGTTTGAACAGCATGAGTTCTACAATGGTTACCTATTTTTGCACATAAAAAAATTTCTTAAAAAATTATAATTTTAGGTCATCCCAATCATGGACTGACCCCTTCTCCAAATTGTAGTACCAACTGAAGGCACTATCCGTCAAGGTTTTGTTGAATTCCCGCATCAACAAGTTGTGGTTATTCACTTCATCATATCCCAGCCACGGAGACATCGACTCTACGAACATGGCAATATATTCCCTGGCGTTTTCTTTCTCCCCGTTGTATTTTGGAAACTGCGGGGGATGCTCGATATACCATGTCGGGTAAGGTTGTCTCCGAATATGTGTCGGGTAAGGTGGAGTGAAGTCTAATTCCAAAGGTCGGGATGTCTGCCTGTGAAATTGATTGATCACATCGATCATATCATCTTTCGTCACATATTAGCTCGTGGCATGGACTCTTTGTGGTGTTGTGACGTATTGTTGCATTGGCGGTGTGTATGGCAAAGAAATTGGTTGATGCACACTTTCATCGTGCGAAGCTTGCATTGGTTGTGCTTGTTGGCTCGTTCGTTGGACGTGGCTTGGGATGGTTGGTTTCTGCACTTGTGAAAATATGGGGAGAGTGGTCGTGATAATGTTTGTCTGAGGCTGGCTTGCTTCCAGTCTGGGTCGTGGCATGTCATCACTGTTTTGTGGTTCCAAGTTGATGATTGGAACCGACTGATTCTCCGTTAATGGAGGTACAGTCTGATTCTCTCTATTATTGTTGTTTTTGTTGTCCTCCACTCCTGCTCGTTCCTCCTACGAACTGCTTGGAAACATGGCCTTGAAAGTGGGGATTTGCATCAACTGTTGGCAAAAATTCCCCATTTCTTCTTGCTTCTTTTGCATCTCTAGCATCATAGCCATCATCATTCCTTGTCCTTCCCGTGCTTCCTTCAATGCCTTAAACATCTCCAATTGCACATCATTCGTCTGCTCTCCACTTGCTTCCTCGACATGCCTTCCCGCGCCTGTCTGCCTGACATTCATTGGTTGTTGATCAACCATGTATGATGATGTTGAATTTCCTTCCGAGGTGTCTTCAAGGACGGGTTGATCGAGATCTAGATTAACGCCTTGGAGAGCTTGTTTTTCTTGCCTTGGAACTGGATCCGGTGAAGTAATGCTCGTTGTCAGTGACACTCTTCCAGTAGTTCTCCCACTTCGAGTTGTGGGCATACCCTTCACGAATTCTACACCCCCCAGCAGAGTCGCCAAAGAAATGTGGGAAAGGAAATCGTACCTTGCTAGGGTTAGGGTTTTGTATTGACTGAGGAGGAGAAAAATCCACAAAAAATACAGAATTGATTGACTGATTGAAGAGGGGAGAAGAACAAGTGAGCGATTACTCCAATGACACGTAGCAGAACTCTTAGAATCCAAGAACCTGGTTAGGGTAGCAAGGATTCAGAGAGCCTTCTTGAGTCTTCGGGTTGAGAGAGAATCTCCACAAGGTCCAAGAGTCAAAAGTGAGGTCCCTTCTCAATAGAGTGGAAGGGGTATTTATAGGGTTTTCTGGAACCTCGGGAAAATTCTAATTTTACCCTTAGTCATCAGAGTAATGCCCAGATCGTCCTGCTCTTCTAGCCACCAATCCAATCACTCAATCAATTCCCAAAATGAGTCGCCTCCACGAGTCTTCTGCCTCGGGACACGTGGAGGCTTCTCTCGGGTCTCGCACATTCATTTCTGCCCTTTCTGTTTGTCATTCAATTCTTTAGGTCGTACGTGAACCCTAATTTGCACTTGGGCCCACAATTTTGATACAATAAATAACTATTGTAACCTAAATTTAAAAAATACTATTAATTATCATATTTGTTTCTTTTCCGATCCAATAAAACATGAGTCTTATTTGCAAATTAACTTGAATCCTGACAAAGACTAAGCAAACAAGCTTGGATACAGCCTTGGAAAAAAATTATTTGCTACTCTTCTTTAAGTTATGTTGAACTGCCTTGTATATTTAAGTTATGTATATTTTGCATTGTATATTTTCACAGGAAAAAATTATTGAGTTAAAGAAAACTCAAGAATCGACTGGTGAAAGCAGTAGTACAGGACGGAATGATATACTTGCACAAGTTCTTGGACCAGAGCGACATGGTAGACTTCGACAAGGTGGAGTTGGTGCCATAGCTACAAACACTTGGGGGCCTCGTGACACAAATAATGAGGTACAACGTGAGAATCAAGAATTGAAAACTGAGTTGAAAAAGGTGCGGGAAAAAGGAGACGATACTGCAAGGAAAGTGGATGAACTATTATCAATGATGACATAATTTATGAAGAAGTCATCAGTTCCAAATGCTCATTCCAACAATCAGATGTTGCTCTCTCACTCTACTTATACTTAAAAATTTTGCTATATCACTCTGTTTGTATGGATTAACAAGTTCACTTGATAATTAATTTGTAGGATCGATCCACAGAAGGAGATAATGGTGATATTAATGGATCAAATAATCCTATAGAGGACCTGTGACATGTCTCGTGCTGCTAGAGAGATATGTTACATGTGCTGCTGGAAATTTGTTAGATGTAACACTATTTTGGATGAAAATTTGTTAGATGTGATCTTGAAAATATGTTAAATGTACTCTTTTGGTTATGTCTTGTTTTGATACATAGTAATGTGATATTTTGGATGGTTATGTATATTTAGATGATATTATACATTAATAGACTTTATTTTTTTTGTTCTTTTAGTTGTAAATGTTATATTCAGACCGGATGGTTGAATGTAGTTATGTTTCTTAACAGGTAAAATAAATAAGAAATAGTGTATTGAATAATTCTTAAAAAATTTGGAAAAGATATAGCCACAGTCAGGACCGTTGCTAAAAGTTAAATTTTTTTGGCGCCAAACACCTATAGCGACGGCCACGACCGTCGCAATATACCTCACATCGGCGCCAAATCTCACCTATAGCGACGGTTGGTGACCGTCGCAGAAGAGCTTACCTATAGCGACGGTCAGCGACCGTCGCAGTAGATCTCAGTCATTTTCGCACCAAATCATTTGTAGCAACGGTCATGACCGTCGCTATACTATTTTCTGACCGTCGGTAAAAAACTTTAAGCGTGTTTTTGTGGAGTTTTCTGGCGACGGTTTGACCGTCGCTATAGATAAAAAGACCGTCATTATAGGATATATATAGCGACGGTCTTTTTATCTATAACGACGGTCGTCGACCGTCGCTATAGCTCGATTTTCTGGTAGTGGTGCCTTCCTAAAAAAATTAAAAACACTAGGAAGAGAGGGGGGGCTTCATAATAAATGACCAACACTTTACAGCTAAAGTTTCAAAATCATCATAATAAGAGTACTACTCAACTTATCACTTAAAGTGACAATGGTTGTCCTATACTATATAAAGAAGTTGTTGATGATGCTGATCATATTGAGGTACTCCTCCACCTGCTGACTCCTGTGAGTAATAGGGAAAGGCGATATCGGCTTGTACTTTGCCTAATTTGATCTGTGCGTTATTTATTTGTTAATGCAAACTTGTTATGATTCCAACGCAGCCGTAGACAGGGTTTTCGATTCGACATTGTGCTTCGTAGTAGAGTGAATCTGCAGCCTGTGCTCGTAGATGGACCGGAAGTTGTTGTTTAGTAGAAAATGAAGCCACCAAAAAACAATTAATTCTCCATAATATTCCATACTTTTTTGGGTTAAAAATGATTTTTTTAAAAATAAATCATCACATTGATAATGATTACACAAAAACAAGTGAAACTCATCATATCGTTGTCCATAATAATAAAGTAATTCTGGAACAATAAAAAATAAACATATAATGTGACAGAAATTATTGACACACGGATAACAATAGGGTGTTATAACTGGATCCGGATCCTCTATGAGATTTTTCTGTGACGATCTTGTGAGGGTTTTGTTGTGGGGTTGACAATACATTAAAAAGAAGATTCAATGACTCACAACTCCTTTCCTTGCATGTGTATCAAAATGGCGTCGTTTTGACATTTTTTTTTACAAGTTGACTTCGTTTGTTTGCTAATTCTTGTTAGTTATGAGCGGCATTACTTTTTTCATGATTGTAATGGGTTGTGTATTAATCTAGTTGGGACGTTTTATTAATCATTTTTTTTGGTGCTTTGGAATCGATAGGGTTATTAATGTTTGTATCTTTGTCAAAGGCTAATAATATTATTCTTTACTCTTCAAAAAAATAAATCCAACGGACAATTTTTATCCTATTAAAAAAATTGAGTTTCCATTGTGATTCTTTAAGCCAATTGAAAAAAATTAAAGAAAATAAATTGGGGTAAACAATCTGGGGAAAATTTGAATAAAGAGAAAAAAAAAACAATTGAAATTTGGCTAATCCTAAACCTTGGCGTGCTCTTGGAAGAATAAGAAACGAAACAAAGAAGGAAAGGAGAAGAAAACAGAAAAACGAAGCAAACAAACAAAGTAAACGGCGTTTGGTGACTTTTAATTTTCTGTCAACTTGTAAAAAAAAATCCTATCAAAACGACGTCGTTTTGATACACAGACCAGGAAATGAGTTGTGAGCTATTGGATCTTTTTTTTGATGTGTTGTCAACTCCACAACAAAACCCTCACAAGATCCCCACAGAGAAATCCTCATAGAGGATCCAGATCCGTTATAACTATTGTATTGAATATTTACACAAAATTTACAAAGATGAAATCCAATAGTATTAATATATATTGTCACATGAACATATTTATTACATTACAATATACCGGTAAAATTCAAATATAAACAATAATAGTCAATGAAAGAAATAATTATCAACAATTAAGAAGTAACGTTCTATAACCACATATCTATATAACAAAATACAACTGATTTTGAATTTTCCGCTCACCTAATAAATCATCTGGACCGTTCAAAGTTTCGGATAAATCACACCATCCATATAGTGCCGGAGGCACGGGACACCGCTAGTAGATGTACAAAATAGAATAACCATAATATAATAAATACTTTTTTAATTTTTTATATATTACCTGGAGCATCTTTCCAATATTGCTTGCATCATAGATTCTATGAACACAAACAAAATCTATGAGGATTATTTGAAGGGAAATAAGAAGAGAAAATACAATCTGAAGGGCATCTCCTTCTTAAATAATTGCAAGTTGCACAACGGGCAGAAGGCATGAACATTTGGTGAGATAATATATCCTTCCTCTAGCAAAATCTACAGACAGATTTTCTCAATCTTCTTGATCTTGAAGAAGAAATTAAATGTAATATATGTATATCAATTGTTCCGTTCAAATTAAGTTACGACCAGATTGCCTCTAAATAGGAAAGTTTTTCAACTGCTTTACAACACTCAAAATCATTTTAAAATCTTTTGAGTGTTGTAAGGCAAGTTACCAGAGCCGAAAAACTTTCATATTTAGAGACATAGAAAGTTGAGAAGAGGAGATTAATTTGAAGGTTTCCTTTCTTTATTTTCACAAGGGGTCCCTTTCAAATAATATGGACTATTTAACTTTTAATCTAATTAGTGAATTCTATGACATTAAAATAAAATAAAATAAAAAAGAGCAGAAGAATGAGAATTATATCATGTGCAAATTAATTTATAATGATGTAGAGTGAAAGTCCAATAATAATCCAAAATGGGGTTTGAATAGATTATTATAGATAAAAAATTATTTTAGGCATTTTTGAATTTTTTTTGATAATTAATTTGCAATGTTAGAAATTAATACAATTACATAATGCACCGAGATTTATCTGGTTCACAACATACACCCTGGTATATTGATACGTCCAGTCTCAAGTTTCTATTTAAAACTTGAGATCATATTACCATCATTAATAAATACTACTTCAACAGGCGGAGGAGCCTTTACAAAATTTTATGGACAAATTTCTAATTATTCTCAACTAATCTATATTGGACAGCAAGCTCCCAGCTCCCTCCTCAAGCTTAGTTGTTTCTTATGTTGAGTTTAGTTCTATTCTATGAACTGGTCTTGAAACAAAAGTCTCTTCCTCACCTTACAAGTTCACTAGAGACTCAACTTTCAGCTGACATCTTTAAGACTCTAGTCTTGGTCGAAGAATTATTCGTCTTTCTCACATGTACATAAAATAAACTAACTCTACCATTTTTCCTTTTTGTAATAAAATTTACAACAGTTTGCTTCTTAAATAAGCAGATAAAATTTAGTACATATTGATACTTCTCAAATAATCAGATATCAATTAAAGAGCAAATATATTTATAAAAGTTTAAAGACTTTTATACTTGAGAAAATATGCTTCTTTGTAAGCAAATAATAATTTGTGCTTAGATCAAATAATGCTTCTATGTAAGCAAATATGTAAATTTATGCCTTTGTTATAAAATTTTAAATTACTTTTATATTTTGTGTAAAAGTACTTCTTGAATAAGCAAATAAGTAAATTTTTCTTTAACTCAAAGATGTTTCTCGTATAAGTAGATAAATAATTTTAATACAATTTTATAAAGAATTATTTATTCTTTATAATAAATAGTATTTTCTATGGATCAAAAGACTTGTTTCTCATATATTCTCTAACAAGTATTATATGAATGACTTTGTGTTCAAATACTTGTGATTAAAAGAATAAAGCAATTTAAATGATAATTATCAAGTATAATAATTTAATTAGTTAAGCACTACTTGATATAACAGATATACTTGTTTAACTCAAATAATATATAATAATATTTTATCTATTATGCGATTTATAAATAAAGTCATTTATTACTATAAAGAATCGTACAGTTCGATTCACTCACTTAAGAGGAATATCTCCATAGCCTTCTGCGGTCTAAGTATGACAAAATTTATACTTTCACAATTGATATTTATATAAATATTTTGAATAGATCACTTAGATTTTTAAATCCGGTTCGGATGATTAACTCTTTTTGGAGGAATATCTCAGTGTCGTTTTGAACTATTAAGTGTATATCTATTTTACAATATTTATATAAATGATATCAATAAAAAGTTACTTAGTACTATAAGGAATCGTACGGTAATTCGATTTCCTCACCTTTGGGGAATATCTCCGTAGCCTTTCGGCATCTAAGTATAATTTTTTATTTGATAACTAGATGAAATATAGATATATAAAATTGTGTATAATAATTTATATTCGTATATCTATAAATTTAAAATAAGTAAGAAATAATTCAACTAAGTTAAATCAAATGACCTATCTCAATTATTTGGACCAATATCCTCTTCACAAATAATCAAAACTTTGGTAAGAAGAAATATAAAGCTTCAGAGAGAGTATGTAGGCAAGGAGAGTAAGTTTTTCTTTTCACTTGAAGTGTCAAAAATCAAATGAATGAAAGACTCCCTATTTATAGAATTTTTGAGGTCGGGGACAAAATGATAATTTTGAAATCTATTTTTGAAATCAATGGATGAGATTGCTTCAATTTTATTTTAAGGATTCGTATGTAAATAAAGCATACAGATTGTCAAAAGCAAGGAATTCAATTATTTGCCGATGCACTTCTTTGAAAACTTAAAGCAATTAATGCTAAATCAAAGCCAAATTCAACATCTCTTAAAAGTTCGGTCAAAGCATATCAAAAACAACCGTGTCTCATAAAGAGTGTCACCAAATGACTAAGTGTTTGCATACACAAACACGGCTACATATGTATATATATAAAGGAATTATCCACAAAGAACCCAGGTTGTTGAAGAATCTTTTACTCTTTAGCCACAAATTCTCAGACTGTAGTGGCATTTATAATTTTTTTTTTATAATTTCTGCTATAGGTTGTAGGCTAATTTGGTAAAAGTGTATTTCTTCCGACAACCGGTTCTTTATCATGATAATTAATATATAAAAACTTATATATATGATTATATATATTCATGCATGCAAGAAATCTTTTTGCCCAATTTTGTTTTGTAAGTTTAAAAGAAAATAGGATCTTCTTTCCATGGAATTTTTATATGAATCAATTTATTTAACACTTAATATTTAAATCATCAATGTCAATAAATCTTAATTCAAATATAGAAAATAATGTTAAAATAAATAATATAAGATACAAAATGATTAAATTAGAAACTTAATAGAAGATTATATTACCAATAATTGTTGTCATCAAAATACTAAAAACTTGGAGACCTATCATAGAGTCGTCAACACCATAGATTCTATGAACACGAGCAAATCTCTTATGATTATTTGAAGGCAAATAAGGAGAGAAAATATAATTTGAAAGGCATCTCCTTCGTAGATACTTGCAAGTTGCACAACGATCAGAAGACATGAAGATTTGGTGAGAGAATATATGTTTAAAAATTAAATCAAAATATCCTCTAGCAAAATCTACACAGATTTTCTTAATCTTCTTGATCTTGAAAAAGAAATTAAATGTAATATATATCAATTGTTCTATTAAAATTAAGTAACGGCCAGATTGCCTTTAAATATGAAAATTCTTCGGCACCGATAACTTGCTTTACAACACTCAAAATTATTTTAAAATCTTTTGAGTGTGGTAAGGCAAGTTACCAGAACTAAAAACTTTTATATTTAGAGGTATATAAAGTTAGGAACAGGAGATTAATTTGCAGGTTTTATTTCTTTATTTTCACAAGGGGTTCCTTTCAAATAAAATGGAGTATTTAACGTTCAATCTAATTAGTCAGCTCTATAACATTAAAATAAAATAAAAAGAGCAGAAGATTGAGAATTATATCATGTGCGAAATATGCTTAGAAATTAAATCGAAACATTCCCTAGCAAAATCTACACATATTTTCTCAATCTTGTTTTTGAAGAAGAAATTAAATGTAATATATGTATATCATTTGTTCCATTCAAATTAAGTAACGACTAGATTACCTCTAAATATGAAAGTTCTTCATCACCAGTAACTTGCTTCACAACACTCAAAATCATTTCAAAATCTTTTGAGTGTTATAAGGCAAGTTACCAGAGCTGAAGAACTTCTATATTTAGAGGTATAGAAAGTTGGGAAGAGAATATTAATTTGCAAGTTTCCTTTCTTTATTTTCATAAGGGGTTCTCTTTTAAATAATATGGAGTATTTAAAATAAAAATCTAATTAGTGAATTCTATGACATTAAAATAAAAAAGAGCAGAAGATTGAGAATTATATTATGTGCGAATTTGTGACGCCCCCAAAATAGGTCCAATCCACCCAACCAATTCTTAGTCGCCAAATACATGGTACATAAACTAAATACAAACTTCATTAATTCAGCTGTCGTGCAAAATACGACAACACATATGTTGTGAGTTTTAATACAAAATTGTCTTCTAGAAAATATTCAAACTCAAATAAAGTCCTCATTACAATTATTGATACACTATTTTACAAAATATTGAGGACTGCTAGAACAACTGTCTTGAACCATCACTCCACACCCCAACTAGTCCCCGCTATATTCTCGCCTCATGAGAAGAAAAATGGAACAAAAAGAAAAAAATGTGAGCTTAACTAGTCCAGTAAAGAGTATTATGACTAAGATAATGTAGAAAAAAATTATCTTTAGTACTCAACAGGGAAAAATCTGATAGACTATTATAGACAACAAGTTTTAGATCAACAACTGCATCGGAAACATCAATCCATTAGAATAGTCAAGTTGAACATGAAATCTACTATCTTCTATAATTTAAAAGTTCACCATCAATATTTAATCTTTGTAACATTATTCAATAAATATTTTAATTCAACGAATTATCCATGTACTACGGGCCAAGGATATTCGTTAGTATCACCAGTGGTCACATGTTCATCACAACACATGTCCATCTTTGCATTACGGGCCAAAGATATTCATCAGGTAATCATTCATCTTTGCACTACATGCCAAAGATATTCAGTTATATCACCATTTAGGATTGAGGATGATGAAAAATATTTTAAAGAAAATAAATCTAATGAGATAAAAGGACAAAGATTAGGGATTCGTACTTTCAGTTTATCCAAGTTAAAAAATACTCCATAATAATCAATTGTGGAGTAAAATTCAAGAATAAAGATCAAAACATGGATACAATCAAAGATAGTAACCATAATAGACAACTAAAGAAAAAAAAATTTTAATTTTTCGGTGAATAGTGTCGTATTCGTGAATAGTGCCGTATACGTGAATAGTAACCCGACATGAAAAGGTAAAAATTTCATAAGAAAAATCATACTTAAATGAATAGTACTACTCGTGAATAATCTCAGTATTAAGTGAATAATTAATCGATATCGTGAATAGTAACATCGACATAAAAAGGGTAAAAATTTAATAATAAAATTCATACCAATATTTTAGTATAATGATATTGAAAGAAATAACATCATTTACGAATAAAATAGCATCCCTTACCTCAAAAGAATAGTACTTCTAGCTGGAATTTTGGATATAATACTGAAGGAAACTTGCACTAAATAGTAACACTTAAAGTATTTAAATATTCAAAAAAATACGCTCGATATTATAGAGAGAGAAACTTCTGATTCTGGTGTGATTTTCAATTCTAACTTAAGCATCCTATTTATAGGAAAATGCTTAGAACACCAAAGCAGAAAATTTAATAAAATTATATTTTATTTAAAAAATTTCACGCCCACCCTTGACCAAATTCATCAGCACACCGGTGGGGCCCACCAACATAAAAAAATGTTTTTCTTTTAAAAAATATTTATAATTCCAAAAAACTAATCCGCCCCAATATTTTAGAACTTCAATCATTCATAATAAATAGCTTTTTTATCAGAAAAATACGAATCTTATGTCCATTCCATAGGAAATTTAATTCTTTATAACTTTGTAGAAGAAAGTTTTTCTAAATTCTAAATAGAAAATGACCGAAATCCACATACGGATGATTTTCAACACCTCCATTCCAACAAAATACTGATAAAACACCTCAGCATTAATTCTTTTATTTATATCCACATAAAATAAATATTTTCTTATCATTTTTATTAATAATTAATTATTCACAAATAATATTACAGAACCACAATATTGACAACCATGTCGTTCCCAGGAAAGATAGAGCTTTCAGATAAGGATTTTTCCTTACTGGCGCACAATTAGGTGACCAAACCCATTTTCTAGACAGAACTTCCTTAGACATTGCCAATAATGCTATCTAATAATATTATTCAAATAATATAAATTATTGATCTGATAATGTGAAATACTGTGTAGTGATAATTATTGAATCAATAATATAAAATATCAACGTAGCAATTATTGAATCAATAAAATAAAATATTGAACAGTAATTATTGTAACAATTATTGAGTGGTGACTTCTTACATAAGAATTAATAATCCAAAAATATTGTGCAATACCGTGTGCTACTGTGCAATAACGCGTATTACTTTACTTTACCCATCGGGTATTCCAATAGTTTTAACGGTAACCGTTACGCTGTTATTATTAAAAAACTCATTCGTGTTGTTTTCTTCATCCGACAGTTTTCCGTTATGGGGCCCACAAATGGTTGCGTCGTCGTACGAATATTCCCCGACAACAAGAATATTCCACGACCAAACTAATATTCCCCGACAACAATGAATATTTTATGACCATTTGTCTACTTTGCAAAATTTGCACATTTCACGCATAACTAAAGCATTATATTAAATCAACACTTTATTATTCAAAAATAATTATTTAATACAAATATTGTCTTCTAGACAATATCCAAACTCAAATAAAGTTCTCATTAAAATTATTGAAACACTATTTTACAAAATAGTGAGGACTGCAAGAACAACTGTCTTGAACCATCACTCCACATCCCGACTGTAACGCCTCCAAAATAGGTATACAACACCCATTCTGAGTCGCCAAATACATGATACAAAAAGCAAACTACAACTTCAATAATACAACTGTCGTGCAAAATACGACAACACATACTGTGAGTTTAAATACAAATATTGTCTTCTAGACAATATCCACACTCAAATAAGTCCTCATTATAATTATTCATACACTATTTTACAAAAATAGTGAGGACTGCTAAAACATCTTTCTAGAACCATCACTCCATACCCCGACTAGATCCTGCTATGTTCTCACCTCCTGAGAAGAAAAATGGAACAAAAAGAAAAAGGGTGAGCTCAACTAGCCCAGTAAAGAATATTATGACTAAAATAATATACAACAAATTATCATTAGTCTTCAACAGGGAAAAATATGATAAAATATAATAGACAACAAGTTTTAGATCAACAACTGCAGCGAAAATAATAATCCATTAGAAGAGTCAAGTAGAGAATGAGTTCTACTATCTTCTAAGATTTAAAAGTCCATCATCAATATTTTATCCCTGTAACAACAATCAATATACATCTTTAATCAAATATTCATCTTTGCACTACAGGCCAAAGATATTTATTTGTATCACCAGTTGGTCATGTTCATCTCAACACCTGTTCATCTTTACACTACGGGCCAAAGATATTCATTAGGTAATCATTCATCTTTGCACTACAGGCCAAAGATATTCATCAGTTAATCATTCATCTTTGCACTACAGGCCAAAGATATTCTATAATATCATCATTTAGGACTAAGGATGATGAAAAATATTTTAAAGAAAACGAATCCAGTGAGACAGAAGGACAAATAGTAGGGATTCGTATTATAGTTTATCCAAGATCAATAATACTCCATAATAACCAATTTAGAAGTAAAATTCAAGAATAAAGATCAAAACATGGATACAATCAAAGATAGTAATCATAATAGACATCTTGGACAAAAAAGAGAAAATTTCATTTTTCGGTGAATAGTGCCGTATTCGTGAATAGTGTGGTATACGTGAATAGTGTCGTATATGTGAATAGTAATCCCGACACAAAAAGTTCCAAATTTGATAAAAAGTTCAGACCAATATTTCGGCATAATGATATTGAAGAAAATAATATCATTTAAGAAGAAATAACATCCCTTACCTCAAAATAACCGTACCTCTGACTGAATTTCGGATATAGTGCTGACAAAAACTTGTATTGAAAAATAGAAACTCACAAAGTATCTAAATACTCACAAAATACGCTCGATAATATAGAGAGAGAGAAAGAGAGAAAGAGAGAAAGCTTATGTTTCTGGTGTGATTTTCAATTCTAACTTAGCTCTCTATTTATAGGAAAATGTTAAGACGCCAAGCGGACTTGACTTATGAACTGATGGTTTTATCTGCTACTATTGCCACCCACCACATTTGAAATAAAATTCAGCATATTTCTTCACCAACCACAAGTGGGGCCCACTTAATTCTAGAATTTTCTACCAAAATCATTTATAAACCTAATTTCCGAATCAGTCACCTCTTAAAATTCATAACAAATCATACGTTCATTTTTAACGGTTCAAAATTTGTGGACATATACTCAACTTATATATGTATAACATATCCAAAAATCACAACGATCCAACTATTTGGATTAAAAATTATAACTCACGCAATATATCTCAAAAACACCGATTTAATTTTTTAATACATCCATTCCGATAAAAATACTGATAAAACACCTCAACATTAACTCCTTTATTTTTAACCACAATAAATATATCCAATATTTATATCCACATAAAATAAATATTTCCTTATCATATGAATCAATAATTAATTATTCACAAATAATATTACAGAATCACATTTATGATAACTAGTAGTTCCTCGGGAAAGAGGGCTTTCAATAAGGATTTCTCCTTCGGCGCATAATTAGGTGACCAAACCTCTCCTCGATGTAACTTTCTAGACATTGCCAATAATGCTATCTAATAATATTATTTAAATAATATGAATTATTGATCTGATAATGGGAAATACTGTACAGTGATAATTATTGAAACAACAATAATATAAAATATCAACGCAACAATTATTGAATCAATAAAATAAAATATTGAACAATAACTACTGTAACAATTATTGAGTAGTGTCTTCTTACGTAAGGATCAATAATTCATCAATATTGTGCAATATCGTGTGCTACTGTGCAACCATGCGTATTACTGTATTTTAACCACCAGTGTGAGACCCCAAATTTTATGAAATAAAAGTGTTCAATTTTTCTATTTTGGTGAATTGTTAAATTGATAAAAGTTTAAAGTTAAGGGTCATATTTAAAAATTTTTCAAAGTAGACAAGTTGTCATAAAATACCCGGTTACTATTCACGAATTACTATTCATGAGTTACTATTCACTAGAACAAAATATTTTATGAAAATAACGGCGGAAGTTTTACTGGTTGATCTTTGTTGAACTACTCAGGTAGTAAAAGTACGATACGTCGTGTGGTTGCAAGTAGTAGCCTACTGTGATTGATTATTGATGCTTATGTGAGAAGTCACTCAGGTTTGATTCCATTATTATCGATTAATAATATGAATTATTATAGCGATAATGACGTTTTTGTTTTATTCAGTATTATTAACGTAATAAAATGAAAACATCTTTTATATAAAATGAATCTTTATTAAAGTTATTCTATAAATAGAATATATTATATTTTATTATGCATAGTGTTGCATAGTGTTTTTGCATAGTGTTGCATAGTGTTTGCATAGTAAAATATTTTTATATAAATAGAATATATGATATTTTATTTAAAAGATTTTGCTTTAAATATGGACCGTCAGATTAAAGTAAATCAATCTGGACCGCTTCATGGATTAATTACTATGCATTCTATTTTCCTATAAATAGAAGCTCATTCCTTCATTATTTTCTTACGAATTCACCTTGAAACTCTGTAGGAGGAAATTATAGAGAGAAGCTATAGAGAAAATCTATATAGAGAGAAAGAAGAATGGTGATTCGGTACTTCACTACTTTGATATCCAAAGGTGTCTTTTTACGGTAAGGGATATTATTTGTTGTACCGTAAGGGGTATTATTCTTTCTTATTCATGAAGAGAACTTACATTATTCCATTCATTATTATTACATTGGAATAACTCAGTAAAAGTGGCATACCCTATACATAACCTCGTGTATCTGGCATACCCTATACTTGGTGAAATCCTTATATTATTCCATTCTTATTTATTACATTGGAATAACTCAGATACGCCGAATCCCCTATACTTGGTGATCTTCTTACATTATTCCATTCTTTATTATTCTGTTGGAATATCCTCATGCGTGTGTTTTACACCTAACACGGGTTCCATTGTTTATTATTCGCATTTATTATTCCATTGGAATATCCTCGTGCGTGTGTTTTACAGGACACAGTTCCATTGTTTATTATTCAAAGATTTATTATTACATTGGATCATCCTCAATCGGTGTGAATTTCACGACTTTGGTTCCGTTATTATTATTCTTCTATTGGAATAACTTTGCCTATATCACAATCTGCGCATGCATGGTGATTTCTTTTGTTATTCCATTCTTTATTATACCCAAATTGGTTAAAACTTTGACTTCTAGACTCCATGAAATTAGTAGAATATCCTTGATATTTGCGTTTCATCTAAAGATCTTTTCATGGAAATATTCTTCCGATCATTCTTGAATTTTACTCTACAAAACAATGTCATGTTGACAATTTGGACGTTAATAATTCCTGGATTAAATAATTCTTGAACTTGTTTTATTGAATTATTATGTCATTGTCATCATCCTCATGTTATATTATGTTATCTTTGGCTTACGTGCATAGATGAACTTAGTATGATTATGACCATGGATTATTCGGTGTAATCATGACCGTAATGTTACAAATGATGTGATGAAAGTCATCTTTGGCTTACGTGCATAGATGGACTTAGTATGATTATGACCACTGGGGATCATTCGGTATAATCATGACCGTGTTATAAATGATGTGATAAAAGTCCTCGGTGGCACATAATGCGATGATGGATAGTTTTGGTATGATTATGACCAGGGTGATTCAAAGATAGTCATGACCATTGATAATTTGATGAAAATCCTTGGCCGTGATGCGAGGGATGATTAGATATTGTGGTTTATTCATTAAACCTGAGTCTTAGTGATAAAAATTGATGAAAACCTTTTAAAACCTAAAAGATAGTAGATTTTATTCTCTACTGACTCTTTTAATGGATTGCGTATTCCACTATGAGCTTAAACCGGGTTGTCATTGTATTTTATCGCTTTAACATTGTTGAAGACTATTGATAATTTATTCTGCATTATCTTAGTCATAATATTTCTTCTTCGGGCTAGTTGAGCTCACCTTTTCTTTCAACGTTTTCTTCGTGAAATGAGAACATAAATTTGACGAGTCGGGAACGGAGTAATGGTCCGAGAGGATAACATTAGTAGTCCTCACTATTCTCGTGAAATAGTGTGATAATAGTTGTAATGAGGACTCCTTTTGAGTTTGTATAATATCTAGTAGACAATATTTGTATTCAAACTCACGGTTTATGTCATATTGTACATTTACGCTTATATTAGTAAGTAGTATTTGAATTTATGTACCATGTAAGTGGCGACCCAAGATGGGTGACGTATACCTAATTTTGGGGGCGTCACAACCAGGTATTCCAACAGTGTTAACGGTAACAATTACGCCGTTATTTATAAAAACTCAAACTTTGTCATTTTCTTCATCCGACAGTTATCCGTTATGGGGCCCACAAATGGCTGCGCCGTGGTACGAATATTCCCCGACAGAAAGAATATTCCACGACCAAATGAATATTCCCCGACACAATGAATATTTTATAACCACTTGTTTATTTTGCAAAATTTGCACATTTCACCCATAACCAAAGCATTATATCAAATTAACACTTTATTATACACAATAATAATTAGAGGAAATTCAATTTTTATTTATAATAAGTTGGGGTCTTACAACCTCCTCTCCTTATGAAATTTCATCCTCGAAATTGACGTATTCGAAAAGGTGAGGGTACCTCGCTTTCATTTCTGATTCCAACTCCCAAGTCATTTCTTCAATAGCATGATTCCTCCATAAAACTTTAACTTGTGGTATAACCTTTGTTCGTAGGACATGCTCTTTCCTACCCAATATCTTGACAGGTACCTCCTCATATGTTAAATCTTCGGCTATCTCGTCTGGTTCTAACGCAATAATGTGGTTTGGGTCGTCCACATATTACGTAACATTGATACGTGAAAAACGTTATGAACACGCGACATACTTAGAGTTAAGGAGAGTCTATAGGCCACAGTTCCTACTCGATCGAGGATTTCAAATAAATCGAAGGCTTGAGCTTTCTACTCTTCATCGACTCCTACTACGCATTCTTGCACCTTCTTCTTTATATTAATCAGCTTCGGTGTGTAGCTTGAGCGGTTTTAACTTTATCGATTAAAGTCGATTCTACTCGTATATTCGTTATCTTCACGTGGGTCCCTAGAGTCTTTAACTATATCTTCATCATTTATAAGTTATACGAAATGGGTTTTGTGTTTAACAACGTCGCACTCGTAAACGCATATGATCTTCTACTTAACGCGTCAGCTACCACGTTCGCTTTCCCATGATGGTATTGAATGGTACGATTGTAATCTTCAACAGCTCGAGCCAACGTCTTTGGCGCATTATACGTTCGTTTTGGTTGAAGAAATATTTAAGGGTTTTAGAAATGGGTTTTGTACTGGGGTCAATACAAAATTCGATTTCACGCTCTAGGGGTAGGCTAAGAAGTCCTTCAGAAATACGTCAGGAAATTCATTAACAATAGAAATATCATTCAAATATGACGTATTTTTGTTTAAATCCATGAAATGGGCTAAGAAAGCTTGACATCCGTTTTTCAATAAACGAATGGCTTAATGGCTTGATATGAATGTGTTTAACTTCAATGGTTTGGTTGCTTGAATTCGCATAACAGGTTGGTTAGGAATATGAAAACTAACAACCTTACGAAAATAATCAATTTTGGCATGATGAGTGGTTAACCAATCAATCCCTAAAATCACATCAAAAGCAAGTATCTTTAAAGAGATAAGATCAATAGGTAATGTGATTGTGCCCACTTGGATCAAACAAGATTTATAAACAGTGGATATGATAAAAGTTTCTCCTAATGGAGTCTCCACAGATAAGTCAAAGTCTAATTTCTCCGGAGTCAAGTTTAAACGTTGAGCACAAACAAGAGAAATAAAAGAGTGGGTAGAACCGGTATCTAAGAAGATATAGACTTCGAAAGAATTTATAATTAACTAACCCGTGCTAACTTCGTTCGGGTTACTCGCTGTTTGAGAAGTCACGAAAAACGCTCTTCCTGAAACCACCGACTTTGTTTTGTCCGTATCCACCTTTGGTGCCACCGTCCCAACTGGACTTGATTTCGCTATAGGACAAAATCGAGCTATGTGACCGTCTTTTCCATAACTAAAACATATCTTGGAAAGCTGTGAACAGTTTGGACTTATATGTCCCTCCTCTCTCATCTCAGAAGCATCTAATCGGCGGTTTCTCCTCCCCTAGAATTTGTTCTTTGGTCTTTGGTCTTTGTTGTTTGACGCGTCTTCTCGCCATCGTTAAACCTTCTCTTCTTGAAATTTCCACTTAAATCATTTCTTCTATTATCTTGGCCATGATTACCACCGAAGTGGTTACCATTTCTGGCATGATAATTTCCTCCACGATGGTTATCATTGTTACGATGGCCGTTGCCACCGTCTGATTATTATCGTGTTGTTGCTCGTTATCCTTCGGTTGGGCTGGCTCATTATCGCGCTCCAATATTTGAGCCCTATTCACTACATCTGAATATAAACAAAGTTTATGAGAAATGAGGTATTGACGTATTTCAGGTTTCAAACCTCGCAGAAACATTCGCGTCATTCTCTCCTCATTATCAACCAAATGGGATGCAAATCGGGACAACTCGACAAACTTAGCTTCGTACTGCGACGCGTTCATATTGTTTTTCTCCAGTTTGATGAACTGAACCTCCTTCCTGTGACGAATACTTTCGAGAAAGTACTTGTCGTTGAACAATTCTTGGAACTTCTCCCAAGACATATTCAGTGCTGCAGGTTAAGTACGCTTTACCGATTCCCACCAATAATCTGCCTCTCCTCGCAACATAAAGGTGGCAAAGGGAACCTTTTGCTCCTCGGAACATCCCAAGACATCAAATATCTTGGTGATCTGCTTTATCCACGTCTCTGCCGTAAGTGGTTCTGGCTTTCCCAAAAACTCCGGTGGTCCCAGCTCCTTAAACTTCTTAGCGGTAACAAGCTGCGCGTTGCTATCATTTCCACCCGTATTTTGTGCACGAGTCTCCCTCGTCTGATTTTGCATGAATTGCAAAAAACTTCTAAACATCCCATCATTCATCATTTGTTCGGTAGTGTTGTTTACAAAAGGAATATTGCCTTCCTGTTGCACGTTCCCATGGGTGGTGATTAAAGGTGTCTCCACTGTCTCATTCACTCCATCGTTAATATTTCCCACTGCCATTCTTAAATACTGCCATGAAACAAGGGTTAATTAAACAAATTAATATATTATCCTTATACTCTGACCGAACAAATAAATACCAAATAAACTTACTCAGGTCATACTAGCGTAGGAATTCCCCATCTCTCCCCTCCTAGTTCTTGTCTCACATCTCAGCCAGGGATCATATCCCTAATGTGACGCCCCCAAAATTAGGTATACATCACCCATATGTAGTCGTCAGATACATGGTACAGAATTCAAATACAACTTAATAATACAACTGTCGTGTACAATACGATAAAACATAAACTGTGAGTTTGAATACAAATATTGTCTACTATAGAGTATACAAACTCAAAAGGAGTCCTCATTACAATTATTATCACACTATTTCATAGAATAGTGAGGACTACTAACGCACCATCTAGGACCATCACTCCGTTTCCCGACTTGTTCCAGCTATATTCTCATTTTCTGAAGAGAACAGTGAAAGAAAGGGTGAGCTCAACTAGCCCAGTAAGAAATATTATGACTAATATAATGCAGAATAAATTATCATTAGCCTTAAACAAATGTTAAACTGATACAATATAACAAACATCAAGTTTAATCTGCGGTTGAACAAGCAATCCATTAAAAGAGTCAGTAGAGAATAAAATCTACTATCTTTTATGATTTAAAAGGTTTTTCATCACTTTTATCATTGGAACTCAAACAATAAATAATCCACATCATTGAATCACCCCTGCACTACGGGCAAGAATATTCTTTAGTATCACGACCACAATTATCCATGCACTATGGGCCAAGAATATTTGTGTATTCATTAATGGTCATGATCATGCCAACAACTGTCCATCAATGTACTACGGTCCAATGAGGACTTTTACCACATCATTTATAATATTACGGTTACCATGATTACAATCGAATAATCCTCGGTCATAATCATACCAAGTCCATCTATGCACTACTGAGCCACGATGACTTTCAAAAAAATATAAACATGAGGATGATGACAATGATATAAGAATTCAATAAAACAAGTTCAAGAATTAATTTATCCAGAACTAATAATGTCCAAATTGTCAACATGATCTTTGCTTTGTAGAGTAAAATTTAAGAATGCTCGGAAGAATATTTCCATGAAAAGATCTTTGGATGAAGCGCAAATATCAAGGATATTCCACTAATTTCATGAAGTATAGAAGTCAAAACTTTAACCAACTGAGTATAATAAAGAATGGAATAACAAAAGAAATCACCATGTGTGACGCCCCCAAAATAGGTATACATCACCCATTCTGAGTTGTCAATACATGGTACAGAAACAACTACAACTTTATTATTACAACAGTAAAACAGTGAGTTTGAATACAAATATTATCTTCTAGACAATATCTATACTCAAATAAATCCTCATCACAATTATTGATACATTATTTTACAAAAATGGTGAGGACTACTAAACAACTCTTTCTAGAACCTTCATTCCATACCCCACTGCACTCGCTATATTCTCGCCTCCCGAGAAGAAAAATGGAACAAAAAGGAAAAGGGTGAGCTCAACTAGCCCAATAAAGAATATTATGACTAAGATAATATACAACAAATTATCGTTAGTCTTCAACAGGAAAAATCTAATAGAATACAATAGACAACAAATTTTAAATCAATATTCGCAATCTGAAATAATAATTCATTAGAAGAGTTAAGTAGAGAATGCAAACTACTATCTTCTATGTATGAATTTAAAAGTTAAATCGTCTATCTTTTATCCTTGTAACATCAATCAACATACATCCGGAATCAAATATTCATCTTTGCACTACTGAGGCAAAGATATTCATCGATTAGTCATGTTCATCTAAACACTGCTCATCTTTTTGCACTACGGGCCAAAGATATTCTTCAAAATCATTCATCTTTGCACTACGGCCAAAGATATTCCATAATATCATCATTTAAGATGAAGATGATGAAAAATATTTTTAAAGAAACGAATCCAATTGAAACAAAATGACAAGGATTAAGGATTAAGGATTAGTACTTTGTTTTATCCACGTCCAAAAATACCTCAAAAATAATCATAGTGGTGTAAAATTCAAGAATGATCAAAACATGGATACAATCAAAGCTAGTATCCATAATAGATATTTTGGACAAAAAGAAGAAATTTTATTTTTCTATGAATAGTGCCATATTAAGTGAATAGTCTTGGTATCGTGAATAGTCTTAGTATCGTGAATAGTAACTCTCACACCAAAAGATAGAAATTTCACAAAAAAAAACATCTTCACGCTTACATGAATAGTACTGCGTGAATAGTAACTTCGTGAATAAGTAACTCATGAATAGTAACTTCGTGAATAAGAACTCATGAATAAGTAACCCCGATATGAAAAAAGTTCCAAATTTGATAAAAAGTTCCAACTAATATTTCAAAGATAATGATATTGAAGAAATAATATCATTACGAAAAAAAATAATATCCCTTATCTCGAAAGATCGGTCTTTAAATTAAACACCGGATATAGGCTATGACTTGAACTTGCACCAGTATAGAAATACTCAAATTATACTCAAAATACTCACAAGAATACGCTCGATAATATAGAGAGAAAAACTTGAGTTTAAATGTGATTTTCAATTCTAACCTAAGCACCCTATTTATAGGAAAATGCTTAGAACACCAAAGCAGAAAATTTAATAAAATATTAATATATATATTAAGATTTCTACGCCAACCTTTCTAGATCTGATCTTAGCTCATTATGCACATGTTGTAGCCCACAAAACAAACAAAAAATGTTTTTATTATTTAAAATATTTTAAACTTCCAAAAATCAATTATTTCGGAGCTTGAACTTCAATAATTCATAATAAATAGCCCTTCTATCGAAAATTCAATCACGGGAGTTTTTATAGGAAATTCAATTCTCTACAACTTTGCGAGAAGAAAGTTTTTCCAAATTCCAAATGTAAATTAACCAAATCCACAAACGGGGATTTTACAAAGCTATAATCAAATTTCGATCGATAAATGGGGTCCACCGACATGTTTAACATGTTTTAAACATTTATTGCAACAAAAATACTCTTCCTCCTCATATACTCATATATCCCACATTCGTTGTAAAATATCACCATTATTATATTACTAAAATATAATAATATATTTAAATAATTATTTTATCGAGAAAAGATAAAATTTTAATTTTCAACAATTGTCACATTAAAATTTTCTCCATCTATATCCACATAAAATCAATATTTTCCTCATCATATGAATCAATAATTAATTATTCACAAATAATATTACGTAATCACAATATTGACAACCGTGCGCCTCTGGGAAAGAGGGGCTTTCGAATAAGAATTTCTCCTTCTTGGCGCGCTGATTAGGTGATCAAACCTCTCCTTAGATGAACTTTCTAGACATTGCCAATAATGTTATCTAATAATATTATTCGAGATAATATGAATTATTAGCTTCGATAATGAAAAATATTGTGTAATAACAATTATTGAAACAACGAATATATAAAAATATCAACGCAACAATTATTGAATCAATAAAATAAAATATTGAACGATAATTACTTTGTAACCATTATTGAGTAGTGCCTTCTTACGTAAGAATCAATAATTGGTGCAATACCGCAATATTACTTCTGTGTTTTAACCACCGAGTATTTTAACAAGATTAATCAGTAATAACTACGCCAAGTTATTTTTAACCAACTTATATTTGTGCGTTTTCTTCATCCAATCGCTTTCCGTTATGGGGCCCACACATGGTTGCGGCAGTAAATGCATTTAATATTCCCAAACAGCATCGAATATTCCACGACCAAACGAATATTCCCCACAACAATGAATATTTTATAACCACTTGCTTATTTTGAAATATTTAGTATTTTACCCCTAACTATCCACCTTAATCAAATCAACCCTTACTATTTTAAAATAATAAATAGAAAATTAAATTTCATTAATAATAAGTTGGGGTCTTACAACCTCCCTCCTTATGAAATTTCGTCCTCGAAATTGACGTGACGTTCACTGTGTTTTGAAAAGGTGAGGATACCTCGCTTTCATTTCCGCTTTCCAATTCCCGTGCCATTTCCTCTATAACATGATTCCTCCACAAAACTTTAACTTTGTGGTATGACCTTTGCTTGCGTAGGACATGCCCTTCTTCTATCCAAGATCTTGACAGTACCTCCTCATACGTTAAGTCTTCTACTATTTCGTCCGGTTCTAATTCTATAACGTGGTTCGGGTCTTTCACATATTTACTGAAGTGCGATATATGTGAAACACATTATGAACACGAGACATACTTGGAGGTAACGTAAGTCTATAGGCTACATTTCCTACTTCGTCAAGAATTTGAAATGGACCAATAAATCGTGGATTGAGCTTTCCTCTCTTCCCAAATCTTGTAACTCCCTTCCATGGAGCAACTCGCAACAATACATGATCCCCACACTAAATTCCACGTCCTTTCGATGAAGATCCGCATAACTCTTTTGTCGATCTTGTGCCGCTTGTATCGTTGTCGAATCATTTGAATCTTTTCTAGTGAGTCATACGTATTAACTTTCGGGTCCCAACAATGTTGCTTCACCCACCTCATCCCAACATATTGGAGAACGATATTTTCGTCCATATAATGTTTCAATGGAGCCACACCTATATACTTGTCGATAACTGTTGTTGTAGGAAAATTCCACCAATGGTAAATACTTATCCCAACTTTGCCCTTGAAGTCTAGGACACGAGTCTTAATAGATCTTCAAGAGTTTGAATAGTCCTCTCGATTGTCCGTCTGTTTGGGGATGGTATGCGAATCAATCGTAAATCTGCGCCCATAGCTTTTTGTAAGCTAACCCAAAATCTTGAAGTGAATCTTGGGTCACGATCCCGAAACTATGGATACAGGGCATGCCATGCAACCTCACAATATCATTTACGTACATACTAGCAAGACGCTTCAGGGAATAAGTCTCCGTATCGGCAAGAAATGAGCGGACTTGGTTAATCTATCAACAATAACCCAAATAGCATTGATGTCTTGAGAAACCGTAGGAAGACCCGTAATGAAAATCCATGGTAATGTGTTCCCACTTCCATTTCGAATCTCAAGTGGTTGCAACGGACCCTTAGGTACTAGATGCTCCGCCTTTACACGTTAAGCAAGTTAAACACATCGAGATAAACTTTGCAATCTCTCTTCATATTATTCCACCAAAATGTATGTCAAGATCACGATACATTTTAGTACTTCCGTGATGGATTGCAAATGGTGTATTGTGTGCCTCCATCATAATCTTGTACTTCAAATCGTAGTCGTTAGGAACACAAAGTCTAGAGTGGACTCAAGTATTCCTTCTTCATCAATTCTTGCTTCCTAATAGCTCCTTCTTGTACTTTCTTCTTCATACGCATCGCCTCGGGCCAAGGTGGCTTGAGCAACCTTAACTTTTTTCTATTAAAGTTGGCTCTGTCGTATACTTGACATCATCGCACTAGTTCCCGCATATGATCTTCTACTCAACGCGTCGGCCTACCACGTTAAACTTTTCGTGATGGTATTGAATAGTGTGGTCGTAGTCTTTTAATAGCTCGAGCCAACGTCGCCGCCGCATGTTGAGTTCTTATTGAGTGAAGAAATATTTAAGACTTTTATGGTCGAATATATCTCCACTTTCTCCCCATATAGATAGTGCCTCCATATCTTTAGCGAACGATTTACTTTGCCAACTCTAGATCATGAGTAGGATAATTCCTCTCATACTCTTTAAGTTGTCGTGAGGCATAGGCTATGACTTTCCCACGTTGCATGAGAACACATCCTAACCCTTTGCTCAAGCATCGTCAGAGATAACAAATCCATCCGAACCGGATGGTATTGTTAGAACAGTCTTAAAAATAAGTCTCCTCTTAAGCTCTTGGAAACTCTTCTCGCATTCTTTCGCTCCAAACGAATTTTGTATCCTTCCGAGTTAGGCGAGTTAATGGAGTAGCGATTCGAGAAAACCTTCCACGAATCTCCGATAATAACCAGCTAAGCCCAAAAAAGCTACGTGATTTGATCACCGACTTCATTGCTCCCAAATTTGTATTGCTTCAATCTTCACCGGGATCAACAGATACTCCATGTTTTGACACTGCGTGCCCAGAAATGCTACTTCCTCAAGCCGAACTCGCATTTCTTCAATTTGGCATATAGTTTGTTTTCACGAAGCCTTTGAGTACCAAATTTCAAATGGTGCTCATGATCTTCACGACTTTTGGAATATATGAGGATGTCATCAATAAAGACAACAATGAATTGATCCAAATATTCCTTGAATACTCGGTTCATCATATCCATGAAAGCCGCAGGAGCATTAGTTAGTCCGAAAGACATGACTAAGAATTCATAATGCCCATACCGAGTTCGAAGCGCGCTTTGGAATATCCTCGATTCTAATCTTGGTGATGATATCCGAATCGAAGATCGATTTTTGAAAAGAATTGTGCCCTTTGCAATCGGGGTCAAACAAGTCATCAATACGAGGTAGAGGATACCTATTCTTGATGGTGACATGGTTCAATTCCGATAGTCAATACAAAAGTCGCATACTCCCGCTCTTTCTTCTTTACTGAATAAAACAGAGCACCCCAAGGAGATGCACTAGATCGAATGAAATTGATGTCCAACAATTCTCAGTAGTTGGACCTTTAACTCCCGAAGTTCAATAGGAGCCATTCGATATGGGGTTTTAGAAATGGGCTTTGTACGGGTTCAAGATCAATAAAGAATTCAACTTCACGCTCGGGGGTAGACCGGAAGTTCTTCAGAAATACGTCGGAAAGTCAATAACAACAGAATATTATTCAAATTTGACGTGTCTTTATTCAAATCCATAACATGGGCTAAGAAAGCTTGACATCCGCTTTTCAATAAACGAATAGCTTTATGATTAGATATGACGGTGATTGATTTTAATGGTTTAGTTGCTTGAATTACATACAACGGGTTGGTTAGGAATATGAAAACTAACAACCTTACAAAAACAATCAATTTTGGCATGATGAGTAGTTAACCAATCAATCCCTAAAATCACATCAAAAGCAAGTATCTTTAAAGAGATAAGGTCAATGGGTAAGGTGATGGTGCCAACTTGAATCAAACA
The DNA here is from genome assembly GCA_020205615.1 of Panax quinquefolius. NCBI lineage: Eukaryota > Viridiplantae > Streptophyta > Magnoliopsida > Apiales > Araliaceae > Panax > Panax quinquefolius. The sequence goes on from CM035170.1 coordinate 52,483,034, forward strand.
AGATTTATAAGCAGTGGATGTGATGAAAGTTTCTCCTAACTGAGTTTCCACAGATAGGTCAAAGTCTAATTTCTCCTGAGTCAAGTTTAAACGTTGAGCACAAGCGGAGAGAGATAAATGAATGGGTAGCACCGGTATCAAGTAAGGTATAAACTTTGCAAAAATTTATAAATAGCTTACCCGTGATCACCTCGTTTGGGTTCCTCGCATTTTGACCAATCACAACAAATGCTCTTCCTAATCGTTGACTTTGACTTTTCTCGGGACGATCTTTTGAGTCACCGTCCCCGCTAAACTAGGTTTCGCTCTTCGTCTACATCTCGAGAGATATGTCCTTCCTTTCCACAATTATAGCATACCTTGAATCTGTTGTGGGGCGCTTTGACCGATATGTCCCTCTTTTCCGCATTTGTAACATATAACCGGTGGTCGTTCTCCTCCCTTAGAACCGATTCTTTCAGCCGCAGACTTTGCTCGTCTTCACATGGTCGTTATTAAATCTCCTCTTTTAAAATCTCCTCCCCGACTCGCTTCTTCTATTTTCATGGCCACATTACCACCGAGTGGTTACCATTTTTGTCCGTCTGCTTTCTTTCTCCGTTTGGTTATCATTATTCATTGGCTCGCTATCTCGTGCGATCCTCGGTTGTGGTCCTCGGTTGACCATACTCGTTATCTCACTCTAATAATTGAGCCCTCATTTACAACATCCGAATAGAGAGAAAATTTATGAGAAATGAGATCTTGACGTATCTGGGTTTCAAACCTCTAAGAAACATCCGTAATAATACGTTCCTCATTCTCCACTAAATGAGGTGCAAACTCGGATAACTCTGCAAACTTTGCCTCGTCTTTGAGACACCGCCATGTTGTTCTACTCGATCCTAATAAACTCCACTTCCTTCATATAGCGAACACTTTCGTGAAAGTATTTGTCATTAAACAGATTCTGAAATGTCTCCCAAGACATCTTTGTGCGGTGGATGGAGTGCGCTTCACGAGACTCCCACCAATGATCCGCCTCGCCACGGAACATAAAGGTGGCGAATGGAACCTTCTATTCTCCGTGCATCCCAAGACATCGAATATCTTGATAATTTGCTTGACCCATATTTCCGCCATGATCGGATCTGGCTTTCCCTAAAATTCGTGGTCCCAACTCTTTGAACTCGCTTGCATTGTGACAACCCGTGAATTGCTATCATTTCCTCCCGTATTTTGAACATGAGTCTCCTCGTCGATTTTGCATGAATCGCAAAAAAGCTTCTAAACATCCCCTCGCTCATCATCTGCTTTCGGTGATGTTGTTCACAGAGAGAAACATTGCCACTGTTGCACGCTTCTCCTCGTTGGTGAGTACAGGCCTCCACGATATCATTTCCATTGTTAATATTCTCGATCGACATTCTCAAATACTGTCATAAAATAAGGGTTAATTAAGGAAATCAATATATCACATAATATCCTTATATACTAACCAACTAACAAATAAGCTTAGGTAGGACACACTAGTGAAGAATTTACTCGTCTCTCCCCTCCTAGTTCTATTCCCCGATCTCCGCCAGAGATCATATCCCTAAGCTCTGATACCAACTGTGATGCCCCCAAAATAGGTATACATCACCCATTCTGAGTTGTCAATACATGGTACAAAAACAACTACAACTTTATTATTACAACAGTAAAACTGTGAGTTTGAATACAAATATTATCTTCTAGACAATATCTATACTCAAATAAATCCTCATCACATTTATTGATACATTATTTTACAAAAATGGTAAGGACTACTAAACAACTCTTTCTAGAACCTTCATTCCATACCCCGACTTGAACTCGCTATATTCTCGCCTCCTGAGAAGAAAAATGGAACAAAAAGGAAAAGGGTGAGCTCAACTAGCCCAGTAAAGAATATTATGACTAAGATAATATACAACAAATTATCGTTAGTCTTCAACAGGGAAAAATCTAATAGAATACAATAGACAACAAATTTTAAATCAATATTCATAATCGGAAATAATAATTCATTAGAAGAGTTAAGTAGAGAATGCAAACTACTATCTTCTATGTATGAATTTAAAAGTTCGTCGCTCATCTTTTATCCTTGTAACATCAATCAACATACATCCGAATCAAATATTCATCTTTTTGCACTACAGTGCCAAAGATATTCATCATCGATTGGTCATGTTCATCTAAACACTGCTCATCTTTGCACTACGGGCGAAAGATATTCTTCAGAAATCATTCATCTTTTACTACAAAAGCCAAAGATATTCCATAATATCATCATTTAAGATCAAGATGATGAAAAATATTTTTAAAGAAACGAATCCAAAGAAAACAAAATGACAAGGATTAAGGATTAAGGATTCGTACTTTGTTTTATCCACGTCAAAAAATACCTCAAAAATAATCATAGTGGTGTAAAATTCAAGAATGATCAAAACATGGATACAATCAAAGCTAGTATCCATAATAGATATTTTGGACAAAAAGAAGAAATTTTATTTTTCTAATTGAATAGTCTTTAGTATTCGTGAATAGTCTTGTATCGTGAATAATAGTGCCGTATACGTGAATAGTAACTCAGACACCAAAAGATAGAAATTTCACAAAAAACATCTTCACGCTTCATGAATAGTACTCGTGAATAAGAACTCGTGAATAGTAACTCATGAATAGTAACTCGTGAATAAGTAACTCATGAATAGTAACCCCAGCATGAAAAAGTTCCAAATTTGATAAAAAGTTCCAACCAATATTTCAAAGATAATGATATTGAAGAAATAATATCATTACGAAAAAAAAAATAATATCCCTTACCTCGAAAGATCAAGATTTCTAAATGAAACACCTGGATATAAAGCATGACTTGAACTTGCAACCGTATAGAAATACTCAAATTATACTCAAAATACTCACAAGAATACGCTCGATAATATAGAGAGAAAACTTGATTTACGGTGTGATTTTCAATTCTAACCTAAGCACCCTATTTATAGGAAAATGCTTAGAACACCGAAAGTAGAAAATTTAATAAAATATTAATATATATATTAAGATTTCTCGCCAACCTTCCTAGATCTGATCTCAGCTCATTATGCACATGTTGTAGCCCACAAAACAAACAAAAACGTTTTTATTATTTAAAATATTTTAAACTTCCAAAAATCAATTATTTCGGAGCTTTGGAACTTCAATAATTCATAATAAATAGCCCTTCTATCAGAAAATTTGAATCTTGCGAGTTTTTATAGGAAATTCAATTCTCTACAACTTTACGGAAGAAAGTTTTTCCAAATTCCAAATGCAGAAATTGACCGAAATTCACAAACGGGGATTTTACAAAGTATAATCAAATTTCACCGATAAATGGGGTCCACCGACATGTTTAACATGTTTTAAAACATTTATTGCAACAAAAATACTCTTTCTCCTCGTATACTCATATATCCCACATTCGTTGTAAAAATATCACCATTATTATATTACTAAAATATAATAATATATTTAAATGAATTATTTTATCGTAAAAAGATAAAATTTCAATTTTCAACAATTGTCACATTAAAATTTTTCTCCATCTATATCCACATAAAATCAATATTTTCCTCATCATATGAATCAATAATTAATTATTCACAAATAATATTACGAAATCACAATATTGACAACCGTGCGAGTTCACAGGAAGAGGGGCTTTCCAATAAGAATTTCTCCTTCTTGCGGCAATTAGGTGACCAAACCTCTCCTTAGATGTAACTTTTTAGACATTGCCAATAATGTTATCTAATAATATTATTCGGATAATATGAATTATTAGCTTCGATAATGAAAAATATTGTGTAATGACAATTATTGAAACAAAGAATATAAAATATCAACGCAATTAATTATCAATCAATAAAATAAAATATTTGAATAATAATTATCGTAACCATTATTGAGTAGTGCCTTCTTACGTAAGAATCAATAATTGGTGCAATACCGGTGTATCTTGTGTTTTAACCATTTAGTATTTTAACAAAGATAAACCTGAATAACAACTACATGTATTATTTTTAACCAACTTATATTTGTCGCTTTCTTCATCCAATCGCTTTTCGTTATGGGGCCCACACATGTCGCTACTTGCAGCATCATTTAATATTCCCAAACGGATTTAATATTCCACGACCAAACGAATATTCCCCGACAACAATGAATAGTTTATAACCACTTGCTTATTTTGAAATATTTGCGTATTTTACCCCTAACTATCCACCTTAATCAAATCAACTCTTACTATTTTAAAATAATAAATAGAGAAAATTAAATTTCATTAATAATAAGTTGGGGTCTTACACCATGCATGCGGTGCTTACGATGACAGTTTTTCAAATGAATACTAAATAACTAACCAAAGTGTGAAATTATGCAGACCGATGATGTTCCAAAAGAATAATAAAGAATGGAATAACAACAAATCACCATGTATGCGATTGCCATGCATAGGCGAGTTATTCTAACGTAATACTACTAAGGAAAGAATCGGTCCGGCAAAACGTGCAGACATGTGATATTCCAACGTAAATAATAAAGATTTTAACCGGTCCGACGTGTAAACGCATGTGATGACGATATATTCAAATGTATTAATAAAGATTTTTAATCAGTCCCACGTAAAAACGCCTGAACGAGGATATTCCAACGTAATAATAAAGATGGAATAATAAAAGAATGTCACCAAGTATAGGGTAGCTCGTATCAAAGTTATTCCAATGTAATAATAAAGAATGGAATAACATAAGTTCTCTTCATGAATACAAAAGAATAATAATACCCTTACTTAGTACAACAAATAATATTCCCTACCTTAAGAAGAAGAGTCTTTGGATATATAAGTAGTGAAGTAGCGAGAATACTTTTTTCTTTTTCTATAGTTTATCTCTCTGTAGTTTCATAAATTCGTGAAAATAATGAAGGAATGAACTTCTATTTATAGAAAAATAGATTGCATATAGTAACTAACTCTCATGAACTATCCAGATTGATTTACTTTAATCGACGATTACTATATTTAAAGCGAAATCTTTTAAATAAAATATAATATATTCTATTTATAATCTAATAAAACGAATAACTTTATAAAAGATTTTACTATACAAATACTATGCAGTAGCCTTATGCAAACACTATGCATAATAAAATATAATATATTCTAATTATTGTCTAATAAAACAGATAACTTTATAAAAGTATTCTATTTTATATAAAAAGATTTTACTATACAAAACACTATGCAGACACTATACAACACTATGCATAATAGAATATAATATATTCTATTTATAGAATAACTTTATAAAAGTATTTTGTTTTATATAAAAAGATTTTCTGTATTATTACATTAATAATACCTTCAAAACTGAGTGACTTATCACGTAAACATCAATAATTAATACCGTGTGCTACTATGCAACCACGGGTATTACTGTACTTTTAACACTGGGTGTTTCAACAGTTAACGGTAAAACTTCCGCCGTTATTTTCATAAAGTATTTTTGTCATTTTCTCAATACGACAATAATTCCGTTGTGGGGTCCACCAATGATTGTGCCGTTGTACGAATATTCCTTGACCAATCGAATATTATATAACAACTTGCGTACTTTGTAAAATTTATAAATATTACCCACAACTATAACATTATATCAATTTCACTCCATAATATTCAAAAATAATATTTATAGAAAATTCATCTTTATTCAAAAAGTTGGGGTTTTACAATCTCCCCTTCTTATGAAATTTCGCCCTCGAAATTAGGGTACATACCTGGTATGTCGAAGAGGTAAGAATACCTTGATTTCATTTCAGATTCTAACTCCCAAGTCATTTCCTCAACATCGTGGTTTCTCCACAAAACTTTGACTTGAGGTATAACCTTGGTGCATAGAATATGTTCCTTCTTATCTAAGATTTGAACAGGAACCTCTTCATACATCAAATCTTTCGCTATTTCGTCCGGTTCTAACTCAATAATGTGGTTCAGGTCTTCCACATATTTACGTAGCATGGATATGTGAAAAACGTTATGAACACGAGACATACTTGGCGGTAAAGCGAGTCTATAGGCCACAGTTCCTACTCGATCGAGAATTAAAAATGGGCCAATGAATCGAGGATTGAGCCTTCCTCTCTTTCCAAATCTTGTAACTCCTTTCCATGGAGCAACACGTAACAACACATGATCTCCTATATCAAATTCCACATCCTTTCGATGAAGATAAGCAGAACTCTTTTGTCGATCTTGTGAGGTTTTATATCGTTCTTGGGATCGTTTGAATCTTTTCTCAGTAGTCATACGTACCAACTCCATATCCCAACAACGTTGCTTCTCCCACCTCATCCCAAAGATCTTTGAAACGACACTTTCTTCTATACAACGCTTCGAATGGAGCCATGCCAATACTTGCTTGATAACTGTTGTTGTAGGAAAACTCCACCAATGGTAAGAACTTGTCCCAACTTCCCTTAAAATCAAGGACACAGAGTCTTAATAGATCTTCAAGAGTTTGAATAGCCCTCTTCGACTGTCCGTCCGTCTGAGGATGATATGCCGAGCTAAATCATAAATCTGTGCCCATATCTTTCTGCAAACTAACCCAAAATCGTGATGTGAATCTTGGGTCTCGATCAGAAACTATGGATACTGGCATACCATGCAGTCTTACAATCTCGTTTATGTACATATGAGCAAGACGTTCAAGTGTACATGTTTCTCGTATCGGTAAGAAATGAGCAGACTTGGTCAATCTATCAACAATGACCCAAATCGCATCTATGCCTTGAGAAACTTTGGGAAGGCCGTGCTTAAATCCATGGTAATGTGCTCCCACTTCCATTCTCGGAATTTCAAGTGGTTGCAATGGACCTTTTGGTACTTGATGCCCTTGCGCTTGACTTCGTTGACACGTTAGACACCTTGAGATAAACAACGTTATCTCTCTCTTCATATTCTCCACCAAAATGTATGGCGAATATCATGATACATTTGGTACTCCCGAGATGGATTACAAACGGTGTGTTATCGCCTCCATCATGATTTTATACTTTAAATTAGGGTCGTTAGGAACACAAAAATCCGGAGTTGACTCAAGTATTTCTTCTTCATCGATTCTTGCTTCCTAAGATAGAACCTTCTTGCACTTTCTTCCTCATACGCATCCTGTGTCCAGTGCAGCTCAGCTTGGCGACTTTAACTTTATCAATTAAAGCTCGGTTCTACTCGTATATTCGCCATCATCACATGGGTCCCTGGAGTCTTTAACTCTATCTCCATCCTTTGCAAGTCACACAAAATGGGCTTTTGTGTTGTCAATATTGCACTCGTACCCGCATATGATCTCCTACTCAATGCGTCAGCTACCACGTTAGCTTTTCCAGGATGGTATTGGATGGTATGATCATAATGAAAGTAGTATGCACACAAGTCAATCATGTTTGATGATAAAGCATATACTTTGTAACAATCTTATTCATTTATTAATAAAAAGTATTAATTTATTAAAGGCTTTTAATTATCTACATGATGCTGTTTATAATATGTGATAAACCCATAGTTTTAAGCAATGCTTTTAGAATAATGATGATGATCATTCTAATGAGATCTAAATTCTTAGAAAGCTTAAAACTAAAATAGTTCCCAATCGTTGGATTACTAAATTGGGGATTAGTGAATCCGGATAGATTGGTACATACGTTGCTTGCTCATTGGATGAGGATGATTGATCTCATGATCATTTGTGTGGAACACTAAAGCAAGTATGTAGGTGCTTATTAGAGAATAAGTTAATCGAACGTGGCTCGCTAAGGAATACCTAATGGAGTTTTACTTTCCCATCAATAGGAATTTACGTAGTGATAGTAGTACAAGTAATCCTTGGACTTGAGATCATCATAGTATCTTGTGTATGATGAGTTATACTTTGACTTATTCCTTAAGACCCTTAGGGTATATCAAAGGGTATGCTTGGGTATAATAAGTTGTATATGGAGATAATGTATGATCAATAAAGAATCTACCACTTCTAATAAAGAAGAGAAATGTCCTATGTGATTCGATAAATGACAACCCAAAGAGTCCTTGGCGGCGAAGTAATGAAATTAGAAAGGAGTTTCTAATTTGCATTATTTGGAGTTGTGCATTTAAGGATCGAAATACATATAATTAAATAAAATAAGACTTGTGATAATTCCATGTCTTATATTTAATTGGGACATTGTATGGTGGAAGGATTGAATTGTACAGTAACTATTACTCAAAGGTTCTTTTATGATTAATGATGAAATCTATATTATCCGGAAAGTCGTTGATCGCTAGAGGCTTATCCCTATTGTAGAATAAATATTATTTATTTAAATAAATTAATTGTTTAATTTATTTATTTAAATAAGATTAGAATTGTTCTAATTGATTTATTCACAAACCTTTTAATATGGAGAACCTAAAGGGTCACACCATAAAAGGAAGAATAATTATTTAAGAAGTTAATGGCATAATCGTAATAATATGTTAAGTATATTTAATTTAATCTATGGTGATAGAATAAATTAAATAGCTTAATATTTATTATAAGACCCCAACTTATTATTAATGAAATTTAATTTTCTCTATTTATTATTTTAAAATAGTAAGGGTTGATTTGATTAAGGTGGATAGTTAGGGGTAAAATCGTAAATATTTCAAAATAAGCAAGTGGTTATAAAATATTCATTGTTGTTTGGGAATATTCGTTTGGTCGTGGAATATTAAGATCTTTGTCGGGAATATTAAATGCGACCAGGCGACCATGTGTGGGCCCCATAACGGAAAGAGATTGGATGAAGAAAACGACAAATATAAGTTGGTTAAAAATAACGGCGTTTATTCTTTATTATCTTGTTAAAATACTCGGTGGTTTAAAACACGATGCTTTGCACCGGTATTGCACCAATTATTGATTCTTACGTGAAGGCACTACTCAATAATGGTTACGATAATTCTTCGTTGATATTTTATTTTATTGATTCAATAATTGCTGCGTTGATATTTTATATTCTTTGTTGTTTCATAATTGTCATTACACAATATTTTTTTATTATCGAAGCAATAATTCATTTTATCTCGAATAATATTATTAGATAACATTATTGACAATGTCTAGAAAGTTCATCTAAGGAGAGGTTTGGTCACCTAATTGCGCTACCAAGATGGAGAAATTCTTATTGGAAAGCCCCTTTTCCTGGGAACCTGCCTGGTTGTCAATATTGTGATTACTCGTAATATTATTTGTGAATAATTAATTATTGATTCATATGATGAGGAAAATATTGATTTTATGTGGATATAGATGGAGAAAAATTTTAATGTGACAATTGTTGAAAATTGAAATTTTATCTTTTTCGATAAAATAATTCATTTAAATATATTATTATATTTTAGTAATATAATAATGGTGATATTTTTACAACGAATGTGGGATATATAGTATATGAGGAGGAAGAGTATTTTTGTTACAATAAATGTTTAAAATATGTTAAACATGCTCGGTGGACCCCATTTATTAGTGAAAATTTGATTATAACTTTGTAAAATCCCCGTTTGTGGATTTCGGTAAATTTTGTTTAGAATTTGGAAAACCTTTCTTCTTCAAAGTTGTAGAGAATTGAATTTCCTATAAAACTCATGAGATTCGAATTTTCTGATAGAAGGGCTATTTATTATGAATTATTGAAGTTCAAGTTCAAAATAATTGATTTTGGAAGTTTAAAATATTTTAAATAATAAAAACGTTTTTGTTTGTTTTGTGGGCTACAACATGTGCATAATGAGCTGAGATCAGATCTAGGAAGGTTAGGCGAGAAATCTTAATATATATATTAATATTTTATTAAATTTTACGCTTTGGTGTTCTAAGCGTTTTCCTATAAATAGGGTGCTTAGGTTAGAATTGAAAATCACACCGTAACCCAAGTTTTCTCTCTATATTATCGAAATATTCTTGTGAGTATTTTGAGTATAATTTGAGTATTTCTATACGGTGCAAGTTCAAGTCATAGCTTATATCCTAAATTTTTGAATTTAGAAATCGATCTTTCGATGTAAGGGATATTTTTTTTTTTTTTGTAATGATATTATTTCTTCAATATCATTATGCTGAAATATTGGTTGGAACTTTTTGTCAAATTTGGAACTTTTTCATGTCGGGGTTACTATTCATGATTTACTATTCACGAGTTACTATTCACGAGTACTATTCATGAAGCGTGAAGATGTTTTTTTGTGAAATTTCTATCTTTTGGTGTCGGAGTTACTATTCACGTATACGGCACTATTCACGTATACGGTACTATTCACGAATACGGCACTATTCACCGAAAAATGAAATTTCTTCTTTTTGTCCAAAATATCTATTATGGATACTAGCGTTGATTGTATCCATGTTTTGATCATTCTTGAATTTTACACCACTATGATTATTTTTGAGGTATTTTTGGACGTGGATAATGTGACGCCCCCAAAATAGGTATACATCACCTATTCTGAGTTGTCAATACATGGTACAGAAACAACTACAACTTTATTATTACAACAGTAAAACTGTGAGTTTGAATACAAATATTATCTTCTAGACAATATCTATACTCAAATAAATCCTCATCACATTTATTGATACATTATTTTACAAAAATGGTGAGGACTACTAAACAATCCTTTCTAAAACCTTCATTCCATACCCCGACTTGTACTCGCTATATTCTCGCCTCCTGAGAAAAATGGAACAAAAAGGAAAAGGGTGAGCTCAACTAGCTTAGTAAAGAATATTATGACTAAGATAATATACAACAAATTATCGTTAGTCTTCAACGAGGAAAATATAATAGAATACAATAGACAACAAATTTTAAATCAATATTCGCAATGAAATAATAATTCATTAGAAGAGTTAAGTAGAGAATGCAAACTACTATCTTCTATGTATGAATTTAAAAGTTCATCGCTCTATCTTTTATCCCTGTAACATCAATCAATATATATCCGAATCAAATATTCATCTTTTTACTACGGGCCAAAGATATTCATCACCGGGTCATGTTCATTTAAACACACTGCTCATCTTTTGCACTACGGGCCAAAGATATTCTTCGAAATCATTCATCTTTTGCACTACTAAAGCCAAAGATATTCTTAAGAAATCATTCATCTTTGCACTACAGCCAAAGATATTCTTAAGAAATCATTCATCTTTTGCACTGAGCCAAAGATATTCCATAATATCATCATTTAAGACCGAGGATGATGAAAATATTTTTTTTTAAAGAAACGAATCCAAAGAAACAAAATGACAAGGATTAAGGATTAAGATTCGTACTTGGTTTTATCCACGTCCAAAAATACCTCAAAAATAATCATAGTGGTGTAAAATTCAAGAATGATCAAAACATGGATACAATCGAGTTAGTATCCGAATATATATTTTGACTTAAAAGAAGAAATTTTATTTTTCGATGAATAATATCAGATATCGTGAATAGTGCCGTATCGTGAATAGTAACTCACACCAAAAGATAGAAATTCCACAAAAACATCTTCACGCTTCATGAATAGTACTTTGAATAGTAACTCGTGAATAATAACTCATGAATAGTAACTCGTGAATAGTAACCCATGAATAGTAACCCCAGACATGAAAAAGTTCCAAATTTGATAAAACTTCAGATCAACATTTCATCATAATGATATTGAAGAAATAATATCATTACTGAAAAAATAATATCCCTTACCTCAAAAGAGCGGATTTCTTATTTGGAATAACGCTTTGAATGAACTTGCAAGACCAGTATATCAATACTCAAAGTATACTCAAAATACTCACAAGAATACGCTCGAATATCGAGAGAAATAGAGAGAAAACTTGGCTTACGGTGTGATTTTCAATTCTAACCTAAAGTACCTATTTATAGGAAAATGCTTAGAACACCAAAGCGTAAAATTGAATATAATAATAATATTATTATCAAATTTCAAGCCCACCTCTAGACATTTGAAATCAGCTGATGTTGCACATGTTTAATGAGGCCACAAAATATAAAAAACGTTTTTATTAATAAAATAAATAAAACTTCCAAAATCAATTATTTGAACTTGAACTTCAATAATTCATAATAAATAGCCCTTTATCAGAAAATTCGAATCTCGCGATTTTTTATAGGAAATTCAATTCTCTACAACTTCACGAAGAAAGTTTTTCCAAATTCCAAATAGAAATTGGCCAAAATCCACAAATGGGCGATTTTACGGTATAATCAAATTTCAAATCAATAAATGGGGTCCACCGACATGTTTAACATGTTTTAAACATTTATTGCAACAAAAATACTCTTCCTCCTCGTATACTCATATATCCCACATTCGTTGTAAAAAATATCACCGTTAATATATTATTAAAATAATATATTTAAATGAATTATTTTATCGTAAAAAGATAAAATATTAATTTCCAACAATTGTCATTTTAAAAATTTTCTCCATCTATATCCACATAAAATCAATATTTTCCTCATCATATAAATCAATAATTAATTATTCACAAATAATATTACGAATCACAATATTGACAACCGTGCGGCTTCAGGAAGAGAGGGGCTTTCGATAAGAGTTTCTTCTTCTTGGCGCAATTAGGTGACCAAACCTCTCCTTAGATGTAACTTTCTAGACATTGCCAATAATGTTATCTAATAATATTATTCAGATAATATGAATTATTGCTTCAATAATGAAAATATCGTGTAATGACAATTATTGAAACAACAAAGAATATAAAATATCAACGCAAAGAATTATTAACTCAATAAAATATCGAATAAATAATTCACGTAACCATTATTGAGTAGTGCCTTCTTACGTAAGAATCAATAATTGGTGCAATACTGCAGTGCAACCGCTTTCAACAACGCAGCGTATTAGTGTGTTTTAACCACCGTTATTCCAACAAGATAATAATCTGTAACAACTACGCCGTTATTTAAAAACAACTTATATTTGTCGTTTTCTTCATCCAATCGCTTTCAGATTATGGGGCCCACACACATGGTCACACCGTCGCATTTAATATTCCCGAATCGCATTTAATATTCCACGACCAAACGAATATTCCCCGACAACAATGAATATTTTATAACCACTTGCTTATTTTGAAATATTTATGTATTTAACCCTTAACTATCCACATTAATCAAATCAACCCTTACTATTTCAAAATAATAAATAAAGGAAATTCCTTTTTATTTAAAAAATTTCTGGATCTTACAACCTCCTCCTTATGAAATTTCGTCCTCGAAATTGACGTGCGACGCATGGTGTGTTTCAAAAGGTGAGGATACCTCGCTTTCATTTCCGCTTTCCAATTCCCGTGTCATTTCCTCTATAGCATGATTCCTCCACAAAACTTTAACTTGTGGTATGACCTTTCTTGGCGTAGGGACATGCTCCTTCCTATCCAAGATCTTGACAGTACCTCCTCATACGTTAAGTCTTCTACTATCTCGTCCGGTTCTAACTCAATAACGTGGTTCGGGTCTTTCACATATTTATTGAGTACGATATATGTGAAACACATTATGAACACGAGACATACTCGGAGGTAACGCAAGTCTATAGGCTACATTTCCTACTCGGTCAAGAATTTGAAATGGACCAATAAATCGTGGATTGAGCTTTCCTCTCTTCCCAAATCTTGTAACTCCCTTCCATGGAGCAACTCGCAACAATACATGATCCCCACATTAAATTCCACGTCCTTTCGATGAAGATCCGCATAACTCTTTTGTCGATCTTGTGCCGTTTTGTATACGTTGTCGAATCATTTGGATCTTTTCGGTGAGTCATATCGTCTTAACTTTCGGGTCCCAACAATGTTGCTTCACCCACCTCATCCCAACATATTGGAGAACGACATTTTCGTCCATATAATGCTTCAAATGGAGCCACACCTATACTTGCTCGATAACCTGTTGTTGTAGGAGAATTCCACCAATGGTAAATACTTATCCCAACTACCCTTGAAGTCTAGGACACGAGTCTTAATAGATCTTCAAGAGTTTGAATAGTCCTCTCGATTGTCCGTCCGTTTGGGGATGGTATATGCCGAACTAAATCGCAAATCCGTGCCCATAGCTTTTTGCAAGCTAACCCAAAATCTTGAAGTGAATCTTGGGTCACGATCCAAAACTATGGATACAGTGCATGCCATGCAACTTCACAATCTCATTCACGTACATACTAGCAAGACGTTCAAGGAATAAGTCTCCGTGTCGGCAAGAAATGAAGCGGACTTGGTTAATCTATCAACAATAACCCAAATAGCATTGATGCCTTGAGAAACCGTAGGAAGACCCGTAAATCGAAATCCATAGTAATGTGTTCCCCACTTCCATTCCGGAATCTTAAGTGGTTGCAACGGACCCTTAGGTACAAGATGCTCCGCCTTTACACGTTAGCAAGTTAAACACATCGAGATAAACTTTGCAATCTCTCTCTTCATATTGTTCCACCAAAATGTATGTCAAGATCACGATACATTTTAGTACTTCCAGATGGATTGCAAATGGCGTATTGTGTGCCTCCATCATAATCTTGTACTTCAAATCGTAGTCGTTAGAACACAAAGTCTAGAGTGGACTCAAGTATTCCTTCTTCATCAATTCTCGCTTAGGAATAGCTCCTTCTTGTACTTTCTTCTTCATACGCATCGGCCCGGCCTTGGGGCTTGAGCAACCTTAACTTTTTCTATTAAAGTTGGCTCTATATTATACTTGACATCATCGCACTCGCTCGTTCACGCATATGATCTTCTACTCAACGCGTCCGCCTACCACGTTCGCTTTACCGGGATGGTATTGAATAGTGTGGTCGTAGTCTTTCAATAGCTCGAGCCAACGTCATTGCCGCGTGTTGAGTTCTTTTTGAGTGAAGAAATATTTAAGGCTTTTATGGTCCGAATATATCTCCACTTTCTCCCCATATAGATAGTGCCTCCATATTTTTAGCGCGAAAATGATCGCTACGCTAACTCTAGATCATGAGTAGGATAATTCCTCTCATACTCTTTAAGTTGTCATGAGGCATAGGCTATGACTTTCCCACGCTGCATGAGAACACATCCTAACCCTTTGCTCAAGCATCATTTGAGATAACAAATCCATCCGAACCCGGATGGTATTGTTAGAAACAGTCTTAGAAATAAGTCTCCTCTTAAGCTCTTGGAAACTCTTCTCGCATTCTTCGCTCCAAACGAATTTTGTATCCTTCCGAGTTAGGCGAGTTAATGGAGTAGCGATTCGAGAAAACCCTTCCACGAATCTCCGATAATAACCAAATAAGCCCAAAAGCTACGTACTTCAATCACCGACTTGGTTGCTCTAACTTTGTATTGCTTCAATCTTCGTCGGATCAACGATACTCCATGTTTCGACACCACGTGCCCAAGGAATGCTACTTCCTCGCCGAACTCGCATTTCTTCAATTTGGCATATAGTTGGTTTTCACGAAGCCTTTGGAGTACCAAATTTCAAATGGTGCTCATGATCTTCACGGCTTTTGGAATATATGAGGATGTCATCAATAAAGACAACAACGAATTGATCCAAATATTCCTTGAATACTCGGTTCATCATATCCATGAAAGCCGCAGGAGCATTAGTCAATCCGAAAGACATGACTAAGAATTCATAATGCCCATACCGAAGTTTACAAGGCGCTTTGGAATATCCTCGCCTAATCTTCACCGATGATATCCGTAATCGAAGATCGATTTTGAAAAGAATTGTGCCCCTTGCAACTGGTCAAACAAGTCATCAATACGAGGTAGAGGATACCTATTCTTGATGGTGACATGGTTCAATTCCCGATAGTCAATACAAAGTCGCATTCTCCCGTCTTTCTTCTTTACGAATAAAACAGGAGCACCCCAAGGAGATGTAGGCTAGGGGCGAATGAAACCGATGTCCAACAATTCCTGTAGTTGGACCTTTAACTCCTGAAGTTCAATAGGAGCCATTCGATATGGGGTTTTAGAAATAGGCTTTGTACAGGGTTCAAGATCAATAAAGAATTCAACTTCACGCTACGGGGTAGGCCAAGGAAGTTCTTCGAGAAATACGTCGGAAAGTCAATAACAACAGAATATTATTCAAATTTGACGTGTCTTTATTCAAATCCATAACATGGGCTAAGAAAGCTTGACATCCGCTTTTTAATAAACGAATAGCTTTATGATTAGATATGATGTGATTGATTTTAATGGTTTAGTTGCTTGAATTAAATACAACAGTTTGGTTAGGAATATGAAAACTAACAACCTTACGAAAACAATCAATTTTGGCATGATGAGTAGTTAACCAATCAATCCCTAAAATCACATCAAAAGCAAGTATCTTTAAAGAGATAAGGTCAACGGTAAGGTAATGGTGCCAACTTGAATCAAACAAGATTTATAAACAAAGGATGTGATGAAAGTTTCTCTAGCAACGAGTTTCCACGAGATAGGTCAAAGGCTAATTTCTCCTGAGTCAAGTTTAAACGTTGAGCACATGCGGAGAGATAAATGAATGGGTATGCCCAGGTATCAAGTAAGGTATAAACTTCGCAAGAATTTATAAATAGCTTACCCGTGATCACCTCGTTTGGGTTCCTCGCATTATGACCAATCACAACAAATGCTCTTCCCGGAATCGTTGACTTTGACTTTTCTCGGATGATCTTTTGAGTCACCGTCCCAATGAACTAGGTTTCGCTCATCGCATAAATCTCGAGCGATATGTCCTTCCTTTCCACAATTATAGCATACCTTGAATTGTTGTGGGCGCTTTGGTGATATGTCCTCTTTTCCGCATTTGTAGAATATGACCGTGGTCGTTCTCCTCCCTTAGAACCGATTCTTTGCAAGACTTTATCATCTTCATAATTCGTTGTTAAATCTCCTCTTTTAAAATCTCCTCCCACTCGCTTCTTCTATTTTCATGGCCATGATTACCACCGAGTGGTAACCATTTTTGTCCGTCTGCTTTCTTTCTCCATTGGTTATCATTATTACATTGATGATATCTCCGCAGTACGATCCTCGGTTGTGGTCCCTCAATTGATCGTATTCGTTATCTCGCTCTAATAATTGAGCCCTGCTTACAACATCTCGAATAAAGAGAAAATTTATGAGAAATGAGATCTTGACGTATCTTAGGTTTCAAACCTCTAAGAAACATCCGCGTCATCGTTCCTCATTCTCCACCAAATGAGGTGCAAACCTCGATAACTCGCAAACTTTGCCTCGTCATCGAGACACCGCCGTGTTGTTTTGTTCCAATCGATGAACTCCACTTCCTAAATATGACCAACACTTTCGTGAAAGTATTTGTCATTAAATAGCTTCAAACGTCTCCCAAGACATCTTGAGTCTACCGGATGGGTACGCTTCACAGACTCCCACCAAGATGATCCGCCTCACCCACGGAACATAAAGGTGGCGAATGGAACCTTCTGTTTCTCCGTGCATCCCAAGACATCGAATATCTTGGTAATTTGTTTGACCCATGTTTCCGCCATGATCGGATCCGCTTTTCCCTTAAATTCGTGGTCCCAACTCTTTGAACTGCTTGGTTTGTGACAACCCGTGAATTGCTATCATTTCTTCCTCAGATTTTGAACACGAGTCTCCTCGTCGATTTTGCATGAACGCAAAAAACTCTAAACATCCCTCGTTCATCATCTCGCTTTCAATGGTGTTGTTTCACGGGAGGAACATTGCCCGACTGTTGTACGCTCTCCTCGTTGGTGAGTACAGCATCTCCACGGTCTCATTTCCATTGTTAATATTCTCGACGACATTCTCAAATCTATAAAACAAGGGTTAATTAAGGAAATCAATATATCACATAATATCCCTATATATTGACCAACTAACAAATAAGCTTAGGTAGGACACACTAGCGAAAGGATTTACTCGTCTCTCCCTCCTAGTTCTATTCCCCGATCTCCGCCGGAGATCATATCCCTAAGCTTTGATACCAACTGCTGTGACGCCCCAAAATAGGTATACATCACCTATTCCGAGTTGTCAATACATGGTACGTAAACAACTACAACTTTATTATTACAACAAGAAAGCGTGAGTTTGAATACAAATATTATCTTCTAGACAATATCTATACTCAAATAAATCCTCATCACATTTATTGATACATTATTTTACAAAAATGGTGAGGACTACTAAACAATCCTTTCTAAAACCTTCATTCCATACCCCGACTTGTACTCGTTATATTCTCGCCTCCTGAGAAAAAAATGGAACAAAAAGGAAAAGGGTGAGCTCAACTAGCCCAGTAAAGAATATTATGACTAAGATAATATACAACAAATTACCGTTAGTCTTCAACAGGGAAAAATATAATAGAATACAATAGACAACAAATTTTAAATCAATATTCGCATGATGAAATAATAATTCATTAGAAGAGTTAAGTAGAGAATGCAAACTACTATCTTCTATGTATGAATTTAAAAGTTCATCGCTCTATCTTTTATCCTCAGAACATCAATCAATATACATCTAGAATCAAATATTCATCTTTGCACTACAGGCCAAAGATATTCATCAGTTGGTCATGTTCATTTAAACACCTGTTCATCTTTGCACTACGGGCCAAAGATATTCTTCGAAATCATTCATCTTTTGCACTATAGGGCCAAAGATATTCTTAAGAAATCATTCATCTTTTGCACTACAGCCAAAGATATTCTTAAGAAATCATTCATCTTTTACCTTCTACAGCCAAAGATATTCCATAATATCATCATTTAAGACGAGGATGATGAAAATATTTTTTTTTTAAAGAAATCGAATCCAAAGAAACAAAATGACAAGGATTAAGGATTAAGGATTCGTACTTGGTTTTATCCACGCCCAAAAATACCTCAAAAATAATCATAAAGTGGTGTAAAATTCAAGAATGATCAAAACATGGATACAATCGAGTTAGTATCCGAATATATGTTTTAGACGAAAAGAAGAAATTTTATTTTTCGATGAATAGTCCGTGATCGTGAATAGTCTTGATATCGTGAATAGTCTTAGTCAGATATCGTGAATAGTAACTCAGACACCAAAAGATAGAAATTCCACAAAAACATCTTCACGCTTATTAATAGTACTAGTGAATAAGAACTCGTGAATAGTAACTCATGAATAGTAACTCGTGAATAGTAACCCATGAATAGTAACCCCAGACATGAAAAAGTTCCAAATTTGATAAAACTTCAGATCAACATTTCATCATAATGATATTGAAGAAATAATATCATTACTGAAAAAATAATATCCCTTACCTCAAAAGAGAGCAAGATTACATTGGAATAATGCCGAATGAACTTGCACCGTATATCAATACTCAAAGTATACTCAAAATACTCACAAGAATACGCCGTAATATCGAGAGAAAAATAGAGAAAACTTCAGTTTACGGTGTGATTTTCAATTCTAACCTAAGTACCTATTTATAGGAAAATGCTTAGAACACCAAAGCAGAAAATTGAATATAATAATAATATTATTATCAAATTTCAAGCCCACCTCTAGACATTTGAAATCACCTGATGTTGCACATGTTTAATGAGGCCACAAAATATAAAAAACGTTTTTATTAATAAAATAAATAAAACTTCCAAAAATCAATTATTTCGAACTTCGAACTTCAATAATTCATAATAAATAGCCCTTTTATCGTAAAATTCGAATCTCGCAATTTTTATAGGAAATTCAATTCTCTACAACTTCGCAGAAGAAAGTTTTCCAAATTCCAAATAGAAATTGACCGAAATCCACAAACGAAGCGATTTTACGTGCTATAATCAAATTTCAAATCAATAAATGGGGTCCACCGACATGTTTAACATGTTTTAAACATTTATTGCAACAAAAAATACTCTTCCTCCTCGTATACTCATATATCCCACATTCGTTGTAAAATATCACCAATTAATATATTATTAAAATAATATATTTAAATGAATTATTTTATCGTAAAAGATAAAATATTAATTTCCAACAATTGTCATTTTAAAAATTTCTCCATCTATATCCACATAAAATCAATATTTTCCTCATCATATAAATCAATAATTAATTATTCACAAATAATATTACGTAATCACAATATTGACAACCGTGCAGCGGTTCAGAAAGAGGGGCTTTCCAATAAGAATTTCTTCTTCTTGGCGCAATTATTAGGTGACCAAACCTCTCCTTAGATGTAACTTTCTAGACATTGCCAATAATGTTATATAATAATATTATTCAGATAATATGAATTATTGCTTCAATAATGAAAAATCTTGTGTAATGACAATTATTGAAACAACAACAATATAAAATATCAACGCAAAGAATTATTAACTCAATAAAATATCGAATGAGCGATAATTACGTAACCATTATTGAGTAGTGCCTTCTTCGTGTAAGAATCAATAATTGGTGCAATACCGTAATATCTGTTGCTTTCAACAACGCGTATTAGTGTGTTTTAACCACCGTATTCCAACAAGATAATCTTGGTAATAACTACTGCCATTATTTAAAAACAACTTATATTTGTCGTTTTCTTCATCCAATCGCTTTCAAGTTATGGGGCCCACACATGGTCGCTACTTGGTCCGTCGTTTAATATTCCCGAATCGCATTTAATATTCCACGACCAAACGAATATTCCCGACAACAATGAATATTTTATAACCACTTGCTTATTTTGAAATATTTGCGTGATTTAACCCTTAACTATCCACATTAATCAAATCAACCCTTACTATTTCAAAATAATAAATAAAGAAAATTCCTTTATTTAAAAAAAATTTTCGATCTTACAGATAAAACAAAGTACGAATCCTTAATCCTTAATCCTTGTCATTTTGTTTCACTTTGGATTCGTTTTTAAAATATTTTCATCATCTTACATGCCTTAAATGATGATATTATGGAATATCTTTGGCCGTAGTGCAAAGATGAATGATTTCTCAAGAATATCTTTGGCGTAGTAGTGCAAAGATGAACAGTGTTTAGATGAACATGACCAATCGATGAATATCTTTGGCACAGAGTGCAAAGATGAATATTTGATTCGGATGTATGTTGATTGATGTTACGGGGATAAAAGATAGATTTACGAACTTTTAAATTCATACATGAAGATAGTAGTTTGCATTCTCTACTTAACTCTTCTAATGAATTATTATTTCAATCAATGCGAATATTGGTTTAAAAACTTGTTGTCTATTGTATTCTATTAGTTTTTTTTCCCCTGTTGAAGACTAATGATAATTTGTTGTATATTATCTTAGTCATAATATTTTTTACCTGCCTAGTTGAGCTCACCCTTTTCCATGTTGTTCCATTTTTTCTTCTCGGGAGGCGAGAATGTAGCGAGTACTAGTCGGGGTATGGAATGAAGGTTCTAGAGAGTTGTTTAGTAGTCCTCACCATTTTTGTAAAATAATGTATCAATAAATGTGATGAGGATTTATCTCGAGTATAGATATTGTCTGAAGATAATATTTGTATACAAACTCATAGTTTTACTGTTGTAATAATAAAGTTGTAGTTGTTTCTGTACCATGTACTGACAACTCAGAATGGGTGATGTATACCTATTTTGGGGGCGTCACATTTATTATTTAATATTTTAGAAATATTAAATATAAATTAATAAGAGGAGACTTATTAATATTATTACAATTATTATTATTTTAATTTCTAAAAGAGTTTAGGAATTAATTTAATATAAGTACTCTCATTTATTCCTAACTGGATTAGGAAGGAAAATTAGTTAAAGGAGTTTAATTAATTATCCCTAATAAGATTAGGGAGCTTAATTAATTAAAAGAATTTAATTAATTAAATAAAACCCAATTCCTTAATTGTTAAGGTGGGTTGCCCACATCTATAAATAAGAGGAGTCTTATTATGGGTGAGGTGGTTGTTGACTTTTACAACATACGTTATTCTAATTGTTGGGAGAGTACACCCTTTCTATAGAGATAGAAAAACTAGGGTTTAGCCAACCACCCTTTTTCTTGAATCATTATTATTCCTTGGTGGATCACCTCTAGAGGCCAAACATATGGGTGGCTAACGTTGATCAAAGGAAGGAACAAAACCCCTTGCGGATTCAAGTTGAACGAAAAGGATTTGGAGGTGAACTTGTACACGAGGAAGCTCGATCTTCAAGGGTATGATTTTATTCTTTATCTTTTCGTTTAATTAATAATTGTGCATAAAGGGTGATCCGGTATATGGTTTGTAAATTTTTTAAACTCGATTTTACACGCTTTAGCATTTTTATGCAATTTGATTGCGTTCTTGAATATTACAAACCTAACAGTGGCATCAGAGCCAAACCTTTATGCAAATTATTAATTGTTCAGATTTAATTTGTATATTGATATGTGTTTAGAACAATTTTATTGGGCATATTTTTTATTGTATAATTTTTTTTAAAAAAAAAAAAAAAAATTCCGCTGGATAACTGAGTCTTGATCCGCGTGATGACTTGGCAAAAGTAAGTTACGGTTTATATATATATATATATATATATATATATATAATTTCTGAATCTTGTTGATTTCCGTGCACAATCTAACAATAAAAAAAAAATGGCAGCAAAATGATTTGATTATAATCATGCTTCACGGAAATTTGTTATACGGACGAAAAAGTTAAGTTGATATCCACGGTTTTGAAAAAGTTAAAGGATGCGAGCTTGAAAAAAAAAGGGTTCAAGTGCTGAACGGATTCATAATATATATATAACGTAATTTATATTATATATATATATATATATGATATATATATAACGTAATTTATATTATATATAAAATATATATATTACCGTAATATTATATATATTTATATATATATAATATATATTTTAATAATTTTATAATTAAAATAAAAGTTTTATTTTAATCTTAAAATAAAAGGTTTATTTTAATATTAAAATAAAGTAGTTTATTTTAATTTTAAAATTAAATTTCATGCTAACTAATTAGAGTTGGAATTGGATTTCATGATAACTAATTGGAGTTGAAATTGGATTCTATTTTTCCTTAAATAAAGGAGTTTATTTAGATATGAAATAAGATATCATATTATTCAAAATAAAAGAGTTTATTTGTGAATAGGAAAGAGAATCCATGTTTCCTTAAATAAAGGAGTTTATTTAAATATGAAATAAGATTTCATATTATTCAAAATAAAGGAGTTTATTTGTGAATAGGAAAAGAATCCGTGTTTCCTTTAATAATTGTTTTTTTATACATGGAATTGGATTCCATAATTAATTAAAATAAAGGAGTTTATTTTGATTAAAGATTTTGATTAAAATAAAATAGTTTATTTTATTCAAAATTGGATAAATTAAAATAAAATAGTTTTATTTTGATTTAAATTTGGATTAAAATAAAGGAGTTTATTTTGATTCAAAAATTAGATTTTATACTAACTAAATTTGCCCATTAAATGATATCAATATATATATTAAATGTTTATTATTCATAAGATGAATGTTATTTATTGATGCATATGATGATGTATGATAATAAATGGGATTGATTATGGACTATTGACCAATATGATTGGATTTTATTTTAGTTGGATGCATGAATGTATGGGTTTTATTAAATGGGGTCTGCAGGTGTACTCGTTTTCTAATTTTTCTTAATGTAAATTCTATCTCCTCCTATGTACTTTCCTCGATCACGATCAAGGTTTCTATTTATTTTAAATAGTTTTTGTAATAGGAATAGTTAGAATTAATTTTGAAAAATTGGAGATCAAGGAGCAAGGAGCGCTTGAAGACCCGTTTGTAATGGAGCCCGGGTTTAAATGTAATAGTTATATTTAAATATTATTTCTTGCACCCTAGGTTTCACCTTTTTGTTCACTTGGTGGCTCTAGTGAACCAAACTAGAATAAAAGTCCATAATCAATTCGGGTAGAATATAGTATTCTATATGTGCATGCTTATACTATATATATTATATATTATGCAAACATGCTTCGCATGTTAATTAATATGACGCGTATTTTATATATATATATGCAAATGCTTGCCGCTAAACAAGATGAGACAAATTAATAATAAATCCTCAAATTTTTTATATTAAGTCCTAAGCGTTCAAAGATATTTGGAATATCGAACGTCCGCTTTCTAGCATGATAAAATTAATTGAGTATTAAATATTTATTATGAGTTTGTTGTGTCACCACAAGGCAAGTATTAAGTATTTAAGATGTTAATTTATCACATTTGATGCTTATAAAGAAAATTGAACAATATTGTTTTGTTGTGTCACACCACAAGATGATATTTTTCTTTTTGAATATATGGAGTGCTAGGTCGGACTTAACTTGGATAATTTTGATTCTGATGTGCCACCACTTGATCAAAATAATCTAAGAGGCAAAAGAAAAGGAGTTGCATAGTTGATGTAATTGACAAAAAGTTGTCTACCTATTTATTTATATATAGTTTGTTGTGTCACCACAAGGCTATATACATTTGAAATGGGATCCTTATTCTCACTAGCAAATCTTTAATTAGATTTTGCTTAAACTATATATATTGAGGTAATATAGTTTGAAGAAAATAGTGGGAGATACCAATTTAAAACAAGACCTAATTTATTTTGGTAATTAATAAAAGAATGTATGTTAAAATGTTGTTAATTACAAATTCATTTACGAAATTTTACAATGTCTAAAATTACTATCATCTGCGAAGCATATTAGATGCTAAATTAACCGTATCAATTAAACGGATTGGTTAAGGAATTTGAGAATAGTTCTCATAGTGAAAAAGCTATCTTATGTCCTTAATACGCCTATCCTCGCAATGGTTGCGAATAATGCCTCGAGGAATAGATTGCTACTTTTAGAAAGTGGCAAGATGATGCACATTGGCTCAATGCATCATGCTCGCATCCACGAGTAACGAGCTTCAAATACAAGATGAAACTATGGATGCTCCTACTATATTTCTACGCACATCAAGTAGTTGATGGTGAGGAAAGTAGGACAGATAGATATCAGATATCTAAGGAGCTCTTCCGATCTAGAATGGCCAATGGCACTATAGTACAGACAAAAGTTCTAAACATTATCAATTTGATTGATTAATTAGGATAACAGGTTTTGTCATGGATGGAGAGTTGAGCCAAGATTTGATCTTGTACTCACTCCCGGACTCCTTTCACAATTGTTGTGAATTTTTCATATGAACAAGCTAGATATCGACACTTTCATTGATTTGCTTAACATGATGAAAATGTTGAGAGTCACTTTCCAACCAAGAAAGACCAAGTCTTCTTTGGTAGGGGCCAAAGGATCTTCCTAAAAAAGAAGAAAGATTCAAAGAAGGTAAATGAAAAGGCATAAACAAAGGATAATAAGAACAAAAGCGTACTGGATAGCAAAGGAGTTTGCTTCCACTGCAATAAGCCTGGACACTAGAAAGAAACTGCGAGAAGCATCTTGCAGAGGCTAACCAAAAGAAGCTTAGTGAAGTTTCGGTTACAAATACAATTTTGTTCATGATTTAAATAAATTTTTTCTTTAAGTCAAGGTTCTACTTGGGTTTTGGATACCAGCTTTGGTTATCATAAATATAGAATTATGAAGGGACCAAGCAGAAGTAGAAAGCTAAACAAAGATAAGTAATCCTATGTGTAGAAAATGAAGCAAAGGTTGCTACATTAGCCATAGAAACTTATAGTTTAGCAATGCCTATGGGAAAATCTATTAAGTCAATAAGTTGTTATTGTATTTCAGTTCTTGTTAGAAATATTATTTCAATTTTGTTGTTGAACAATAAAATTTTTGGTATTATAATTAAGAACAATTGTTGTTCTATTTATAATAATAATGTTTTGTATATAACTGGAATATTACTTAATAAATTTTGTATACTTGACTTACATGAAAATAATTTTACAAATTGAACAAACTAGTATAAGAAAAGGAGATGTCCATTCAAAGAGTTGAATGTGTGTATTTGCTGAAATACAAGTGTGAATTATTTGAAAGGTTCAAAGAATTCAAAAGTGAAACAAATTGGCAAAGTATTAGGATTCTTTGATCGGATCAAGGAAGGAATACTTGTGCAATAAGTTTCTAGATCATCTCATATGGTTTTCTCATAATGGACGCCTCTCGATACATAATAATTGATTGATGTATCTGAAAGGAAAAATTGTACCTATTTGAACATGGTGCGATCCATAATGATTTTACTGAGCATTCCAAAGATCCTTCAGGGGTCATGTCCTAGAAATGGTCGCATATCTACGAAAATGGTAACCTCAAAATCCATTTCCAAGACTCCATAAAAGTTATGGACGGGGAGGATTCCTAATCTTAAGTATGTTAAGATAAGGGGTTGTCCAACTTATGTGAAAAGGTTTCAAAGGATAAGTTTGGGACAAGATTTGACAAGTACAATTTGTGGGACATCCTAAAGTAAGTTTAGGGTATATGTTCTATAATCCTACTTAGCAAAAGGTGTTTGTTACGAAACACGATGCCTTCTAAGATAAATGTGTTTATTATTGAAGGGGCTAGTGGGAGGATAATAGATCTTGAAAAGTTCAAGAACCACAAAATACTATAAGTCAAATAAGAGGAACTCAGAGATAAACCTATTATACCACAAATCAATCAGTAAATCGGAATAGTACCAAAGATACCTAAGAGGTATGGATTCATCATGGATGATGATGATGAGGTACACATCATAGAAGATGATGATCCAGAGTTACATTCGATGAGGTAAGACTTCTAGTGTGTACAAAAGGGTCGATTAGGGCGTCGTGAAATTTCTAGTATTATATGTTTATATACTACGGATGAGGAATAACATACCAATGCTACAATCAGTAAAGATAAAGTTGTCTAAACATTCCTCCACGAATGATTTGGGAAGAGTATCTTAATTGGGGATAAAATCTATATAGATAGATTCAAGAGGATGCTCGACTTAACCCAAGGAATGTATATTCATTTGATGCTAAAGTCGTTTAGCATGGCAAGCTCCAAGAGATGTTTCATGTTGATGAGCTATGGAGTGTATCTCTCTTAATAGTCCCCACAGACTCCTGAAAAGAGAGGTCGCATGAGTGACTATCATGTATGCAATGAAATATACGAGACCTGATGTTGATCAGTCATATTCTGGAGAAGTTCACTATGAGTCAGTGAAAAACATCTTAAAGTGCTTAACCGGCACTAAGGATGTGATCATATTCATGGTGGGTCTTAATTAAAACTAGAGGGCTTAACAGACTCAAGTTTTTCGAATGCACCAAGACGACAGAAAATCCACTTTAAGGTAAAGGGTTACCTTGAACGGTGGTGCGTTGAATTTGAAAGGTTCCAAACAAAGAAAGAGTTCTTTGGTTTAGTGATAAAGACAAAGTAAATAGCTATAAATGAAGTTTTACCAAGTTGATTGTTTGGATTAAAAGTTCATTACAGAACTAGAAATAGTTCCTAAGTCTCATCATGGATCTAAACATGTGTTGTGGAACTTTCATTTGATTATTAGAATCATTGAAAGATGGGAAATAACTATAGAGATAGTGAACTCTCAAAAACAACATTACATATCCATTAACTAAAGCTTATCCAACAGCAGGATAATCGTCACTTAGAGAAGAAGAGTATGAGTTACCATGACGATTGGCTTTAGTGCAAGTGGGAGATTGAAAGTAGTATGCACACAAGCCAATCATGTTTGTTGATAAAGCATATACTTTGTAACAATCTTATTCATTTATTAATAAAAAGTATTAATTTATTAAAGGCTTTTAATTATCTACATGATGTTGTTTATAATATGTGATAAACCCATAGTTTTAAGCAATGCTTTTAGAATAATGATGATGATCATTCTAATGAGATCTAAATTCTTAGAAATCTTAAAACTAAAATAGTTCCCAATCGTTGGATTACTAAATTGGGGATTAGTGAATCCGGATAGATTGGTACATACGTTGCTTGCTCATTGGATGAGGATGATTGATCTCATGATCATTTGTGTGGAGACACTAAAGCAAGTATGTAGGTGCTTATTAGAGAATAAGTTAATCTGAGCGTTGGCTCGCTAAGGAATACCTAATGGAGTTTTACTTTTTGTCGTAGGAATTCTGTAGTGATAGTAGTACAAGTAATCCTTGGACTTGAGATCATCATAGTATCTTGTGTATGATGAGTTATACTTTGACTTATTCCTTAAGACCCTTAGGGTATATCAAAGGGTATGCTTGGGTATAATAAGTTGTATATGGAGATAATGTATGATCGATAAAGAATCTACCACTTCTAATAAAAGAAGAAAATATTCTATGTGATTCGATAAATGACAACCCAGTAGTCCTTGGCGAAGGCAAAATGAAATTAGAAAGGAGTTTCTAATTTGCATTATTTGAGTTGTGCATTTAAGGATCGAAATACATATAATTAAATAAAATAAGACTTGACAAAGAATTCCATGTCTTATATTTAATTGGGACATTGTATGGTGGAAAGATTAAATTATGCGATAACTATTTACTCAAAGGTTCTTTTATGATTAATGTTGAAATCTATATTATCTGGAAAGTCGTTGATCGCTAGGGAGGCTTATCCTATTGTAGAATAAATATTATTTATTTAAATAAATTAATTGTTTAATTTATTTATTTAAATAAGATTAGAATTGTTCTAATTGATTTATTCACAACCGGGTATAATATGGAGAACCTAAAGGGTCACACCATAAAAGGAAGAATAATTATTTAAGAAGTTAATGACATAATCGTAATAATATGTTAAGTGTATTTAATTTAATCTATGGTGATAGAATAAATTAAATAGCTTAATATTTATTATTTAATATTTTAGAAATATTAAATATAAATTAATAAGAGGAGACTTATTAATATTATTACAATTATTATTATTTTAATTTCTAAAAGAGTTTAGGAATTAATTTAATATAAGTACTCTCATTTATTCCAAAGTGGATTAGGAAGGAAAATTAGTTAAAGGAGTTTAATTAATTATCCCTAATAAGATTAGGGAGTTTAATTAATTAAAAGAATTTAATTAATTAAATAAAACCCAATTCCTTAATTGTTAAGGTGGGTTGCCCACATCTATAAATAAGAGGAGTCTTATTATGGGTGAGGTGGTTGTTGACTTTTACAACATACATTATTCCAATTGTTGGGAGAGTACACCCTTTCTATAGAGATAGAAAAACTAGGGTTTAGCCAACCACCCTTTTTCTTGAATCATTATTATTCCTTGGTGGATCACCTCTAGAGGCCAAACATATGGGTGGCTAACGTTGATCAAAGGAAGGAACAAAACCGGTGGATTCAAGTTGAACGCGAAGGATTTGAAGGTGAACTTGTACGAGGGAAGCTCGATCTTCAAGGGTATGATTTTATTCTTTATCTTTTCGTTTAATTAATAATTGTGCATAAAGGGTGATCCGGGTATATGGTTTGTAAATTTTTTAAACTCTGATTTTACACGTTTTCGCATTTTTATGCAATTTGATTGCGTTCTTGAATATTACAAACCTAACACATTTCTATTGAACTGTTGAATATTTCAACAGTTCAAGCCAACGTCGTGGTCGCATGTTGAGTTCCTTTTGGGTGAAGAAATATTTGAGGCTTTTATGATCCGTAAAGATCTCCACTTTTTCCCCATACAAGAAATGCCTCCAAATCTTTAGTCTTGAAGACAACAAATTACTAACTCTAGATCATGAGTAGGATAATTCCTCTCATATTCTTTGAGTTTTCGTGAGGTATATGCTATGACTTTCCCATGTTGCATGAGAACACATCCTAACCTTTTGCCCGAAGCATAACTGTAGATGACAAATCCCTCCGAACCAGATAGTATTGTCAGAACAGGTGCTGAAATGAGTCTCCTCTTGAGTTCTTGAAAACTCTTCTCACATTCCTCGCTCCAACCAAATTTTGTATCTTTCCGAGTTAGTTGAGTTAATGGAGTAGCGATTCAAGAAAATCCTTCTACGAATCTCCGATAATAACCAGCTAAGCCGAGAAAGCTACGTACTTCGGTCACTGATTTAGGTTTCTCCCAGCTTTGAATAGCTTCAATCTTTGTTGGGTCAACAGATATTCCATTACTTGATACCACATGCCCAAGGAATGCTACTTCCTCAAGCCAGAACTCGCATTTCTTCAACTTGGCATAAAGCTTGTATTCACGAAGCTTTTAGAGTATCAGCCTCAAGTGTTGCTCATGATCTTCACGGCTTTTGGAATAAATAAGGATGTCATCAATAAAGACGACCACAAAGTGATCCAAATATTCCTTGAATACTCGGTTCATCATATCCATGAAGGCAGCAGGAGCATTAGTCAATCCAAAGGACATGACTAGGAATTCATAATACCCGTACCGAGTTCTGAAAGTCGTCTTTGGAATGTCATCGGTTATAATCTTCAATTGGTGATATCCGGAATGAAGATCAATCTTTGAAAAGAATTTGGCTCCTTGCAACTGGTCAAACAAGTCATCAATACGTGGCAATGGGTACCTATTTTTTATGGTGACATGATTCAACTCCCGATAATCAATACAAAGTCGCATACTCCCATCTTTCTTTTTCACGAATAGAACAGGAGCACCCCAAGGAGAAGTACTAGGGGCGAATGAAACCGATGTCTAACAATTCCTCAGTAGTTGGGTCTTTAACTCCACGAAGTTCAATAGAGCCATTCGATATGGGGCTTTGAAAATAGGTTTTATGCCGTGTTCAAGGTCGATACAAAATTCAATTTCATGCTCTGGGGTAGGCCAGAAGTTCTTCGAGGAATACGTCAGAAAATTCATTAACAATAGAAATATCATTCAAAACTGATGTATTTTTGTTTAGATCTGTGACGTGGGCTAAGAAAGCTTGACATCCGTTTTTCAATAAACGAATAGCTTTATGGCTTGAGATGGCCGTGATTGATTTTAATGGTTTGGTCGCTTGAATTCGCATAATAGGTTGTTTAGGAATATGAAAGCTAACAACCTTACGAAAACAATCAATTTTAGCATGATGAGTAGTTAACCAATCAATTCCTAGAATCACGTCAAATGCAAGTATTTTTAATGAAATAAGATTGACAGGTAATGTGAGGGTATCGATTTGAACCAAACAAGACTTATAAACAGTGGATGTAATGAAGGTTTCTCCCAATGGAGTTTCTACAGATAAGTCTAAGTCTAATTTCTCCGGAGTCAAATTTAATCGTTGAGCGCAAGTAGGAGAAATAAAAGAATGGGTAGAACCGATATCAAATAAGGTATAGACTTCGCTAGAGTTTATGATAAGCTTACCCGTGATGACCTCATTCGGGTTCCTTGCTTTCTGGGAGGTCACAACAAACGCTCTCCCTTGCACTACCGGCTTTGACTTTTCTGGGATGGCCTTTGGTGCCTCCATCCTGGCTGAACTTGTCTTCGGTGAACGACAAAATCGGGCTAAGTGACCTTCTCTTCCATAATTATAACATGCTTTGGACGGCATCGCGCAGTTTGGACTGATGTGTCCCTCCCCTCCGCATTTGAAGCATATGATAGGTGGTCGTTCTCCTTCCTTAACAACAGGTGTTGGTGCTGACGTCCTTCCATCATTATTGAATCTCCTTTTCTTGAAATGTCCATTTTTACTGTTATGGCCATGATTACCACCGAAGTGGTTACCATTTTTGGCATGTTGATTCCCTCCACGTTTGTTGTCACCGTTTCGATGACTGATACCACTGGTATTTTCATGTCATTTACGCTTTCTTTCTCTCTTCGTTGACTCGTTACCGCGCTCCAATAACTAAGTCCTATTTACAACATCTGAGTACCAACACAGTTTATGAGAAATAAGATATTGACGTATCTCCGGTTTCAAACCTCTTAAAAGCATTTGCGTCATTCGCTCCTCATTATCAACCAAATGGGATGCAAACCGGGATAACTCCGCAAGTTTAGCCTCGTATTGCGACACGGTCATATTATTTTGTTCCAATTTGATAAACTCCACTTCTTTCATGTGACGAATACTCTCGAGAAAGTACTTGTCGTTGAATAGCTCTTGGAACTTCTCCCAAGACATCTTGAGTCGTCGGTAATGCGTTTTTGATTCCCACCAAGAATCGCCCCTCATTCACGCAACATGAAGGTGGCGAAGGGAACCTTTTGCTCCTCGGAGCATCCCAAGACATCAAATATCTTGGTGATCTACTTTATCCATGCTTCCGCCTTAAGTGGTTTTGGCTCTCCAATAAACTCCGGTGGTCCCAGCTTCTTGAACTGTTTAGCGGTGACCGTCCGAGAGTTTTCAGTGTTTGCACCTACATTTTGGACGGGAGCCGCTCTCGCCTGATGTTACATGAATTGCATAAAGCCTCTGAACAATCCATCATTCATCATTTGTTCAGTGTTGTTGTTTGCATGAGGATTGTCGCCTTCTTGATGCACATTCTCCTGATTATTGATATGTGGAGACTCAACAGTCTCTTTTGCTCCATTGCTATTCTCAACATTCTCAGATATCATTTTCAGATACTGCCACAAAACAATGGTTAATTAACATATAACGTATTATCCCTATAATTTGACCGACCAATTAAATACCAAATAAACTTAGGTAGGTCATACTAGCGAAGGAATTCCTCGTTTCTCCCCTCCTAGTTCTAGTCTCACATCTTAGCCAGGGATCATATCCCTAAGCTTTGATACCAACTGTGACGCCCCCAAAATTAGGTATACATCACCCATCTTTAGTCGCCAGATACATGGTACAGAATTCAAATACAACTTAATAATACAACTGTGTGTATACAATAATGCAAAACATATAAACCGTGAGTTAGAATACAAATATTGTCTACTATAGAGTATACAAACTCAAAAGGAGTCCTCATTACAATTATTATCGCACAATTTCACGAATAGTGAGAACTACTAACGCATACCATCTAGGACCATCACTCCGCTTCCCCGACTTGTTCCAAATTATATTCTCATTTCACGAGAAGAGAACGGTGAAAGAAAGGGTGAGCTCAACTAGCCCAAGAAGAAATATTATGACTAAGATAATGCGTAATAAATTATCATTAGCCTTAAACAAATGTTAAACGATACAATATAACAAACATCAAGTTTAATCACGGTGAACAAGCAATCCATTAAAAGAGTCAGTAGAGAATAAAATCTACTATCTTTTATGATTTAAAAGGGTTTTCATCACTTTTATCACTGGAACTCGACTTTTAATAAATAATCCACATTATCAAATCACCCCTACACTACGGCCAGGATATTCTTTAGTATCACGACCACAATTATCCATGCACTACGGGCCAAGAATATTTGTGTATTCATTAATGATCATGATCATGCCAACAACTCATCCATCAATGCACTACGGGCCAATGAGGACTTTTACGACATCATTTGTAATATTACGGTCATGATTACAAGAATAATCCTTGGTCATAATCATACCAAGTCCATCTATGCACTACAGAAGCACAGATGACTTTCTTTCAAAATAATATAAACATGAGGATGATGACAATGATATAAGAATTCAATAAAACAAGTTCAAGAATTAATTTATCCAGAAACTAATAATGTCCAAATTGTCAACATGATCTTTGCTTTGTAGAGTAAAATTCAAGAATGCTCGTAAGAATATTTCCACGAAAAGATATCTTTGGATGAAGCGCAAATATCAAGGATATTCCACTAATTTCATGGAGTATAGAAAGTCAAAACTTTAACCAACCGGTATAATAAAGAATAGAATAACAAAAGAAATCACCATGCATGCGGTACTTAGCATGATACGAGTTATTCCAATGAATAATAAATATAACGGAACCAGTCAAAGTAAATTACGCATTAAGCGGGGAGGTTCCAATAGAATAATAAAGAATTGAATAACAATAGAAATCACAATGTATGCGGTATTGGCGTGAGGTATGTGTTATTCCAACGAGAATACTAATAAGGGCGGAATCGGTCCCGTAAAAGCGCATGCAGTACGAGGATATTCCAATGAATAATAATAAAGACGGAACCGGTCCAAACATAAAAGCGTCTGAATGGAGATATTCCAACAAAATAATAAAGATTTTAATCAGTCCGGCGTTAAACGCATGCATGACGAGGATATTCCAAATGTAATAATAAAGACGAAATAATAAAAGAATGTCACCAAGTATAGGGTAGCCCGCGTATACATGTTATTCCAACAGAATAATAAAGAATGGAATAACATAAGTTCTCTTCATGAATACAAAAGAATAACACCCCTTACGAGTACAACAAATAATATTCCTTACCTTAAGAAGAAGAGTACTGGATATATAAGTAGTGAAGTAGCAGAATACTTTCTTCTTTCTCTTTATAGTTTATCTCTCTAGAGTTTCGGTGAATTCGTAAGAAAATAATGAAGGAATGAGCTTCTATTTATAGAAAAATAGATTGCATAGTAACTAACTCATGAACAGTCCAGATTGATTTACTTTAATCTGACGGTCCATATTTAAAGCGAAATTTTTTAAATAAAATATAATATATTCTATTTATAATCTAATAAAACGAATAACTTTATAAAAGATTTTACAATGCAAATACTATGCAGGCACTATGCAAACACTATGCATAATAAAATATAATATATTCTAATTATTATCTAATAAAATGAGATAACTTTATAAAAGTATTCTATTTTTATAAAAAGATTTCACTATGCAAAACACTATGCAGATTATATACAACACTATGCATAATAGAATATAATATATTCTATTTATAGAATAACTTTATAAAAGTATTACATTTTATATAAAAGATTTTACGTATTATTACATTAATAATACCAACAAAACCGAGTGACTTATCACATAAGCATCAATAATTAATACTGCAGCTACTCTTATGCAACCACGCCATTATTCTTATTTCTTTAACACCGGGTGTTTCAACAGTTAACGGTAAAACTTCCGCCTTTATTTTTATAATGTATTTTTGTCATTTTCTCAATTCGACAATAATTCCGTTGTGGGGTCCACCAATGATTGTGCCGTTGTACGAATATTCCCTGACCAATCGAATATTATATAACAACTTGCGTACTTTGTAAAATTTATAAATATTACCCACAACTATAACATTATATCAATTTCACTCCATAATATTCAAAAATAATATTTATAGAAAATTCATCTTTATTCAAAAAGTTGGGGTTTTACAATCTCCCCTTCTTATGAAATTTCGCCCTCGAAATTAGGGTACATACCTGGTATGTCGAAGAGGTAAGAATACCTTGATTTCATTTCAGATTCTAACTCCCAAGTCATTTCCTCAACATCGTGGTTTCTCCACAAAACTTTGACTTGAGGTATAACCTTGGTGCGTAGAATATGTTCCTTCTTATCCAAGATTTGAACAGGAACCTCTTCATACATCAAATCTTTCGCTATTTCGTCCGGTTCTAACTCAATAATGTGGTTCGGGTCTTCCACATATTTACGTAGCATGGATATGTGAAAAACGTTATTAACACGAGACATACTTGGCGGTAAAGCGAGTTTATAGGCCACAGTTCCTACTCGATCGAGAATTAAAAATGGGCCGATGAATCGAGGATTGAGCCTTCCTCTCTTTCCAAATCTTGTAACTCCTTTCCATGGAGCAACACGTAACAACACATGATCTCCTATATCGAATTCCACATCCTTTCGATGAAGATCAGCAGAACTCTTTTGTCGATCTTGTGAGGTTTTTATACGTTCTTGGGATCGTTTGAATCTTTTTCAGTAGTCATACGTACCAACTCCGGTCCCAACAACGCTGCCTCTCCCACCTCATCCCAAAGATATCTTAGAGAACGACACTTTCTTCCATACAACGCTTGAATGGAGCCATGCCAATACTTGCTTGATAAGCTGTTGTTGTAGGAAAACTCCACCAATGGTAAGAACTTGTCCCAACTTCCCTTAAAATCAAGGACACAGAGTCTTAATAGATCTTCAAGAGTTTGAATAGTCCTCTCCGACTGTCCGTCCGTGTGAGGATGATATGCCGAGCTAAATCGTAAATCTGTGCCCATATCTTTCTGCAAACTAACCCAAAATCGTGATGTGAATCTTGGGTCTCGATCAGAAACTATGGATACTGGCATACCATGCAGTCATACAATCTCGTTTATGTACATACGAGCAAGGCGTTCAAGTGTATAAGTTTGTCGTATCGGTAAGAAATGAGCAGACTTGGTCAATCTATCAACAATGACCCAAATCGCATCTATGCCTTTAGAAACTTTGGGAAGACAGGTAACGAAATCCATGGTAATGTGCTCCCACTTCCATTCTGGAATTTCAAGTGGTTGCAATGGACCTTTTGGTACTTGATGCTTCGCCTTGACTCGTTGACACGTTAGACACCTTGAGATAAACAACGTTATCTCTCTCTTCATATTTCTCCACCAAAATGTATGACGAATATCATGATACATTTTGGTACTCCCAGGATGGATTGCAAACGGTGTGTTATGCGCCTCCATCATGATTTTATACTTTAAATTAGGGTCGTTAGGAACACAAAGTCTGGAGTTGACTTGAAGTATTTCTTCTTCATCGATTCTTGCTTCCGGCATAGAACCTTCTTGCACTTTCTTCCTCATACGCATCAACCCCAGGTCTGTAGCTTGAGCAGCTTTAACTTTATCAATTAAAGTCGGTTCTACTCGTATATTCTCCATCATCACATGGGTCCCTGGAGTCTTTAACTCTATCTCCATCCTTTGCAAGTCACACAAAATGGGCTTTTGTGTTGTCAATATTGCACTCGCATGCCGCATATGATCTCTACTCAATCGATCGTCGGCTACCACGTTAAACTTTTCGGGATGGTATTGGATGGTATGATCATAATCTTTCAACAGTTCAAGCCAACGTCGTTGTTGCATGTTGAGTTCCTTTTGAGTGAAGAAATATTTGAGGCTTTTATGATCCGTAAAGATCAACACTTTTTCCCCATACAAGTAATGCCTCCAAATCTTTTATGCGAAGACAACAGCTGCCAACTATAGATCATGAGTAGGATAATTCCTCTCATATTCTTTGAGTTGTCGTGAGGCATAGGCTATGACTTTCCCATATTGCATGAGAACACATCCTAACCCTTTGCTGAAGCATACACCAGATGACAAATCCCTCCGAACCGGATGGTATTATCGAGCAGTCTTTGAAATGAGTCTCCTCTTGAGTTCTTGAAAACTCTTCTCACATTCCTCGCTCCAACCAAATTTTGTATCTTTCCGAGTCAGCTGAGTTAATGGAGTAGCGATTCAAGAAAATCCTTCTACGAATCTCTCGATAATAACCAAACTAAGCCGAAAGCTACGTGCTTCGGTCATGATTTAGGTTGCTCCCAGCTTTGAATAGCTTCAATCTTTCTGGGTCAACAGATATTCCATTACTTGATACCACGTGCCCAATGAATGCTACTTCCTCAAGCCAGAACTCGCATTTCTTCAACTTGGCATAAAGCTTATATTCACGAAGCTTTTGGAGTATCAGCCTTAAGTGTTGCTCATGATCTTCACGGCTTTTGGAATAAATAAGGATGTCATCAATAAAGACGACCACAAAGTGATCCAAATATTCCTTGAATACTCGGTTCATCATATCCATGAAGGCAACAGAGGGCATTAGTCAATCCAAAGGACATGACTAGGAATTCATAATGCCGCGTCTGGGGTTTACGAAAGCCGTCTTTGGAATGTCATCGGTTTTAATCTTCAATTGGTGATATCCGGAATGAAGATCAATCTTTGAAAAGAATTTGGCTCCTTGCAACTGGTCAAACAAGTCATTAATACGTGGCAATGGGTACCTATTTTTGATGGTGACATGATTCAACTCCCGATAATCAATACAAAGTCGCATACTCCCATCTTTCTTTTTCACGAATAGAACAGGAGCACCCCAAGGAGAAGTACTAGGACGAATAAAACCGAAGTCTAACAATTCCTGTAGTTGGGTCTTTAACTCCTGAAGTTTAATAGGAGCCATTCGATATGGGGCTTTAGAAATAGGTTTTGTACCAGGTTCAAGGTCGATACAAAATTCAATTTCATGCTCTGGGGGTAGGCCAGGAAGTTCTTCAGGGAATACGTCAGGAAATTCATTAACAATAGAAATATCATTCAAAACTGACGTATTTTTGTTTAGATCTGTGATGTGGGCTAAGAAAGCTTGACATTCGTTTTTCAATAAACGAATAGCTTTATGGCTTGAGATGACCGTGATTGATTTTAATGGTTTGGTCATTTGAATTCGCATAATAGGTTGTTTAGGAATATGAAAGCTAACAACCTTACGAAAACAATCAATTTTAGCATGAAGAGTAGTTAACCAATCAATTCCTAGAATCACGTCAAATGCAAGTATTTTTAATGAAATAAGATTGACAGGTAATGTGAGGGTATCGATTTGAACCAAACAAGACTTATAAACAGTGGATGTAATGAAGGTTTCTCCCAACGGAGTTTCTACAGATAAGTCTAAGTCTAATTTCTCCGGAGTCAAATTTAATCGTTGAGCGCAAGTAGGAGAAATAAAAGAATGGGTAGAACCGGTATCAAATAAGGTATAGACTTCGCTAGAGTTTATGATAAGCTTACCCGTGATGACCTCATTCGGGTTCCTTGCTTTCTGGGAGGTTCACAACAAACGCTCTTCCTTGCACTACCGGCTTTGACTTTTCTGGGACGGCCTTTGGTGCCTCCATCCTGGCTGAACTTGTCTTCGGTGAACGACAAAATCGGGCTAAGTGACCTTCTCTTCCATAATTATAACATGCTTTGGGAATGCATCGCGCAGCTTTGGACCGATGTGTCCCTCCCTCGCATTTGAAGCATATGATAGGTGGTCGTTCTCCTTCCTTAACAACGGTCTTTGGTCGGCGTCCTTCCATCATTATTGAATCGTCTTTTCTTGAAATGTCCATTTTTACTGTCTTGGCCATGATTACCACCGAAGTGGTTACCATTTTTGGCATGTTGATTCCCTCCACGTTTGTTGTCACCGTTTCGATGACTGATACCACTGGTATTTTCATGCTGCTGGCTGCTTTCTCTAGGTTGCGTTGACTCGTTACTGCGCTCCAATAACTGAGTCCTATTTACAACATCTGAGTACCAACACAGTTTATGAGAAATAAGATATTGACGTATCTCCGGTTTCAAACCTCTTAAAAGCATTCGCGTCATTCGCTCCTCATTATCAACCAAATGGGATGCAAACCGGGATAACTCCGCAAGTTTAGCCTCGTATTGCGACACGGTCATATTGTTTTGTTCCAATTTGATAAACTCCACTTCTTTCATGTGACGAATACTCTCGAGAAAGTACTTGTCGTTGAATAGCTCTTGGAACTTCTCCCAAGACATCTTGAGTCGTCGCCAGTCGGTAGTGCGTTTACTGATTCCCACCATGTCTGCCTCATCACGCAAACATGAAGGTGGCGAAGGAACCTTTTACTCTCTCGGAGCATCCCAAGACATCAAATATCTTGGTGATCTGCTTTATCCATCCTTCCGCCTTAAGTGGTTTTGGCTCTCCAATAAACTCCGGTGGTCCCAGCTTCTTGAACTGTTTAGCGGTGACCGTCCGAGAGTTTTCGATGTTTCTACCTATATTTTGGACAGAGAATGCTCTACTTTGATGTTACATGAATTGCATAAAGCCTCACGAACAATCCATCATTCATCATTTGGTCGGTGTTGTTGTTTGCATGAGGATTATCGCCTTCTGCACATGCACATTCTCCGATTATGAACCGCCACTCAACATTCTCGGATGTCATTTTCAAAAACAATGGTTACTTAACATATAACATATTATCCCTATACTTTGACCGATCAATTAAATACCAAATAAACTTAGGTAGGTCATACTAATGAAGGAATTCCCGTTTCTCCCCTCCTAGTTCTAGTCTCACATCTTAGCCGTGATCATATCCTAAGCTTTGATACCAACTGTGACGCCCCAAAATTAGGTATACATCACCCATCTTTAGTCGCCGATATATGGTGCAAATTCAAATACAACTTAAAATACAACCGTAAGTATACAATACGACAAAACATAAACTGTGAGTTTGAATACAAATATTGTCTACTATAGAGTATACAAACTCAAAAGGAGTCCTCATTACAATTATTATCGCACTATTTCACAGAATAGTGAGGACTACTAACGCACCATCTAGGACCATCACTCCGTTTCCCGACTCGTTCCAGCTATATTCTCATTTCCTGAAGAGAATAGTGAAAGAAAGGGTGAGCTCAACTAGCCCAGTAAGAAATATTATGACTAAGATAATGCAGAATAAATTATCATTAGCCTTAAACAGTGTTAAACTGATACAATATAACAAACATCAAGTTTAATGCAATGAACAAGCAATCCATTAAAAGAGTCAAGTAGAGAATAAAATCTACTATCTTTTATGATTTAAAAGGTTTTTCATCACTTTTATCATTGGAACTCGACAATAAATAATCCACATCATCGAATCACCCCTGCACTACGACCAAGGATATTCTTTAGTAT
Source organism: Panax quinquefolius (assembly GCA_020205615.1). Classification (NCBI taxonomy): domain Eukaryota; kingdom Viridiplantae; phylum Streptophyta; class Magnoliopsida; order Apiales; family Araliaceae; genus Panax; species Panax quinquefolius. Next base: position 52,523,796 of record CM035170.1, read on the forward strand.
CACGACCACAATTATCCATGCACTACGGGCCAAGAATATTTGTGTATTCATTAATGGTCATGATCATGCCAACAACTGTCCATCAACGCACTACGGGCCAATGAGGACTTTTACCACATCATTTGTAATATTATGGTCATGATTACACCGAATAATCCCTGGTCATAATCATACCAAGTCCATCTATGCACTACAGGCTACAGATGACTTTCAAAAAAATATAAACATGAGGATGATGACAATGATATAAGAATTCAATAAAACAAGTTCAAGAATTAATTTATCCAGGAACTAATAATGTCCAAATTGTCAACATGATACTGCTTTGTAGAGTAAAATTCAAGAATGCTCAGAAGAATATTTCCATGAAAAGATACTGGATGAAGCGCAAATATCAAGGATATTCCACTAATTTCATGGAGTATAGAAGTCAAAACTTTAACCAACTGAGTATAATAAAGAATGGAATAACAAAAGAAATCACCATGCATGCGGTACTTCGCATAGACAAGTTATTCCAACAGAATACTAAATAACGGAACCAGTCGAGCAAAATTCACCGACAAGATGTTCCAACAAAATAATAAAGAATGGAATAACAATGAAATCACCATGTATGCGGTATTTAGCATGAGCGAGGTTATTCAAATGAGAATACTAATAAGGATGGAATCGGTCCCGTAAAACGCATGCATGTGATATTCCAATGAATAATAATAAAGACGGAACCAGTCCCAAAAACGCATGTGACGTGATATTCCAACAAAATAATAAAGATTTTAATCAGTCCGACGTAAAACGCATGCATGTGATATTCAGCGAATAATAATAAAGACGGAATCGTCCGCAGAAACGCATTGTAGCGTGATATTCCAAATGAATAATAAAATGTAATAATAAAAGAATGTCACCAAGTATAGGGTAGCTTGCGATATACAAAGTTATTCCAACAAAATAATAAAGAATGGAATAACATAAGTTCTCTTCATGAATACAAAAGAATAACACCCCTTACGAGTACAACAAATAATATTCCCTACCTTAAGAAGAAGAGAGTCTTTGGATATATAAGTAGTGAAGTAGCGATTATACTTTCTTCTTTCTCTATAGTTTATCTCTCAGAGTTTCAATGAATTAAATAAAAAAATAATGAAGGAATGAGCTTCTATTTATAGAAAAATGGACTGCATAGTAACTAACTCATGAACGGTCCAGATTGATTTACTTTAATCTGACGGTCCATATTTAAAGCAAAATCTTTTAAATAAAATATAATATATTCTATTTATAATCTAATAAAACGAATAACTTTATAAAAGATTTTACTATACAAATACTATGCAGTCACTATGCAAACACTATATATATAATAAAATATAATATTCTAATTATTATCTAATAAAATGTATAACTTTATAAAAGTATTCTGCTTTTATATAAAAAAAATTTTACTATGCAAAACACTATGCGATACCTTTATGCAACACTATGCATAATAGAATATAATATATTCTATTTATAGAATAACTTTATAAAAGTATTCTGCTTTTATATAAAAATTTTTTCAGATTATTACATTAATAATACCAACAAAAATCGGAGTGACTTATCACGTAACCATCAATAATTAATATCGTGTGTGCTACTACTTAACCACGCCAGACATCTTATACTTTTAACACCGGTGTTTTGACAGATTAACTGTAAAACTTCCGCCGTTATTTTCATAAAATATTTTTGTCATTTTCTCAATCCGACAATAATTCCGTTGTAGGGTCCACCAATGATTGTCTTGGTTGTACGAATATTCCTGTTAAAACGAATATTCCCCGACCAATCGAATATTATATAACAACTTGCGTACTTTGCAAAATTTATAAATATTACCCACAACTATAACATTATATCAATTTCCCTCCCTAATATTCAAAAATAATATTTATAGAAAATTCATCTTTATTCAAAAAGTTTGGGTTTTACAATCTCCCCTTCTTATGAAATTTTGCCCTCGAAATTAGGGTACGTACCTGGTATGTCGAAGAGGTAAGAATACCTTGATTTCATTTCAGATTCTAACTCCCAAGTTATTTCCTCAACATCGTGGTTTCTCCACAAAACTTTGACTTGAGGTATAACCTTGGTGCGTAGAATATGTTCCTTCTTATCCAAGATTTGAACATGAACCTCTTCATACGTCAAATCTTCAGCTATTTCGTCTGGTTATAACTCAATAATGTGGTTCGGGTCTTCCACATATTTACGTAGCCTGGATATGTGAAAAATGTTATGAACACGAGACATACTTGGCGGTAAAGCGAGTCTATAGTCCATAGTTCCTACTCGATCGAGGATTAAAAATGGGCCAATGAATCGAGGATTGAGCCTTCCTCTCTTTCCAAATCTCGTAACTCCTTTCCATGGAGCAACACGTAACAACACATGATCTCCTATATCGAATTCCACATCCTTTCGATGAAGATCAGCAGAACTCTTTTGTCGATCTTGTGAGGTTTTTATACGTTGCCAGATCGTTTGAATCTTTTCTGTATTCATACGTACTCAACTCCGGTCCCAACAACGCGTTGCTTCTCCCACCTCATCCCAAAGATATCTTTGAGAACGACACTTTCTTCCATACAACGCTTGAATGGAGCCATGCCAATACTTGCTTGATAACTGTTGTTGTAGGAAAACTCCACCAATGGTAAGAACTTGTCCCAACTTCCCTTAAAATCAAGGACACGGAGTCTTAATAGATCTTCAAGAGTTTGAATAGTCCTCTCGATTGCTCCCGTCTGCTTGAGGATGATATGTCGAAAGCTAAATCAGAAATCTGCTCCCATAGCTTTTTGCAAACTAACCCAAAATCGTGATGTGAATCTTGGGTCTCGATCAGAAACTATGGATACTGGCATACCATGCAGTCTTACAATCTCGTTTATGTACATACGAGCAAGACGTTCAAGTGTATAAGTTTCTTATATCGGTAAGAAATGAGCAGACTTGGTCAATCTATCAACAATGACCCAAATCGCATCTATGCCTTGAGAAACTTTAGGAAGACCGGTAACGAAATCCATGGTAATGTGATCCCACTTCCATTTTGGAATTTCAAGTGGTTGCAATGGACCTTTTGGTACTTGATGCTCCGCCTTGACTCGTTGACATGTTAGACACCTTGAGATAAATTGCGTTATCTCTCTCTTCATATTGCTCCACCAAAATGTATGACGAATATCATGATACATTTTGGTACTCCCAGGATGGATTGGAAACGGTGTGTTATGGGCCTCCATCATGATTTTATACTTTAAATCAGGGTCGTTAGGAACACAAAGTCTGGAGTTGACTCGAAGTATTCCTTCTTCATAGATTCTTGCTTCCGACATAGAACCTTCTTGCACTTACTTCCTCATATGCATCAGCTCCAGGTCTGTAACTTGAGTAACTTTAACTTTATCAATTAAAGTCGGTTCTACTCATATATTCTCCATCATCACATGGGTCCCTGGAGTCTTTAACTCTATCTCCATCCTTTGCAAGTCACACAAAATGGGCTTTTGTGTTGTCAATATTGCACTCGTACCATCATATTATCTCCTACTCAATGTGTCAGCTACCACGTTCTCTTTTCCAGGATGGTATTGGATGGTATGATCATAATCTTTCAACAGTTCAAGCCAACGTCGTTGTCGCATGTTGAGTTCCTTTTGAGTGAAGAAATATTTGAGGCTTTTATGATCCGTAAAGATCTCCACTTTTTCCCTATACAAGTAATGCCTCCAAATCTTTAGTGCGAAGACAACAACTGCTAACTCTAGATCATGGGTAGGATAATTCCTCTCATATTCATTGAGTTGTCGTGAGGCATAGGCTATGACTTTCCCATGTTGCATGAGAACACATCCTAACCCTTTGCCCGAAGCATAATCAGATGACAAATCCTCCGAACCGGATGGTATTGTCGAGCAGTCTTTGAAATGAGTCTCCTCTTGAGTTCTTGAAAACTCTTCTCACATTCCTCGCTCCAACCAAATTTTGTATCTTTCCGAGTCAGCTGAGTTAATGGAGTAGCAATTCAAGAAAATCCTTCTACGAATCTCCGATAATAACCAGCTAAGCCGAGAAAGCTACGTACTTCGGTCACTGATTTAGGTTACTCCCAGCTTTGAATAGCTTCAATCTTTGCTTGGTCAACAAAATTCCATTACTTGATACCACGTGCCCAAGGAATGCTACTTCCTCAAGCCAGAACTCGCATTTCTTCAACTTGGCATAAAGCTTATATTCACGAAGCTTTTGGAGTATCGACCTCAAGTGTTGCTTTCATGATCTTCACGACTTTTGGAATAAATAAGGATGTCATCAATAAAGACGACCACAAAGTGATCCAAATATTCCTTGAATACTCGGTTCATCTTATCCATGAAGGCAGCAGGAGCATTAGTCAATCCAAAGGACATGACTAGGAATTCATAATGCCCGTACCGAGTTCTGAAAGCCGTCTTTGGAATGTCATCGGTTTTAATCTTCAATTGGTGATATCCGGAATGAAGATCAATCTTTGAAAAGAATTTGGCTCCTTGCAACTGGTCAAACAAGTCATCAATACGTGGCAATGGGTACCTATTTTTGATTGGTGACATGATTCAACTCTCGATAATCAATACAAAGTCGCATACTTCTATATTTCTTTTTCACGAATAGAACAGGAGCACCCCAAGGAGAAGTACTAGGACGAATGAAACCGATGTCTAACAATTCCTGTAGTTGGGTCTTTAACTCCTGAAGTTCAATAGGAGCCATTCGATATGGGGCTTTGGAAATAGGTTTTGTATCAGGTTCAAGGTCGATACAAAATTCAATTTCAAGCTCTGGGGGTAGTCCAGGAAGTTCTTCAGGGAATACGTCAGGAAATTCATTAACAATAGAAATATCATTCAAAACTGACGTATTTTTGTTTAGATCTGTGACATGGGCAAAGAAAGCTTGACATCCGTTTTTCAATAAACGAATAGCTTTATGGCTTGAGATGACCGTGATTGATTTTAATGGTTTGGTCGCTTGAATTCGCATAATAGGTTGCTTAGGAATATGAAAGCTAACAACCTTACGAAAACAATCAATTTTAACATGATGAGTAGTTAACCAATTAATTCTTAGAATCACGTCAAATGCAAGTATTTTTAATGAAATAAGATTGACAGGTAATGTGAGGGTATCGATTTGAACCAAACAAGACTTATAAACAGTGGATGTAATGAAGGTTTCTCCCAACGGAGTTTCTACAGATAAGTCTAAGTCTAATTTCTCCGGAGTCAAATTTAATCGTTGAGCGCAAGTAGGAGAAATAAAAGAATGGGTAGAACCGGTATCAAATAAGGTATAGACTTCGCTAGAGTTTATAATAAGCTTACCCGTGATGACCTCGTTCGGGTTCCTTGCTTTCTGGGAGGTCATAACAAATGCTCTCCCTTGCACTACCGGCTTTGACTTTTCTGGGATGGCCTTTGGTGCCTCCATCCTGGCTGAACTTGTCTTCGGTGAATGACAAAATCGCGCTAAGTGACCTTCTCTTTCATAATTATAACATGCTTTGGATGGCATCGCGCAGTTTGGACTGATGTGTCCCTCCCCTTCGCATTTGAAGCATATGATAGGTGGTCGTTCTCCTTCCTTAACAACAGGTGCTAGTGCTGACGTCCTTCCATCATTATTGAATCTCTTTTTCTTGAAATGTCCATTTTTACTGTCTTGGCCATGATTAACAACGAAGTGGTTACCATTTTTGGCATGTTGATTCCCTCCACGTTTGTTGTCATCGTTTCGATGACTGATACCACTGGTATTTTCATGCTGCCGGCTGCTTTCTCTAGGTTGTGTTGACTCGTTACCGCACTCCAATAACTGAGCCCTATTTACAACATCTGAGTACAAACACAGTTTATGAGAAATAAGATATTGACGTATCTCCGGTTTCAAACCTCTTAAAAACATTCGCGTCATTCACTCCTCATTATCAACCAAATGGGATGCAAACTGGGATTACTCTGTAAATTTAGCCTCGTATTGCGACACGGTCATATTGTTTTGTTCCAATTTGATAAACTCCACTTCTTTCATGTGACGAATACTCTCGAGAAAGTACTTGTCGTTGAATAGCTCTTGGAACTTCTCCCAAGACATCTTGAATGCGTCCAGTTTGAGTAATGCTTTTGATTCCCACCAATGAATCGCCTCTTCACACAACATGAAGGTGGAGAAGGGAACCTTTTGCTCCTCGGAGCATCCCAAGAGATCAAATATCTTGGGGATCTGCTTTATCCATGCTTCCGCCTTAAGTGGTTTTGGCTATCCAATAAACTCCAGTGGTCCCAGCTCCTTGAACTGTTTAGCGGTGACCGTCCCAGAGTTTTCAGTGTTTCCACCTACATTTTGGATAGGAGCCGCTCTCGCCTGATGTTGCATGAATTGCATAAAGCCTCTGAACAATCCACCATTCATCATTTGGTCAGTGTTGTTGTCTGCATGAGGATTGTCGCCTTCCTGATGCACATTCTCCTAATTATTGATATGTGGAGACTCAACGGTCTCTTATGCTCCATTGCTATTCTCAAAATTCTCGGATGTCATTTTCAGATACTGCCACAAAACAAAGGTTAATTAACATATAACATATTATCCCTATACTTTGACCGACCAATTAAATACCAAATAAACTTAGGTAGGTCATACTAGCGAAGGAATTCCCCGTCTCTCCCCTCCTAGTTCTAGTCTCATATCTTAGCCATGGATCATATCCCTAAGCTTTGATACCAACTGTGACGCCCCCAAAATTAGGTATACATCACCCATCTTTAGTCGCCAGGATACGTGTATGCAATTCAAATACAACTTAATAATACAACTGTGCATGGTATGCAATACGACAAAACATAAAGCTGTGAGTTAGAATACAAATATTGTCTACTATAGAGTATACAAACTCAAAAGGAGTCCTCATTACAATTATTATCGCACTATTTCACAGAATAGTGAGGACTACTAACGCACCATCTAGGACCATCACTCCGTTTCCCGACTCGTTCCAGCTATATTCTCATTTCACGAGAGAATAGTGAAAGAAAGGGTGAGCTCAACTAGCCCAGTAAGAAATATTATGACTAAGATAATGCAGAATAAATTATCATTAGCCTTAAAAAGTGTTAAACTGATACAATATAACAAACATCAAGTTTAACTGCAGCGAAACAAGCAATCCATTAAAAGAGTCAAATAGAGAATAAAATCTACTATCTTTTATGATTTAAAAGGTTTTTCATCACTTTTATCGCTGGAACTCAACTTAATAAATAATCCACATCATCGAATCACCCCTGCACTACGGCCAAGGATATTCTTTAGTATCACAACCACAATTATCCATGCACTACGGGCCAAGAATATTTGTGTATTCATTAATGGTTATGATCATGCCAACAACTGTCCATCAATGCACTAGGGCCAATGAGGACTTTTAACACATCATTTGTAACATTACGGTCATGATTACATCAAATAATCCCTGGTCATAATCATACCAAGTCCATCTATGCACTACAGGCCACAGATGACTTTCAAAAAAATATAAACATGAGGATGATGACAATGATATAAGAATTCAATAAAACAAGTTCAAGAATTAATTTATCCAGAACTAATAATGTCCAAATTGTCAACATGATCTTCGCTTTGTAGAGTAAAATTCAAGAATGCTCGAAAGAATATTTCCATGAAAAGATATCTTTGGATGAAGCGCTTGAATATCAAGGATATTCCACTAATTTCATGGAGTATAGAAGTTAAAACTTTAACCAACCGAGTATAATAAAGAATGGAATAACAAAAGAAATCACCATGCATGCGGTACTTTGCATGACGAGTTATTCCAATGTAATACTAAATAACGGAACCGTGTCGTGAAATTACGCACCACCGAGCGGATGTTCCAACAAAATAATAAAGAATGGAATAACAAAAGAAATCACCATGTATGCGGTACTTCGCATAGATAGGTTATTCCAACAGAATACTAATAAGGACAGAATCAGGTCCGGTGTAAAACGCTCAGACATGATATTCCAACAAAATAATAATAAAGAATTAAACCAGTCCCACAGAAAACTCCATGACGAGATATTCCAATGTAATAATAAAGAAGGAATCGGTCCCAAGATAAAATGCATAGACAGGATATTCCAAAAGAATAATAAAGACGAAATAATAGAAGAATATCACCAAGTATAAGGTAGCCCGCGTATACAGGTTATTCTAACAGAATAATAAAGAATGGAATAACATAAGTTCTCTTCATGAATACAAAAGAATAACACCCCTTACGAAAGTACAACAAATAATATTCCCTACCTTAAGAAGAAGAGTCTTCGGATATATAAGTTGTGAAGTAATGTAATACTTTCTTCTTTCTTTCTATTGTTTATCTCTCTAGTTTCAAAGTGAATTAAATAAGAAAATAATGAAGGAATGAGTTTCTATTTATTGAAAAATGGACCCATAGTAACTAACTCATGAACGGTCCAGATTGATTTATTTTAATTTGACGGTCCATATTTAAAGTAAAATCTTTTAAATAAAATATAATATATTCTATTTATAATCTAATAAAACGAATAACTTTATAAAAGATTTTACTATCGCAAACACTACGCAGCACTATGCAAACACTATACATAATAAAATATAATATATTCTAATTATTGTCTAATAAAATGATAACTTTATAAAAGTATTCTATTTTATATAAAAAAGATTTTACTATCGCAAAACACTATGCGCAGACATATGCATAATAGAATATAATATATTCTATTTATAGAATAACTTTATAAAAGTATTACATTTTATATAAAAAGATTTTCTGTATTATTACATTAATAATACCAACAAACCGAGTGACTTATCACGTAACCATCAATAATTAATATCGTGTACTACTTATTCAACCACGCCAGACATCGTACTTTTAACACCGGTGTTTCAACAGATTAACTGTAAAACTTTCATTATTATTTTCATAAAATATTTTTGTCATTTTCTCAATCCGAATAATAATTCCGTTAGGGGGTCCACCATGATTGTGCCGTTGTATGCTAATATTCTCTGTTAAACGAATATTCCCCACCAATCGAATATTATATAACAACTTGCGTACTTTTTGCAAAATTTATAAATATTACCCACAACTATAACATTATATCAATTTCACTCCATAATATTCAAAAATAATATTTATAGAAAATTCATTTTTATTCAAAAAGTTGGGGTTTTACACCTAAGCTTTGATACCAACTGTGACGCCCCCAAAATAGGTATACAACACCCATTCTGAGTCGCCAAATACATGGTACAGAAAGCAAACTACAACTTCAATAATATAATTATCGTGCAAAATACGACAACACATACTGTGAGTTTAAATACAAATATTGTCTTTTAGACAATATCCACACTCAAATAAGTCCTCATTACAATTATTCATACACTATTTTACAGAAATAGTGAGGACTGCTAAAACATCTTTCTAGAACTATCACTCCATACCCATTTAGATCCTCGCTATGTTCTCACCTCCCGAGAAGAAAAATGGAACAAAAGGAAAAAGGGTGAGCTCAACTAGCCTAGTAAAGAATATTATGACTAAGATAATATACAACAAATTATCATTAGTCTTCAACAGGAAAAAATATGATAAAATATAATAGACAACAAGTTTTAGATCAACAACTGCAGCGAAAACAACAATCCATTAGAAGAGTCAAGTAGAGAATGAGTTCTACTATCTTCTAAGATTTAAAAGTCCATCATCAATATTTTATCCCTGTAACAACAATCAATATACATCTTTAATCAAATATTCATCTTTACACTACAGGCCAAAGATATTTATTTGTATCACCAAATAGTCATGTTCATCTCAACACTGCTCATCTTTGCACTACGCCCAAAGATATTCATTAGGTAATCATTCATCTTTGCACTACAGGCCAAAGATATTCATCAGTTAATCATTCATCTTTGTACTACAGGCCAAAGATATTCTATAATATCATCATTTAGGACTGAGGATGATGAAAAATATTTTAAAGAAAACGAATCCAGTGAGATAAAGGACAAATAGTAGGGATTCGTATTACAGTTTATCCAAGATCAATAATACTCCATAATAACCAATTTAGAAGCAAAATTCAAGAATAAAGATCAAAACATGGATACAATCAAAGATAGTAATCATAATAGACATCTTGGACAAAAAGGAGAAAATTTTATTTTTTGGTGAATAGTGCCGTATTCGTGAATAGTGTCATATACGTGAATAGTGTCGTATACGTGAATAGTAACCCCAACACAAAAAGTTCCAAATTAATAAAAAGTTCAGACCAATATTTCGGCATAATGATATTGAAGAAAATAATATCATTTAAGAAAAAATAACATCCCTTACCTTAAAATAACCGTACTTCTGACTGAATTTCGGATATAGTGCTGACAGAAACTTGTACTGAAAAATAGAAACTCACAAAGTATCTAAATACTCACAAAATACGCTCGATAATATAGAGAGAGAAAGAGAGAAAGCTTATGTTTCTAGTGTGATTTTCAATTCTAACTTAGCCATCTATTTATAGGAAAATGTTAGCATGCCGAAGCAGACTTGACCTGCAACCTGATGGCTTTACCTGCTACTATTGCCACCAACCACATTTGAAATAAAATTCAGCACATTTCTTCACCAACCACAAGTGGGGCCCACTCAATTCTAGAATTTTCCACCAAAATCATTTATAAACCTAATTTCCGAATCAGTCACCTCTTAAAATTCATAACAAATCATACGTTCATTTTTAACGATTCAAAATTTGTGGACATATACTCAACTTATATATGTATAACATATCCAAAAATCACAACGATCCAACGGTCGGATTAAAAATTATAACTCACGCAATATATCTCAAAAACACTGGTTTAATTTTTAATACTGATAAAACACCTCAACATTAACTCCTTCATTTTTAACCACAATAAATATATCCAACATTTATATCCATATAAATAAATATTTCCTTATCATATGAATCAATAATTAATTATTCACAAATAATATTACAGAATCACATTTATGACAACCAGTAGTTCTAGGAAAGAGGGGGCTTTCCAATAAGGATTTCTCCTTCATCGCGCGCATGAATTAGTGAGCAAACCTCTCCTTGATGTAACTTTCTAGACATTGCCAATAATGCTATCTAATAATATTATTCAAATAATATGAATTATTGATCCGATAATGGGAAATACTTGTGCGATGACAATTATTGAAACAACAATAATATAAAATATCAACGCAAAGAATTATTGAATCAATAAAATAAAATATTGAGCAATAACTATCGTAACAATTATTAAGTAGTGCCTTCTTACGTAAGGATCAATAATTCATCAATATTGTGCAATACTGGTAAAGTGCCTATGCGTAACCCACCACGCGTATTCATCAGTATTTTAACCACCGTATTCCAACAATGTTAATTAATGTAACAATTACGCCGTTATTTGTAAAACTCAAACTTTGTCGTTTTCTTCATCCGCGGTTATCCGTTATGGGTCCCACAAATGGTCATACTGTCATACGAATATTCTCGACGTAAAGAATATTCCACGACCAAACGAATATTCCCGACAATAATGAATATTTTATAACCACTTGCTTATTTTGCAAAATTTGCACATTTCACCCATAACCAAAGCATTATATCAAATTAACACTTTATTATACACAATAATAATTTGAGAAATATGATTTTTATTTATAATAAGTTGGGGTCTTACAACGAGTAGTCCCCGTATATTCTCGCCTCCCCGAGAAGAAAAATGGAACAAAAGGGAAAGGGTGAGCTCAACTAGCCTAGTAAAGAATATTATGACTAAGATAATACAGAACAAATTATCTTTAGTACTCAACAGGGAAAAATATGATAGAATATAATAGACAACAAGTTTTAGATCAACAACTGCAGCGAAAACAACAATCCATTAGAAGAGTGTCATATATGTGAATAGTAACACCGACATGAAAAGGTAAAAATTTCATAAGAAAAATCATACTTTGTGAATGGTACTCGTGAATAGTACCATTTTTTTGAATAGTGTCTTATACGTGAATAGTGCCGTATACGTGAATAGGTAACAAATTTCATAATAAAATTCATACTAATATTTTGGTATAATGATATTGATAGAAATAACATCATTTACTTAAAAAATAACATCCCTTACCTCGAAAAGAATAAGACTTTTAAATTTAAATATTGGATATAATCTTCGAATGAAACGTCAATTTGAATAGTAACACTCAAAGTATTTAAATACTCAGAAAAATATGCTAGATATTATAGAGAGAGAAACTTCTGATTCTGATGTGATTTTCAATTCTAACTTCATCATCCTATTTATAAGAAAATGCTTAGAACACCAAAGCAGAAAATTTAATAAAATAATATTTTACTTAAAAAAATTCACGCCCACCCTCGACCAAATTCATCAAAGACACCAAATAGGGCCCACCAACATTAAAAATGTTTTTTTTTAAAAATATTTATAACTCCAAAAATCTATTCACTTCAATATTTGAACTTCAATAATTCATAATAAATAACACTTTTATCATAAAAATACAAATCTTATGTCCATTCCATAGAAAATTTAATTCTCTACAACTTTGTAGAAGAAAGTTTTTCCAAATTCTAAACGAAAAATGATCGAAATCCACATACAGATGATTTTTAACACCTCCATTCCGAACAAAATCTTGATAAAACACCTCAACATTAATTCCTTCATTTATATCCACATAAAATAAATATTTTTTTTATCATTTTTATCAATAATTAATTGTTCACAAATAATATTACGTAACCACAATATTGACAACTGTGTCGTTCTAGAAAAGATGGAGCTTTAGATATAAGGATTTCTCCTTCTTCTGGCCTTGAATTAGGTGATCAAACCCATTTTCTAGACAAAACTTCCTTAGACATTGCCAATAATGATATATAATAATATTATTTAAATTAAATCTATACATATTTTGTCAATCTTCTTGATCTTAAAGAAGAAATTAAATGTAATATATGTATAACAATTGTTCTATTGTAATAAAGTAGCGGTTAGATTGTCTCTAAATATGAAAGTTTTGGTTATGGCGAAAAGAAGGAGTGTATATGTTACCTTAAGTGCGCTAAACAAGTTGTACGATGGCGGAATACTCAAAACCAAGCCCCAAGTGAGTAGATCTGAGAAGAATGCTCGAAAATTATAGAGAAAAGGTAAGAAGGCTTGGTTGAAATGAATGAAAATGAGCTTGCCCGAGGGTATAAGCCTAGCCATGGCTGGTCATGCGAAGTAATGTATGGTACTATGGTGGACATCACAGCTCCCCTTTTGGTAAAATGCAGGCCAAAACGTGTCCTTTCGGGTCTGAAAAAGGGTGTTCACCTAGAAAGGTATCCGTTTGGATCATTTTAAGGCTTTAAAATCCTTGAAAACCTTAAGAGGATATAAAATGGGGAAAACAAAAAAATCTAGGCCTAGAACGACAGAAAAACAAGAATTATAACCAAAATCTCTTATCGATAACCAAACTTGTAATATGTTCATTGATCCCAAAGAAGGCATCAAGTAGTACCCGAGATGATTGAATTCGTTGGCATTGACCCCGATGAAGGTAATGTGTATAAGACCCCAACTTTTATGAATAAAGATTAATTTTTCTCAAAATATATTTTTGAATATTATAGTGTGGATTTGATATAATGTTATAGTTGTGGGTATTATTTACAAATTTTTTAAAGTAAGCAAGTGGTTATATAATATTCGATTGGCGGGGAATATTAAATGACGACCAACCTGATCATTGGTGGAACCCACAACGAAAGTATTATCGTAGTTAGTTAGAAAATGACAAATTATCTTTTTATAAAAATAACGGCAAAAGTTTTACCGTTAAACTGTTGAACTACCCGGTGGTAAAAGTACAGTAATATGCGTGGTTGCATAGTAGCACACGGTATTGATTGTTGATGCTTACGTGAGAAGTAACTCAATTATACTCAATTATTGCTATAGGAATTGCTGCATAATATCTTTCATATTATTGATTCAATTATTGTCATAGTATCATCTACATAATATTTTATATTATTAAATCAATAATTGAGACGACAAAGTTATTCATATTATTAATTGAAATATTGATAATGTCTAGAAGTTCTGTCAAGGAGAGGTTTGGTCACCTAATTGCGAGCCAATAAGAAGAAATCCTTATCGAAAAGCCCCCTCTTTCTTGGAAATGATCTGGTTGTTAAATATTGTGAGTTATAATATTAATGATGAATAAGTTCGTGTTGATTAAAGATGAAATTGATATTTTCATTGTGTTGGGATTATTAGTGTTAGTGGAAATCGACATCTATTTCGATAATAATGGATGTCTAGAGGCTATATTTACCAATAGAGTAATTAATCGAATAAATAAGCAATTAATTGCTATTAATTCACATGCTTATAACTATTTGTTCACATGTGTGTATTATTGATTCAAATGCATGTACTATTAGGGAGGTGGTGCAAGATTGATAATACTTTCATGACTAAATTAAAATGGAGGTATAGATGAATGTACTATACTTTAATTATTTTTTCACATGATTGTACTATTGATTCACATGATTGTACTATTGATACACAAGATGTACTATTAGGGGAGGTGGTGCAAGTTTGATAATACTTGCGAGGACTAAATAAAAATGAAGAAAAGATGAAGGTATTATATCAGAATATTTCGAGCCCCAAACGTGCAATTATCGAAACTATATTTTCCTATAAATAGAAGCTCATTCTTCTTTCATTCTCACCAATTCACTAAGACAATATTCATATTAAAACTCTCAGTTTATGTTTTGTCGTATGTTACACGATAAATATATCCAACATTTATATCCACATAAAATAAATATTTCCTTATCATATGAATCAATAATTAATTATTCACAAATAATATTACAGAATCACATTTATGACAACCAGGCCGTTCTCAGGAAAGATGGGGCTTTCCAATAAGAATTTCTCCTTATTGGCGCGCAATTAGGTGACCAAACCTCTCCTTGACAAAACTTTTTAGACATTGCCAATAATGCTATCTAATAATATTATTCAAATAATATGAATTATTGATCTGATAATGGGAAATACTGTGCAGTGACAATTATTGAAACAATAATAATATAAAATATCAACGCAACAATTATTGAATCAATAAAATAAAATATTGAATAAAGAACTCATCGTAACAATTATTGAGTAGTGCCTTCTTACGTAAGGATCAATAATTCATCAATCTCGTACATCCACACGTATTCGTATTTTAACCAAGGTATTCCAACAATGTTAATTGTGAATAACTACATCGTTATTTATAAAAACTCAAACTTGTCATTTTCTTCTTCCGACGATTATTCTCATTATGGGGCCCATAAATGATCAAGGCGTCAGAGCATTTAATATTCCCCGACAACAAGAATATTCCACGACCAAACGAATATTCCCCGACACAATGAATATTTTATAACCACTTGCTTATTTTGCAAAATTTGCACATTTCACCCATAACCAAAGCATTATATCAAATTAACACTTTATTATACACAATAATAATTTGAGAAATATGATTTTTATTTATAATAAGTTGGGGTCTTACAACGAGTAGTCCCCGCTATATTCTCGCCTCCTGAGAAGAAAAATGGAACAAAAAGGAAAAGGGTGAGCTCAACTAGCCTAGTAAAGAATATTATGACTAAGATAATACAGAACAAATTATCTTTAGTACTCAACAGGGAAAAATATGATAGAATATAATAGACAACAAGTTTTAGATCAACAACTGCAGCGGAAACAACAATCCATTAGAAGAGTGTCGTATATGTGAATAGTAACACCGACATGAAAAGGTAAAAATTTCATAAGAAAAATCATACATTGTGAATGGTACTCGTGAATAGTACCATTTTTTTGAATAGTGTCTTATACGTGAATAGTGCCGTATACGTGAATAGGTAACAAATTTCATAATAAAATTCATACTAATATTTTGGTATAATGATATTGATAGAAATAACATCATTTACGAAAAAATAACATCCCTTACCTCAAAAGAATAGTACTTTTAGCTGAAATATTGGATATAATACTGAATGAAACGTGCACTGAATAGTAACACTCAAAGTATTTAAATACTCAGAAAAATATGCTAGATATTATAGAGAGAGAAACTTCTGATTCTGATGTGATTTTCAATTCTAACTTCATCATCCTATTTATAAGAAAATGCTTAGAACACCAAAGCAGAAAATTTAATAAAATAATATTTTACTTAAAAAAATTCACGCCCACCCTCGACCAAATTCATCAGCACACCAGTGGGGCCCACCAACATTAAAAAATGTTTTTCTTTTAAAAAATATTTATAACTCCAAAAATCTATTCCGCCCCAATATTTCGGAACTTCAATAATTCATAATAAATAACACTTTTATCATAAAAATACAAATCTTATGTCCATTCCATAGAAAATTTAATTCTCTACAATTTTGTAGAAGAAAGTTTTTCCAAATTCTAAACGGAAAATGATCGAAATCCACATACAGATGATTTTTAACACCTCCATTCCGACAAAATACTGATAAAACACCTCAACATTAATTCCTTCATTTATATCCACATAAAATAAATATTTTTTTTTATCATTTTTATCAATAATTAATTGTTCACAAATAATATTACAGAACCACAATATTGACAACCAGGTCGTTCCTAGAAAAGATGGAGCTTTCCGATAAGGATTTCTCCTTACTGGCGCGCAATTAGGTGATCAAACCCATTTTCTAGACAAAACTTCCTTAGACATTGCCAATAATGATATCTAATAATATTATTTAAATTAAATCTATACATATTTTGTCAATCTTCTTGATCTTAAAGAAGAAATTAAATGTAATATATGTATAACAATTGTTCTATTGTAATAAAGTAGCGGTTAGATTGTCTCTAAATATGAAAGTTTTGGTTATGGCGAAAAGAAGGAGTGTATATGTTACCTTAAGTGCGCTAAACAAATTGTACGATGGTGGAATACTCAAAACCAAGCCCCAAGTGAGTAGATCTGAGAAGAATGCTCGAAAATTATAGAGAAAAGGTAAGAAGGCTTGGTTGAAATGAATGAAAATGAGCTTGCCCGAGGGTATAAGCCTAGCCATGGCTGGTCGCGGGGGTAACTATGGCTGACTATGGTGGACATCACAGCTCCCCTTTTGGTAAAATGCAGGCCAAAACGTGTCCTTTCGGGTCTGAAAAAGGGTGTTCACCTAGAAAGGTATCCGTTTGGATCATTTTAAGGCTTTAAAATCCTTGAAAAACCTTAAGAGGATATAAAATGGGGAAAACAAAAAAATCTAGGCCTAGAACGACAGAAAAACAAGAATTATAACCAAAATCTCTTATCGATAACCAAACTTGTAATATGTGCATTGATCCCAGTGAAGGCATCAGTAGTACCCGATGATTGAATTCGTTGGCATTGACCCCAGTGAAGGCATGTATAAGACCCCAACTTTTATGAATAAAGATTAATTTTTCTCAAAATATATTTTTGAATATTATGGTGTGGATTTGATATAATGTTATAGTTGTGGGTATTATTTACAAATTTTTCAAAGTAAGCAAGTGGTTATATAATATTCGATTGGCGTGGAATATTCGTACGACGGCACAATCATTGGTGGAACCCACAACGAAAGTATTGTCGTAGTTAGAAAACGACAGAATTATCTTTTTATAAAAATAACGGCAAAAGTTTTACCGTTAAACCGTTGAACTACCCTATTGGTAAAAGTACAAAGAATATGCGTGGTTGCATAGTAGCACACGGTATTGATTGTTGATGCTTACGTGAGAAGTAACTCAATTATACTCAATTATTGCTATAGGAATTGCTGCATAATATCTTTCATATTATTGATTCAATTATTGTCATAGTATCATCTACATAATATTTTATATTATTAAATCAATAATTGAGACGACAAAGTTATTCATATTATTAATTGAAATATTGACAATGTCTAGAAGTTACATCGAGGAGAGGTTTGGTCACCTAATTGCGAGCCAATAAGAAGAAATCCTTATCGAAAAGCCCCTCTTTCTTGGAAATGATCTGGTTGTTAAATATTGTGAGTTATAATATTAATGATGAATAAGTTCGTGTTGATTAAAGATGAAATTGATATTTTCATTGTGTTGGGATTATTAGTGTTAGTGGAAATCGACATCTATTTCGATAATAATGGATGTCTAGAGGCTATATTTACCAATAGAGTAATTAATCGAATAAATAAGCAATTAATTGCTATTAATTCACATGCTTATAACTATTTGTTCACATGTGTGTATTATTGATTCAAATGCATGTACTATTAGGGGAGGTGGTGCAAGATTGATAATACTTTCATGACTAAATTAAAAATAGAGGTATAGATGAATGTACTATACTTTAATTATTTTTTTCACATGATTGTACTATTGATTCACATGATTGTACTATTGATACACAAGATGTACTATTAGGGGAGGTGGTGCAAGTTTGATAATACTTGCAGGACTAAATGAAAAATGAAGAAAAAGATGAAGGTATTATACTGTAATATTTCGAGCCCCAAAACGTGCAATTATCGAAACTATATTTTCCTATAAATAGAAGCTCATTCTTCTTTCATTCTCACCAATTCACTAAGACAATATTCATATTAAAACTCTCAGTTTATGTTTTGTCGTATGTTACACGATAAATATATCCAACATTTATATCCACATAAAATAAATATTTCCTTATCATATGAATCAATAATTAATTATTCACAAATAATATTACAGAATCACATTTATGACAACCAGGCCGTTCTCAGGAAAGATGGGGCTTTCCAATAAGAATTTCTCCTTATTGCGCAATTATTAGGTGACCAAACCTCTCCTTGACGAACTTTTTAGACATTGCCAATAATGCTATCTAATAATATTATTCCAATAATATGAATTATTGATCCGATAATGGAAAATCTTGTGCGCAATGACAATTATTGAAACAATAATAATATAAAATATCAACGCAACAATTATTGAATCAATAAAATAAAATATTGAGCGATAACTCATCGTAACAATTATTGAGTAGTGCCTTCTTACGTAAGGATCAATAATTCATCAATCTTGCATATCCACACGTATTCTCGTATTTTTAACCAACGGGTATTCCAACATTGTTAACAGTAACAACTACATCGTTATTTATAAAAACTCAAACTTGTCATTTTCTTCTTTTCGACTTTGTTATTCATTATGGGGCCCATAAATGATCATAATCGTCATAATATTCCCACAACAAGAATATTCCACGACCAAACGAATATTCCCGAAACAACAATGATTATTTTATAACCACTTACATATTTTGAAAAAATTTGCACATTTCACCCATAACCGAGAGAATTATATCAAATTAATACCTTATTATTCACAAATATAATTAGAGGAAATTGATTTTATTTATAATAAGTTGGGGTCTTACAACCTCCCTCCTTATGAAATTTCGTCCTCGAAATTGACATACGTATTCAGTGTTTCAAAAGGTGAGGATACCTCGCTTTCATTTCCGATTCTAACTCCCGTGTCATTTCTTCAATAAAGTGGTTTCTCCATAAAACCTTAACTTGTGGTATATCCTTGATGCGTAGGACATGTTCTTTCCTATCCAAGATCTTAACAGTACTTCTTCGTACATTAAATCTTCTGGCTATCTCGCCTCGGTTCTAACGCAATAATATGGTTCCTATCTTTCACATATTTACTGAAACATGGATATGTGAAAACATTATGAACACGAGACATACTTGGAGGTAATCTTGAGTATATAGGCCACATTTCCTATTCGGTCAAGAATCTCAAATGGACCAACAAACCGTGGATTGAGCTTTCCTCTCTTCCCAAATCTTGTAACTCCCTTCCATGGTGCAACACGTAACAATACATGATCCCCAATATTAAATTCCACGTCTTTTCGATGAAGATCCGCATAACTCTTTTGTCGATCTTGTGTCGTTTGTATATGTTGTCGAATTATTTGGATCTTTTCTGTAGTCATGCGTACTAATTCTGGTCCCAACAATGTTTCTTCTCCCACCACGTCCCAGCATACTGGAGAACGACACTTTTGTCCATACAACGCATCAAATGGAGCCATGCCTATACTTGCTTGATAACTGTTGTTGTAGGAGAATTCCACCAGTGGCAAGTACTTATCCCAACTTCCTTTAAAATCTAGGACACAAAGTCTTAATAGATCTTCAAGGGTTTGAATAGTCCTCTCTGATTGTCCGTCCGTTTGAGGATGGTAGGTCGAACTGAATCCTAAATCTGTGCCCATAGCTTTCTGCAAGCTAACCCAAAATCGTGAAGTGAATCTTGGGTCAATATCTGAAACTATGGATACTGGCATGCCATGCAATCTCATAATCTCATTCACGTACATGCGAGCAAGACGTTCAAGGGAATAAGTCTCACGTATCGGTAAGAATTTGGCAGACTTGGTTAATCTATCAACAATAACCCAAATTGCATCTATGCCTTAAGAAACTTTGGGAAGACACAACAATCCAAAGTAATGTGTTCCCACTTCCATTTCTAATCTCAAGTGGTTGTAATGGACCCTTTGGCACTTGATGCTCTGCCTTTACACGTTGACAAGTTAAACACCTCGAGATAAACTCACGCGATCCTCTCTTCATATTGTTCCACCAAAATGTATGTCGAATATCATGATACATTTTGGTACTCCCAGGATGGATTGCAAACGGGGTGTTGTGTGCCTCCATCATGATTCTATGCTTCAAGTCAGAATCGTTAGGAACACAAAGTCTGGAGTTGAATATAAGTATTCCTTCTTCATCGATTCTCGCTTCTGGAATAGCTCCTTCTTGCACTTTCTTCTTCATACGTATCAGCTCCAGGTCCGTAGTTTGAACAGCTTTAACTTTATCAATTAAAGTCGGTTCTACTCGTATATTCTCCATCATCATGTGGGTCCCTGGAGTCTTTAATTCTACCTCCATCCTTGCAAGTCATACAGAATGGGTCTTTGCATTAACAATATCGCACTTTCGTACTTTCGTATGATCTTATCTTCTACTCAATGCGCTCTTATATATTCGCTTTTCGAGGATGATATTGAATAGTGTGATCGTAATCTTTCAATAGTTCAAGCCAACGTCGTTCTTGCGTGTTGAGTTCTTTTTGGGTGAAGAAATATTTGAGGCTTTTATGGTCCGTATAAATCTCCACTTTCTCCCCATACAAGTAGTGTCTCCAAATTTTCAACGCGAATCATTGCACGCCAACTCTAGATCATGAGTAGGATAATGCCTCTCATATTCTTTGAGTTGTCGTGAGGCATAGGCTATGACTTTCCCATGTTGCATGAGAACGCATCCTAACCCTTTGCTTGAAGCATCGCTGTATATAACAAATCCATCCGTACCAGATGGTATTGCCAGAACAGGTGCCGAAATGAGTCTCCTCTTGAGCTCTTGGAAACTCTTCTCGCATTCCTCGCTTCATACAAATTTTGTATCTTTTCGAGTCAATTGAGTTAATGGAGTAGCGATTCGTGAAAATCATTCCACGAATCTCCGATAATAACCAGCTAAGCCCAGAAAGCTACACACTTCGGTCACCGACTTTGGTTGATCCCAACTTTGTACTGCTTCAATCTTCACTGGGTCGACAGATACTCCATGTTTTGACACCACGTGCCCAAGGAATGCTACTTCCTCAAGCCAGAACTCGCATTTCTTCAGCTTGGCATAAAGTTTGTTTTCACGAAGCCTTTCAAGTATCAGCTTCAAATGCTTCTCATGATCTTCACGGCTTTTGGAATAGATGAGGATGTCATCAATAAAGACAACAACAAACTGATCCAAATATTCCTTGAATACACGGTTCATCATATCCATGAAAACAGCAGGAGCATTAGTCAATCCAAAAGACATGACTAAGAATTCATAATGACCGTATCGAGTTCTGAAGGTAGTCTTTGGAATATCCTCAGTTTTAATCTTTAGCTGATGATATCCAGAACGAAGATTGATCTTTGAAAAGAATTGTGCTCCTTGCAATCGGGTCGAACAGTCATCAATGCGAGGTAAATAATACCTATTCTTGATGGTGACATGGTTTAATTCTCAGTAGTCAATACAAAAGTCGCATACTCCCGCTTTCTTCTTTACTAATAAAATAGGAGCACCCCAAGGAGATGTACTAGGGCCGAATGAAACATATGTCTAACAATTCTCAGTAGTTGGACTTTTAACTCCTCAAGTTCAATAGAGCCATTCGATATGGGGTTTTAGAAATGGGTTTTATGCAGGCTCAAGGTCAATAAAGAATTCAACATCACGCTCGGGGGTAGACCGGGAAGTTCTTCAGAAATACATCGTAAAATTCTCTAACAATGTAAATATTATTCAAATCTGACTTGTCTTTGTTCAAATCCATAACATGGGCTAAGAAAGCTTGACATCCGTTTTTCAATAAACGAATAGCTTTATAGCTTGATATGATAGTGACTGATTTTAGTGGTTTAGTTGTTTGAATTAAGTATGACAAAGTTGGTTAGGAATATGAAAACTAACAACCTTATGAAAATAATCAATTTTGGCATGATGAGTGGTTAACCAATCAATTCCTAAAATCACATCAAAAGCAAGTATCTTTAAAGATATAAGATCAACAGGTAATGTGATAGTGCCAACTTGGATCATGCAAGATTTATAAACTGTAGATGTAACGAAGGTTTCACCCAATGGAGTTTCAATAGATAAGTCAAAGTCCAATTTCTCCTGAGTCAAGTTTAAACGCGTTGAGCACAAGCGGAGAGAGAAAAGAATGGGTAGAACCCAGATCTAGCAAGGTATAAACTTCGCAAGAGTTCAAGATTAGCTTACCCGTAATCACCTCGTTCGGCTTCCTCGCGTTTTGGCCAGTCACGACAATTGCTCTTCCAGGAACCGCTGATTTCGACTTATCCAGATGTACCTTGAGTCACCATCCTGTTGAACTTGGTTTTGCTCTGAGAACAATCCGGCTATGTGGCCTTCCTTTCCACAAATGTAACATACCTTGGATTGTTGTGGGACAGTTTGGGTGATGATATGTCCCTCTTTCCCGCATTTGTAACATCTAACTGGCGGTCGTTCTCCTCCCCTAGAATTTGTTGTTGGTGCTGGTGCTGCTGTTGATGTCTTCCCTTCATTGTTGAAACTCCTCTTTCTGAAATTTCTACTTGACTCACCTCTCCTATTATCATGGCCACGATGACCACCCGAGTGGTTGCCGCCTTTGTTTGTATTTTTCCCTCCTCGTTGGTTATCATCACTCGATGACTCATCACACGGTATGACCACGATTGTGGTCCCTCGGTTGAACATACTCATTATCTCGCTTCTAATAATTGAGCCTCATTTTACAACATCCGAATATAAAGAAAATTTATGAGATATAAGATATTGTCGAATCTGCTTTAGACCTCTCGAAAACATCCTCGTCATTCGCTCCTCATTTTGACCAAATGAGGTGCAAACCTCGATAACTCTCTGCAAACTTCGCCTCGTCTTAGGACACCGCGTGTTGTTTTTATTCCAAATCGATAAACTCCACCTCCTTCATATGATTGAATACTTTCGTGAAAGTACTTATCATTGAATAGTTTCAAATGTTTCCCAAGACATGCCTTGAGTGGGTTTGTCAGGTACGCTTCACGAACTCCCACCAGATGAGTCCGCCTCACCGCTGAACATAAAGGTGGCGAATGGAACCTTCGTTCTCCGTGTATCAAGACATCGAATATCTTGGTAATTTGCTTGACCCACGTTTCCGCCATGATCGGATCCGGCTTTCCCTTAAATTTCGTGGTCCCAACTCCTTGAATCGCTTGGTCAGGATAATCCAGCGCATTGCTATCATTTCCACCCGTATTTTGTGCACTAGTCTCCTCGTCTCGGTTTTTTTGCATGGATCCGCAAAAAGCTCCTAAACATTCCATCATTCATCGTTTGCTTTCGATCTTGTTGTTTACTGGGAGGAATATTGCCTTCTTGTTGCACGTTCTCCTGGTTTATAACTAAAGGTTTTTCCACAGTCTCATACACTCCATTGTTAAAGTTCTCAGCGGCCATTCTTAAATACTGCCATAAAACAAGGGTTAATTAAATAAATTAACATATCACATAATATCCCTATATTATGACTGACCAACAAATAAGCTTAGATAAGACACACTAGCGAAGGATTTACTCATCTCTCCCCTCCTAGTTCTATTCTCCGATCTCCGCTAGAGACCATATCCCTAAGCTTTGATACCAATTGTGACGCCCCCAAAATAGGTATACAACACCCATTCTGAGTCGCCAAATACATGGTACAGAAAGCAAACTACAACTTCAATAATACAATTGTCGTGCAAAATACGACAACACATATCGTGAGTTTAAATACAAATATTATCTTCTAGATAATATCCACACTCAAATAAGTCCTCGTTACAATTATTCAAACACTATTTTACAAAAATAGTGAGGACTGCTAAAACATCTTTCTAGAACCATCACTCCGTACCCCGACTAGTTCCTGCTATGTTCTCACCTTCTGAGAAAAATGGAACAAAAAGGAAAAGGGTGAGCTCAACTAGCCCAGTAAAAAATATTATGACTAAGATAATATACAACAAATTATCGTTAGTCTTCAACAGGGAAAAATCTGATAAAATATAATTACCAACAAGTTTTAGATCAACAACTGCAGCGGAAACAACAATCCATTAGAAGAGTCAAGTAGAGAATGAGTTCTACTATCTTCTAAGATTTAAAAGTCCATCATCAATATTTTATCCCTTTAACAACAATCAATATACATCTTTAGTCAAATATTCATCTTTGCACTACAGGCCAAAGATATTCATTTGTATCACCAATTAATTCATGTTCATCTCAACACTGCTCATCTTTGCACTCACGGGCCAAAGATATTCATCGATTAATCATTTATCTTTTTTTACTACAGTCAGAAGATATTTAGTAATATCATCATTTAGGACTAAGGATGATGAAAATATTTTAAAAAAACGAATCCAGTGAAACGGAAGGACAAATAATAGGGATTCGTATAACAGTTTATCCAAGAGCAATAATACTTCATAAATACCAATTTTGAAGCAGAATTCAAAAATAAAGATCAAAACATAGATACTCGAAGATAGTAACCATAATAGACATCTTGGACAAAAAGAAGAAAATTTCATTTTTCGGTGAATAGTGTCGTATTCGTGAATAGTGCCGTATACGTGAATAGTAACCCCGACACAAAAAGTTCCAAATTTGATAAAAATTCAGATCAATACTTCGGCATAATGATATTGAAGAAATAATATCATATATGAAGAAAATAACATCCCTTACATCAAAATATCAATACTTCTGATCGGAATATCGGTATAAGGCTGATGGAAACTTGCTCTGATGAATAAAAACTCACAAAGTATCTAAATACTCACAAAATACACTCAATAATCTAGAGAGAGAAAGAGAGAAAACTTGTTTCTGGTGTGATTTTCAATTCTAACTTAGCCCTCTATTTATAGGAAAATGTTAGCAGACTTGACCTGCAACCTGATGGCTTTACCTGCTACTATTCCCACCCACCACATTTAAAATAAATTCAGCACATTTCTTCACCAACCACAAGTGGGGCCCACTCAATTCTAGAATTTTCTACCAAAATCATTTATAAACCTAATTTACGAATCACCACCTCTTAAAATTCATAACAAATCATACGTTCATTTTAACGGTTCAAAATATGTGGACATATACTCAACTTATATATGTATAACATATCCAAAAATTACAACGATCCAACGGTCGGATTAAAAATTATAACTCACACAATATATCTCAAAAACACAGGTTTAATTTTTAATACCTTCATTCCGACAAAAAATCTTGATAAAACACCTCAACATTAACTCCTTCATTTTTAACCACAATAAATATATCCAACATTTATATCCACATAAAATAAATATTTTCTTATCATATGAATCAATAATTAATTATTCACAAATAATATTACAGAATCACATTTATGACAACCAGGCCGTTCCTAGGAAAGAGGGGGCTTTCCAATAAGAATTTCTCCTTATTGGCGCGCAATTAGGTGACCAAACCTCTCCTCGACAAAACTTTCTAGACATTGCCAATAATGCTATCTAATAATATTATTCAAATAATATGAATTATTGATCCGATAATGGGAAATATCATGCGGTGACAATTATTGAAACAACAATAATATAAAATATCAACACAAAGAATTATTGAATCAATAAATAAAATATTGAATAAAGAATCATCGTAACAATTATTGAGTAGTGTCTTCTTCACGTAAGGATCAATAATTCATCAATACTGTGCATCCACGCCAGATTCGTATTTTTAACCACCGGGTATTCCAACAAGTGTTAATGGTAACAACTACGCCAATTATTTATAAAAACTTAAACTTGTCGCTTTCTTCATCCGATAGTTATTACATTATGGGGCCCACAAATGATCATACTGGGTCGCATTTAATATTCCCCGACAACAAGAATATTCCACGACCAAACGAATATTTCCCCAAATAACAATGATTATTTTATAACCACTTGCATATTTTGCAAAATTTGCACATTTCACCCATAACCAGAGAATTATATCAAATTAATACCTTATTATTCACAAATATAATTAGAGGAAATTCAATTTTATTTATAATAAGTTGGGGTCTTACAGAAGACATCGGCAGTACATGATGATTGAATCTGTTGGCATTGACCCCAGTGAAGGCATCGGCAGTACCCGGTGATTGAATCTATTGACATTGACCCCATCGAAGGCCTCGAAAATACCCGATAGTGTAATACGCTGGCATTGACCCCATAGAAGGCATTGACAATACTCGATGATGTAATCCGTTGGCATTGACCCCAACGAAGGCATCAGTAGTATCCAATGATGCAATCTGTTGGCATCAACCCCAACAAAGACGTTGGCAATACCCGATGACAGCATTGTAACAATCATCTTTCCCAATAGATGGGATCGAGCATTTTAAAATCTCATACATCATTGCATACTTTACACATGACTTTGCATCATTAAATATACCTTGTCATGTAACGAGTGTCTAATAATTTTTGCCGTGTTCATTTCATTGCATTGCATAAATATGACAAAGAACATTTTTTCATGAGAGGCAATTTAAGAAAGATTGTTGCTAATTCTTTTCGATTATATAAAACGTCAAATAATTTAGAAATAATGAAATCATCTAAAAACGTCACCATATATTATGGGACAGAGGAAGTATTTGTGTTGGGTGGAATTTCTAAAGGTTTCTTCATTTTTCCGTGAACACTTCATAGAATTAAACCAATTTTTTGCAAAACAGTGAAAATATTATTTTATATTACTCAACAAACCCATGGTTATATATAATACATTTCTTGCACTAGCTCGTGTCTCATACGGATTCAAAAACTAGATTCTAAAAATCAACGTTGATAATATGTTTTAGACTAAAAGACAATTTGCATTTTAAATTTTATTTTTTATTTATGTTTGTACTCCAAACTTAAAAAGACGTCTAAGTACATTTCAAACTTCATTATACGTAATAAAACACACACTTTCTTTACTTAATCGGTCAAAAGTGACCGGCTAAGGCTGTAACATAAGTTTGGGGTGCAAATTGTTTTTGCCACATAAAAAAAAAAAATTCTGTTTTTATTTTTAAAAACAAAATTTTTAAAAATAAAATTTTGTTTAAAACAGAATTTTAAAAATTGTAAAATTTGTAAAAAATCTGTAAAATTTTTAAAAACAGAAATTTTTAAACAGAATTTTAAAAAAAATTTAAACAGAATTTTATTTTACATTTTGTTTTTAAACAGAATTTTTAAAATAGATTTTTTGTAAAAACAGAATTTTGTTAAAACAATTTTTTTTTAAAACAAATTTTCAAAAATATCAAAGCAAAAAGTCGGAAATAAAATTTTGTTAAAACAGATTTTTATTTAACTTGTAAAATAAAATTCTGTTTTTACAAAATTATGTTTTAAAAATTGTGTTTTAAAAAAATCATGTTTTTGAAAAATTTTGCTTTACAAAAGATGTAAAATTGTAAAAAATTCTGTAAAATTTTTAAAACAGAATTTTAAAAAAAAAATTATAAACAGAATTTTATTTTACATTTTGTTTTTAAACAGATTTTTTAAACAGAATTTTTAAAAAAATTTAAAACAGAATTTTGTTAAAACATAAATTTTTTAAAAAAACAAACTTTCAAAAAAATCAAAGCAAAAAGTCGGAAATAAAATTTTGTTAAAACAGATTTTTTTTTTAAAAACAGATTTTTTAAAAAAAATAGAATTTTGTTAAAACAGATTTTTTTTTTACTTGTAAAATAAAATTCTGTTTAAAAAATTAATGTTTTTACAAAATTTTGTTTTTATAAATTGTGTTTTAAAAAATAAAACAAAATTATTTTTTTTAACTTGTAAAATAAAATTCTGTTTTAAAAAAAAAATTATATTTTTACAAAATTCTGTTTTGAAAAACAAAAACATAAATTTTTTTTTATGTGGCAAAAACATTTTGCACCCCAAACTTGTGTTATCATTAGTATTTCACTTTTGACCCAAGTTAAGTTAAGAAAGTGTCTTGATTTTATTACGTGATAATGAAGTTTGGGGTATACTTAAATACATTTTTAAGTTTGGGGTGCAAACGTAAATAAGAAGTGAAGTTTGTAATGCAAATTGTCTTTTAGTTTATGTTTTAAAACGAATGGAGTATTAACCAATATAATCATATAATATAACTATGATCTAAAAGTATTATTAATTATAAAATTATTATTTTTTAAAATTAAATAAATTTACATTAAATTTAAATTTTAAGATTTTGCGATGTAATGATTTAAAGTACTCTTATTTATGTTAAATTATTTTAGGACTACCATCAGTCACTTGCAAGAAAATTTTACAAAATGTCAAAAATTAGGTTCAAGTCTCTTTCTTGGATTTGATGGCATATATATATGGGACAGTTCATTTAATACAATTTATAAAAATAAGTTATATTTTATATAACACGGAGGTGCAATTATATAATATTTGTATAATAAAAATTATCTAATAATTAGCAACAAATTTTTTTTTTTATCTAAAAAGTAATTCTCTTCTATATACTTCCCAATTAAAACTCTCTAAAATCAGATCCATATATATATATATATGGCTGTGTATGTTTATAGCTAGCTAGCCCTCTAACACTTGGCCATCCCTGTATATTAACCCACAAAATTCCCTCTCTTTTCTATCTACACAATTGTGCATGCATGGGATTAACTAACAACATGGACAACCCGCCGGTTTACAACAAGCGGCTGTCCACGGTGGTTCCGGCGAGAATGACGGCGGAGAATAATAAGGTCCATGAACTCACAAGCATGGACTTGGCCATGAAGTTTCATTACCTAAGGGGCGTTTATTTCTTCAAGAGTGAAGCTGTCCAAGGCCTAGGGATCTTAGAGTTAAAGGAACCTATGTTTAAGCTTCTAGATCTCTACTACCCGGCCTCCGGCAGGATCAGACGGCCGGAAAACGGCGGCCGGCCCTCGATCAAGTGTAACGATAGCGGTGTACGGATATGTGAGGCACAGAGTACCAGAACTCTGGAGGAATGGATGGAGATGATTAAGGATGATTGTTCTCTTAATGGTCATCTTAATTATAATCATGTTCTTGGTCCTGATCTTGGCTTCTCACCACTTGTGTTTATACAGGTTAGTTTGTATAGAAATTATGTTAGTAATAAGTAATTAGTGTCCCATAAATTGTTTGTTAAGTGTCGTTAATTATATACTCCCTCCGTCTCTATTTAAATGACGTTTTAGAGTTTTTTATTTGTCCCTAATTAATTGACGTTTGTTCAAATCTAAGAGAATTAATGATTATTTTTCCAAAATTACCCCTCATTACTCTAACTATTTTTTTTGATACTTTAAACTCTTGTGCTATGATAAATTAATGATTTAAGGGTATTATAGACAATTGAGTACTATATTTAATGTTTTTCAATCATTATCTTAATTCTTGTGCCAATCTCTAAAAGATTATTTAAATAAGGACGGAGGGAGTATCTATTAGGGTTATATTATTTTTGCACTGACAATATATACCAATAATTATTTTTACGTCAAATTAAAATTATCCGATCAAAAATGATTTAATTAGAGTAAATATTTATTTAAAGACACATTTATTTTACCGATACTTAACAGTACTCCCTCTATTCATATATGTAGGTCGTTTTAGACTTTTTTTTATATTCTTAATTATTTGTCGTTTGTAGTTATCTAGGAGAATTGATTACTATTTTTCTCAAATTGCCCCTTATTACTCCACCTAATCTTTTGATCCATATTTATGAGATAAGTGAGGTAAAGGTATTATAGACAATTGATCTTATAGTTAATCTTTTCAATCATTTCCTTAATTTCGTATAATGCGTATAAAACGAATTATATATTAAAAAAACTATAAGAAGTAGTACTTTTAAGTAATACTTATTATTATAATAAAATTATTTTTTATTTTAACAATATCAACTTCCCTAATTAACTAGGTAAGTTATATATGCAATCATGCTTTATATTTTGTGTTTGTATGACAAATTAATAGAATACTTAATTATCTTACAAATTAACTAGGTAACGGTTACTAAAAAAATGTGTAGTATTTAATTCCACTGAAATTTTTATAAAATACAGTGATTTAGGTGTAATTTAGATACATATATAAGAACAAAGTTGCACAGACCGTACAACTTTATTTTGTATATGCATCCAAATTACACTTTAAAACACTATATTCTGTAAAAATTTTAGTTAGATTAAATATTATACATTTTTTTAGGAGTCACAAAAAAAAATGAGACCGGTCCAATTTTCCGATCCATTGGACCTGTCTCCCAAGACTTATTCTATCAAAAACACTCATGTGGAAATAATATTTCCCTATCTATCTAATAAAATATAAATAATTTTGAATTTCTCGCTCACTCAATAAATCATCCGGGCTGTTCAAAGTTTGAGATAAATCCCACCGTCCATACAGTGCCGGAGGCACGGGATCCAGCTAGTCTATCTAATAAAATACAAATGATTTTGAATTTTTCGCTCACTCAATAAATTATCTGCGTCGTTCAAAGTTTGAGATAAATTCTACCGTCCATACAATCGGGACCCAGCTAGTCGAGTAATAAAGGCGATCTTAAATGCAAACGGCGCACAGTTGTAACAAGTAGATAGATAGCTCAGGGCACGTACGTCGTACCCTTTGATTTATGATTTCAACTACTTCTATTAAATATTGAGGTTGGATCTCAATGTCACAAAAAAAAATATAGGTAGGAGTAGTGTTAATTAAAATTATAAAACATTATAATTATGAAGTTTACCAATAATAAAATAACACGTGAATAGAAAGTTAATATTTTATGAATTTGCAAATCATAAATGATTTACTCAACTAATATAATGTTTCCACATTGTTTCAGACACTGTTTGATACAAAAAATTACCCCTATCATTACCCAGAAAGAAATTCTCGACCATAACCTAAAAATATATGTATATCTTTTTAAAAAAATTATTTTGATTTTAAAAATAAAAATTAATTCAAAATTAAACTAAATTTATTTAAATTTTAATTCATTTAACAATTATTACAAATTAACTAAAAATATATTATGAATTACATTATTTTTAATTTTTTCTAATTTTAATAATTTTGTGACTAACGTGAAATTTATAAATAATAAAGTAAAAAAAAAATAAGTGTTTCTTTTCTTTATATTAATTCTCCTATCTCATATATTAACATAAATTTAGGTCAAATATAGCAACACTCATTTGTAAGTATGCTCATTTAATTTTTTTTTATTATATTTATTCTTCACTTTTTTTAATGCACATTTAACTGCATAATATATTTTAATAGCCAATTAACTACTTTGCCTTATATTCTATAAAATCAATTAGAAGGTTTTGTTATTGATTTATTCAAAAACTCCCATAAAAACTGATTTCATTCCTTTTGTTTTGTGGTTGCAATATTCAGTTCACATGGTTCAAATGTGGAGGAATGTCATTGGGTCTAAGCTGGGCCCACATTCTTGGAGATGCATTCTCAGCTTCAGCCTTCATCAACATCTGGGGTCAGATAATAGGAGGTAATAATTTGCCACCTCAGCCTCCCAAATCCCCAAACAATGGAAAATACCAACTCCCTATATTTTCCAGGAATCCATTTTCCCTAAAACGGGTTGACCCGGTTGGGGACTATTGGATAACTCCCAACACCTGCAAAATGGATACACACTCTTTTCATTTCACCTCAAACCAACTCAACCAATTGCTACTATTCAACACTAATGGGCTTAGCCTAACAGGGAAAAATAAAATCATGCCTTTTGAATTTCTGTCTGCCATAATGTGGAAATCATTAGCTAAAATAAGGGGAAAATTAGAGCCAAAAATTGTGACAATATGTAGAAACAACTCTCTTGATCATATGGGAAATGAAATTCCAAGCAATAGGCAAGTGGTAAGTACAATTGAGGCAGATTCAAATGTTGCAAACGTTGATATATTCGAATTGGCTAAGTTGATTGGTGAGAAAAAAGCCGACGAGACAGAAATGATCAAAAATTTGATCGACCGAGAGAATGAGAATTCGGACTTTATAATATACGGGGCGAATTTGACATTTATAAATTTAGAAGAGGCGATGATTTATGAGCTACAACTGAAGGGATTCCCGACGATTTACGCGAATTATACCATCGACGGAGTTGGCGATGAAGGTGTGGTTTTGATTCTTCCGAGTTTGGAAAAGGGGGGTGATGGAGGAAGAAATGTGACAGTTGTCTTGCCTGAATATCAACTTGTAGAGCTGAAGAATGAGATGAAGGAGTTGGGTATAAATTAAAGGTAATTAATATGAAGTTTTGGCCTTCCAACATGCTATTATTCCCCCATGTTGAATTTCTCCAAAACCTTACCTTACTATTTTGTTATCTATGTTGCTTAACTATCATAATGCGCTAGTATTCCCTATGCATTTATATGTTTTATTTTCACCTCAGGGTGGAAACCACTTTACTATCATGTAAAATAATATATATATGTTTAATTATCCTTTTTTTAATATAATATATTTTAATTATAATTTTATTTGTAATTAAGACTATCTCATTTAAATTGTTGGTAACTTATAAAAAACTAATTTAGTGTAATTAACACATATTTTGGATAAGTGATATAAATATTAAAATTTTAAAATTAAATTATTAATGGAGCTATTATAATTAGAGTTATTGAGTATGTTGGTAGTTTAGTTTTTGGTGTTTAACAAAAAAATATTTATTTGAATTCTTAGTTTCATATTATGATTTTTATATGTTAAATTTTCTTGAGTTTATGTAAAAATTAAGATGTTTATGATTTTGATTATATTTTTTAATATACTGATTAGCGTTGTTTTTGTGCAATGATAAATAAAAGAAATATAATAATTATTATTACTATCTTTATCTTGTGAAAAGATTTTTCTTTCAATATATTTTTCTTTTTTGAGTAACAATATTTGTCATTTTTACTGTAAATAATTATACTCAAGTGTGACTTATGTTTAGTTAAATATATGAGAAAAGTAATAAATATAATTTTTAATACTTTTTATATTAATAATAAGATTCATTTTGTAATAATAAGTTTGTTTTATGTAAATTTTAATATTTGGAAAAAATAATTATAGTTTTATTACGTTAATTTGTAATTTTTATGTGTATTAAAATTTATTTTTAATTACAAAAAATATATTTGAATATATATCACGTAAATTTTAATCTTTGAGAAATTTAATTAGTAAAATTTGTATGACTGTATTTTCCTGATAAAATGAATATTTATTATTTTTGACATTTATGTTATTTATTGCACAAGTTCATAATTTAATTAATTAGATCAAGCAAAGTAAAAATTATAATATACAAATTTATATTTAGTGGAGAAATTAAACTTTATAACTTGAAGGGTGTATTAAACATTATATTAAAAATATTTTTGGATATTAGTTGGTCAACGGGTAGTAAATGTTACATATGATAG
The DNA here is from genome assembly GCA_020205615.1 of Panax quinquefolius. Lineage (NCBI taxonomy): Eukaryota > Viridiplantae > Streptophyta > Magnoliopsida > Apiales > Araliaceae > Panax > Panax quinquefolius. The sequence continues at coordinate 52,558,281 of CM035170.1, forward strand.
ACTAGAGGGGCATTGACTGTTAGTTAAAAAACTAGAGGGGTGATGAATGTTATTATAATTATCTATTGGGGTGTCAATATATTTTACTCTAAAATAAAATAAATGAACGATATAAATTTAGTGGTTATATAAGGTCTTATAACCTGTATTCTATTGGTGGCTATTATAAATATAATTATTATTAAATAATTATTATGTATTTATTGTGTAAAATTAAATGAGGTCATGATGAGTATTAAACAACATAAATTAATAAATTACATAATCTAAAAACCTATAAAACTTGATTGTAGTATGAATATAACACTTTAATTCATGTATTGATTCAAATCTTTGTTGTCTTCTGTTTTTTGTCTACTCTGTATGTGAATTTGTGTGAATGATGCGTGACAGAGGTTGTCGAACAATTTAAAAGACCTAGTGTAGATGTAGATCTTTTTATTGATATATTGGACCCAAAGCATTGCATATTGTATCACTACAAGAAAAATATTTAATTTTGTCTGCAATTTCGTCAGAATAAAGGTTGTCGGGGACTTTGATGAAGCTTAAGAGTTGTTAGAGACGATGACGGTAAATAATTTACCAATGGCCTACAACGAGAGTGAACCAACCAAGGGCAGCTGGTATTTATGAGATTAACATAGTTACAGCATTGGCGGCACATGTTGCAACATTGACGAAGAAAATTGACGCTTTGGGGTACAACCTATCTAGAATGTGGTCATGGTATGTGAGTAAACTAGGCAATTTTGAGATAGTTGCACTTAATGCGATTCTGCAAAAGAAGTTACCACCAAAGTTCAAAGATTCGGGTAGTTTCACAATTTCATGCACCAAGCAATTTTTTGGGAGAGCATTATGTGATTTGGGAGCCAGTATTAACTTGATGATGCTTTCAATCTATTAGCAGTTGGGTTTGAAAGAAGTAGAGCCTACTAACGTTACATTTCAGCGTACGGATAGATCACTAACTTATCCAAGGGGAATACTTGAAGATATTCTAGTTAAAGTGGATAAATTCATTTTTCCAGCCGATTTCATAGTTTTGGGTTTTGAGGAAGATAGGAAAATACCTATTATTCTTGGGCGGCCATTCTTAGAAACGAGAAGAACACTTATCAATGTACAAAAAAATGAATTGACTATGCGAGTCCAAGGCCAAGAGGTTATGTTTAATGCATTCAAGAGTATAAAATTCCCTAAGGAAGTGGAAGATTGTTTTTGGGTTGACGTGCTAGAAGAGGCAGTGAATGAAGTATTTGTAGGAAGTTATCTTTCGGATCCATTAGAGACATCACTTGCTAGTTCCACTTCATCAAATTTTCCTGCACCTCTCTAGTAGTGTAGTTATTAAATGCCTTTCCACAATTTATTAAGTTCAAGTAGTAGTTCAAGACTTTGGATCATTTAGGAAGCCCTACCACTCGTGCAAAGACATCATTGGAAGAGCCACCTTCATTGGAGCTTAAACCTCTTCTAAATCATTTACGGTATGCGTATTTGGGTGATTCTTGTACTTTACCTATAATTGTTTATGCTTCACTTGCCGAATGTTAGGAAAGTAAACTGTTGTGAGTCCTTCGTGAGTAAAAACGACTTTAGGATGGACTATTGCTAACATAAAGGGAATTAGTCCCTTGATTTGTATGCACAAAATTCTGCTTAAAGATGATGTTAAACCCGTGATTGAGAAACAACGAGAAAAATAGACTATCTATTTTGATAGAATGACACCAAAGTTTGGGGAATTTTGAAATAGCTGAACAATTCGTTATCACTAACAAGTCTTCTCGCATTATATGCAACACAATAATTCGATAATGAAAGAGTACAATGCTTTCAAAGTTTCTACGATATTCAATTGAATAACAAGATGGAAATATTCTTCAGAGTTAATGCTGAGTGATCCCTAAGGATCTTGAACTTCTTTTTTCGAGTAACTATCAAAGATTTTACTTTGATATACCCATGTGTATCAAATAACCATAAAGATTAAGTCATACCCCTCAGCAAGTACTTAGAGCGGCCAACTCTTTGTACCTTATATTATGCATAATACTTACACGCGCGCAACGGCCGAATATACGACCAAAATGTTTTCTTTATATAAAAGGTTGTTCTTCTCAGTCTTATAACCAGAATTCGAATCACAACAACGAAATACAATGATTTCAATATCTAATCACTTTCTCGATTTAGCCGAAATAATTGGCATCAATCTGTCAATAATAATTGAATTCTCTTCTCGAACCTATCAAGTTCTAACAAATGTTCGTCTAGCTTGAATAATTAGCTAAGACATTGCTCAACACAATTCAATAATAGACAGAAATTATTTATACTATCATTAATAGATTCTATGGATGTAAGTATCCAACAACAGTTATTCTCCAAGTATATTCTCAGAATCACTAATTCAATTTGAATTAATAAACATGCACTAACTGCGAATAATCAACAATAATTCTTAGACGTGGTCTAATTAAGAATAATTAACCACCATAATATTTGAAAATATATAACTCAAGGTTGAGTTAAGGAAACTTGCCTTCCGCGTTGATTACTGCAACACAAAATACTTATATGCGTTTGAAAGACCTATAATTACAATATCGATCTCACAATTAGCACAATAATTCATAATACATGATACTGTAATTTACAGTCAATATATCTCCTAGACACATAATCATTTAGTCACATCAGTGTTTATAACCTATATAAACTGTCAGGAATAAGCATGTAAATGATATTCCTATTTAATATGATCTGATTATGATATATATATATATATATATATATATATATGAATGAATATGCAAGTATGCTTGCATTAAGAAAAAGCTGTAAAGTCCTTTGATAGATAATAGAAACAAATGTACAAGGACTTAGAATGAATTGATCAAATGTGTTAGGTTGATCCTACATAAGCAAAATAGCTTTGTAAAGTCCTTAAAAAGAAATGATGTACAAGGACTATAAATATAGAAAGATCAAGCTTGTTAGGTTGATCTTATGATGTAATAGATATGTTTGTCTGATCGTCGAGTACTGCACTAGAAATCATAGTCTTCCAGGAGAATCAAGGAAAACTCGAGAGCTATCAAGGCAGAATTGTAGTCTGCAAGGTAGAATTGTAGTCTGCAAGGCAGAATCGTAGTCTGCAGGATAGTAGATCTCGGAGTTCATAGACTGTCAGGAGAGACGAGGAAGGATCGTAGTGTGTCGAGAAGAACTTCATCAGAGCCGTAGTGTGCTGAGGAAGTCATGTTCAGAATTGTAGAGATAGCCTTCCTACGAGCCGACCGAGCATCTGTCGAAGCCAAGTCAAGAATCGTAGACTACACTCAGAGTCGTAGAATCTACTGATCATATCAGAGGCAGAGTGTAAGACCCCAACTTATTATAAATAAAATCGAATTTCCTCTATTTATTATTGTGAATAATAAAGTGATAATTTGATATAATACTTTGGTTATGGGTGAAATGTGCAAATTTTGCAAAATAAGCAAGTGGTTATAAAATATTCATTGTTGTCGGGGAATATTCGTTTGGTCGTGGAATATTCTTGTTGTTTGAAATATTCGCATTTACTGCACAGCAAACCATTTATGGGCCCTATAACTTGAATAACTGGCTTGATGAAGAAAACGATAAAGTTTGAGTTTTTATAAATAACGGCGTAATTATTACCGTTAAAAAACCTGCTGGAATACACGGTGGTGGTTAAAATACAAGAATACTTATGGTTGCAGACAAGATGCACACCAGTATTATGATGCAGATTGTTGAATTATTTATTCTTACGTAAGAAGGCACTACTCTCAATAATTCTTACGGTAATTAATGCTCAATATTTTATTTTATTGATTCAATAATTGTCATTGCGTTGATATTTTATATTATTCTTGCTTTGATAATTGTCACCGCATGATTTTTTATTATCGGATCAATAATTCATATTATTTGAATAATATTATTAGATAGCATTATTGGCAATGTCTAAGGAAGTTCGCATCTAGGAAAGGGGTTTGGTCACCTAATTGCGCCAAGAAGGAGAAATCCTTATCTGAAAGCCCCCTCTTTTCTGGGAACGACCTGGTTGTCATAATTATGATTCTGTAATATTATTTGTGAATAATTAATTATTGATTTATATGATAAGGAAATATTTATTTTATGTGGATATAAATGATAGATTTATTTATGTGGTTCTAAATAAAGGAATTAATGTTGAGGTGTTTTATCAGTATTTTGTCGGAATGGAGGTATTAAAAATCATCCGTTTGTGAATTTCAGATATTTTTTGTTTGGAATTTGGAAAAACTTTCTTCTGCAAAGTTGTAGAGAATTCGATTTCGTGTGGAATGGTTATAAAATTCGCATTTTTCTGATAAAAGGTCTATTTTCTATGAATTACTGAAGTTTCAGAAAATAAAATGATTCTTATTAAATTATGGGTGGGACCCACTTGTGTTAAAAACATGTGGGCTGCTGGGATTTTTCAAGAAGGGTTGGCTTGAATTTTCAGCAATGGTTGGCATGCGTAGGAAGAAAAGATTTATTAATATTTTATTATTTTAGTCTCCTATGTCGTTCTAGCATTTCCCTATAAATAGACGCTTAGGTTAGAATTGAAAATCACACCAGAAACAAGTTTTCTTTCTCTCTAGATTATCGAGCGTATTTTTGTGAGTATTTTAATACTTTGAGAGTTGCTATTTCAGTGCAAGTTTTTGTTGGCACTATATCCAAAATTCAGTCAGAAATACGGTTATTTTGAGGTAAGGGATGTTATTTTCTTTCTAAATGATGTTATTCTTTCAATATCATTATACCGAAATATTGATATGGATTTTATTGTGAAATATCTACCTTTTTGTGTCGGGGTTACTATTCACGTATTCAACACTATTCACGATACTCAAGACTATTCACGAATACTGACTATTCAATCAAAATGAAATTTTCTTCTTTTTGTCCAAGATGTCTATTATGATTACTATCTTTGATTGTATCCATGTTTTGATCTTTATTTTTGAATTCTGCTTACAATCGGTTATTATATAGTATTATTGAACTTGGATAAACTGTAATACGAATCCCTAATATTTGTTCTTTTATCTCACTGGATTCATTTCTTTAATATATTTTTGATCATCCTCAGTCCTAAATGATGATATTACTGAATATCTTTGGCCTGTAGTGCAAATATGAATGATTAACTGATGAATATCTTTGGCCCGTGGTACAAAGATGAACAGGTGTTGAGATGGACATGACCAACTGGTGATATAAATGAATATCTTTGGCCTGTAGTGCAAAGATGGATATTTGATTCAAGATGTATATTGATTGATGTCACATGGATAAAATATTGATGATGGACTTTTAAATCTTAGAAGATAGTAGAATTCATTCTCTACTTGACTCTTCTAATGGATTGCTGTTTCCGCTGCAATTGTTGTTCTAAAATTTGTTGTCTATTATATTTTATCAGATTTTCTCTGTTGAAGACTAATAATAATTTGTTGTATATTATCTTAGTCATAATATTCTTTACTGGGCTAGTTGAGCTCACCCTTTTCCTTTTTGTTCTATTGTTCTTCTCAGGAGGAGAGAATTTAGCAGGAACTAGTCGGGGTATGGAGTGATGATTCAAGATAGTTGTTTTACTAGTCCTCACTATTTTATAAAATAGTGTATCAATAATTGTAATGAGGACTCTTTTTGAGTTTGTATACTGTCTATTAGACAATATTTGTATTCAAACTCACAGTATAGGCATTGTCGTATTCTGCATGATAATTGTATTACTGAAGTTGTATTTATTTCTATACCATGTATTTGGCTACTCAGAATGGGTGATGTATACCTATTTTGGGGGCGTCACAGTTAGTATCAAAGCTTAGGGATATGATCCCTGGCTGAGATGTGAGATAAGAACTAGCAGGGGAGAGACGGGGAATTCCTTCGCTAGTATGACCTGACTAAGTTTATTTGTTATTTGGTTGGTCAGTCAGAGCATATGGTTAATATTTGATATGTTAATTAACCCTTGTTTTATGACAGTAGTTAAGAATGGCAGCGGAAAATATTAACAATGGAGTGAATGAGACAGTGGAGACACCTTTAATCACCACCCAGGGAACGTGCAACAGGAAGGCAATATTCCTCCTGTAAACAACACTACCGAACAAATGATGAATGATGGGATGTTTAGAAGCTTTTTGCAGTTCATGCAAAATCAGACGAGGGAGACTCGTGCACAAAATATGGGTGGAAATGATAGCAATGTGCGGCTTGTCATAGCCAAGCAGTTCAATGAGTTGGGACCACCAGAATTTATTGGAAAGCCGGATCCGATCAAGGCGAAAATGTGGGTCAAGCAAATTACCAAGATATTCGATATCTTGGCATGCACGGAGGAACAGAAGGTTCCATTCGCCACCTTTATGTTCTGCGGTGAGGCAGACTACTGGTGGGAGTTTGTGAAGCATACCCAGCTTGCCACACTCAATATGTTTTGGGAAACGTTTCAGAAACTATTCAATGACAAGTACTTTCCTGAAAGTATTCGTCATATGAAGGAGGTAGAGTGTGACGCCCCCAAAATAGGTATACATCACCTATTCTGAGTCATCAAATACATGGTATAGAATACAAATACAATCTTAAACATAAAACATGAGCTGTGAGTTTTAAAACAAACATTGTCTTCTAGACAGCATTAAAACTCAAAATAAGTCCTCAATACATTTATTAACACACTATTTCACAGAATAGTGATGACTACTAATGCTATCCTCTGGACCATCACTCCGTTCCTCGACTAGTCCCTGCTACATTCTCATTTCCTAAAGAGAACAGTGAAAGAAAGGGTGAGCTCAATTAGCCCAATAAGAAATATTATGACTAAGATAAAGCAGAATAAATTATCATTAGTCTTCAATAGTGTTAAATTGATACAATATAACAAACATCAAGTTTAACGGCAGCGGAACAAACAATCCATTAAAAGAGTCAAGTAGAAAATAAAATCTACTATCTTTTATGATTTAAAAGGTTTTTCATCACTTTTATCGCTGAGACTCAGCTTAATAAATAATCCACATCATCGAATCACCCCTGCACTATGGCCAATGATATTCTTTAGTATCACGACCACAAATTATCCATGCACTACGGGCCAAGGATATTCGTGTATTCATTAATGGTCATGATCATGCCAACAACTGTCCATCAATGCACTACGGGCCAATGAGGACTTTTTTCACATCATTTGTAACATTACTACCATGATTATTCTAATAATCCTCGGTCATAATCATACCAAGTCCATCTATGCACTACGTGCCACGTATGACTTTCAATATAATATAAACATGAGGATGATGACAATGATATAAGAATTCAATAAAATAAGTTCAAGAATTAATTTATCCAGAACCAATAACGTCCAAATTGTTAACATGATACTTCTTTGTGGAGTAAAATTCAAGAATGCTCGTAAGAATATTTCCATGAAAAGATATTTGGATGAAGCGCAAATATCAAGGATATTCCACTAATTTCATGGAGTATAGAAGTTAAAACTTTAACCAACCGAGTATAATAAATAATGGAATAACAAAAGAAATCACCGTGCATGCGATAGATCGCATGCATGTGTTATTCCAATAGAATAATAAATAACGGAACGGTCGTCACGCGAAACGCATGCATGTGATATATTCAAACAGAATGATAAATAATGGAACCAGGCCATGCGTAAAGCACAGACAAAATGTTCCAACAGAATAATAAAGAACGAAACCAGGTCATGCGTAAAGCACAGACAGGATGTTCCAACGGAATGATAAAGAACGGAATAATAACAGAAATCACCATGCATGCGGTACTTCGCATAGACAGGTTATTCCAACATAATGATAAAGAATGGAATAACAGAAGAATTTCACCAAGTATAGGGTATGTGACGCCCCCAAAATAGGTCCATTCCATCCAACCCATTCTGAGTCGCCAAATACATGGTACAGAAATAACTACAACTTTATTATTACAACATATAAATTGTGAGTTTAAATACAATTATTGTCTTCTAGACAATATACATACCCAAATAAATCCTCATCACAATTATTTATACATTATTTTACAAAAATTGTGAGGACTACTAAATAACTCTCTCTAGAACCTTCATTCCATACCCTAATAAGTACTCGCTTACATTCTCGCCTCCCCGAGAAGATAAATGGAACAAAAAGGAAAAGGGTGAGCTCAACTAGCCCAGTAAAGAATATTATGACTAAGATAATATACAACAAATTATCGTTAGTCTCCAACAAGGAAAAATCTAATAGAATACAATAGACAACCAGTTTTAAATCAATCTTCGCAGCGGAAATAATAATTCATTAGAAGAGTTAAGTAGAGAATGCAAACTACTATCTTCTATATATGAATTTAAAAGTTCATCGTCGATATTTTATCCTCAGTAACATCAATCAATATATATCCGAATCAAATATTTATCTTTGCACTACAAAAGCCAAAGATATTCATCACCGTCATGCTCATCTAAACACTGCTCATCTTTGCACTACGCCAAAGATATTCATCAAGAAATCATTCATCTTTGTACTACAGGCCAAAGATATTCAGTAATATCATCATTTAGGACTGAGGATGATGAAAAATATTTTAAAGGAAACGAATTCAGTGAAATAAAAGAACAAATATTAAGGATTCGTATTTTAAACAATCCAAGTTCAAAAATACTTCATAAGTAATCAGAGTGGAGTAAAATTCAAGATTGATCAAAACATGGATACAATCAAAGCTAGTATCCATAATAGATATTTTGGACAAAAGAAGAAATTTTATTTTTCTATTGAATAGTCTTGCCGTATTCGTGAATAGTGGTCAGATACGTGAATAATTGTCATATACGTGAATAGTAACTCACACACAAAAGATAGAAATTTCACAAAAAACATCTTCACGCTCGTGAATAGTACTTGTGAATAGTAACTCGTGAATAAGAATCTTATGAATAAGAACTCATGAATAGTAACTCGTGAATAATAACTCATGAATAGTAACCCCGACATGAAAAAGTTCCAAATTTGATAAAATTTCCAACCAATATTTTGGCATAATGATATTGAAGAAATAATATCATTTTCTAATAAAATAACATCCTTTACCTCGAAAGATCAAGATTTCTAAATTTGAAACACCTGATATAGCTATGACTTGAACTTGCACCAGATAAAGAACACTCAAAGTATACTCAAAATACTCACAAGAATACGCCGATAATATAGAGAGAAAAAACTTCAATTTCGGTGTAATTTTCAATTCTAACCTAAGACCCTATTTATAGGAAAATGCTTAGAACAATAAAGTAGAAAATTTAATATAATATTAATATATATTTTCCAAAACCTCATACTTTACTTTGCCAACTGAATTCAGCTCCTACACATGTTAAATGAGGCCACCTAAACATTCCAAAAACGTTTTTCCTATTTTAAATATTTTAAACTTCCAAAATTAATTATTTTGAGCTTGAACTTCAATAATTCATAATAAATAGCCCTTTTATCAGAAAATTCGAATCTCGCGACTTTTTATAGGAAATTCAATTCTCTACAATTTTGCAGAAGAAAGTTTTTCCAAATTCCAAATAGAAATTGACCGAAATCCATAAAAGGACGATTTTACAAGCTATAATCAAATTTCGGTCAATTAATTGTGTCCACCAACACACAAAATATGTGTTAAATATTTAATGCCACAAAATACTCTTCCTCCTCATATACTCATATATCCCACATTCATTGTAAAAATATCCCCATTATTATATTATTAAAATATAATAATATATTTAAATGAATTATTTTATCAGAAAAAGATAAAATATTAATTTTCAACAATTATCACATTAAAATTTTTCTCAATATATATCCACATAAAATCAATATTTTCCTCATCATATAAATCAATAATTAATTATTCACAAATAATATTACGGAATCACAAAGATCGCAACCGTGCCGCTCCTGTGAAAGAGGGGGCTTTCCAATAAGGATCTCTCTCATCTTGCGCCATGATTAGGTGACCAAACCTCTCCTTGAGATGTAACTTTCTAGACATTGCCAATAATGTTATCAAATAATATTATTCAGATAATATGAATTATTTCTCCGATAATGGAAAATACTATGTAATGACAATTTATCAAAACAACAAAGAATATAAAATATCAATGCAAAGAATTATTGAATCAATAAAATAAAATATTGAATAGTAATTCTCAGTAATAATTATTGAGTAGTGCCTTCCTACGTAAGAATCAATAATTGGTGCAATACCGTGCCTTCTTGTTTCAACAACGCCAGATTAATGTATTTTAACCACCGGGTATTCCAACAAGATAATAACGGTAATAACTACGCCGTTATTTATAAACAACTTATATTTGTCGCTTTTCTTCATCCAATCGCTTTCCGTTATGGGGCCCACAAAAGATCAAGTACCGTCGTCATTTAATATTCCCTGACAAGATCTAATATTCCACGACCAAACGAATATTCCCCTAACAATAATGAATATTTTATAACCACTTGCTTATTCGAAATATTTGCGATTTTACCCATAACTATCCACATTAATCAAATCAACCCTTACTATTTCAAAATAATAAATAGAGGAAAATAAATTTCATTTATTAATAATTTGGGGTCTTACAACCTCCCTCCTTATGAAATTTCGTCCTCGAAATTGACGTGACGCACTGTGTGTTTCAAAAGATGAGAATACCTCGCTTTCATTTCCGTTTCTAACTCCCAGGTCATTTCCTCAATAGCATGGTTTCTCCACAAAACTTTAACTTGTGGTATAAACTCGGTACATAGGACTTGTTCTTTCCTATCCAAGATCTTGACAGGTTTCTCCTCGTATGTTAAGTCTTCGGCTATCTCGTCCGGTTCTAACTCAATGACGTGGTTCGGGTCGTCCACATATTTACGTAACATCAATACGTGAAAAACGTTATGAACACGCGTCATACTTGGCGGTAAAACGAGTCTATAGGCCACAGTTCCTATTCGATCGAGAATTTCAAATGGATTAATAAATCGAAGGTTTAAGGTTTCCTCACCTCACCGATTCTCGCTTTTGAAATAACAACTTCTTGCACCTCCTTCTTCAAATTCATCAGCTCCGGTGTGTAGCTTGAACAGCTTTAACTTTATCAATTAAAGTCGATTATACTCGTATATTATCACGTGGGTACCTAGAGTTTTCATCTCCATCTCTATTATTTATAAATTATACGAAATGAGTCTTTGACCATATCGTACTCGTATTTGTATACGATCTTCTACTCAACACGTCAGCTACCACGTTCGCTTTTCCAGGATGACATGGTCAGAACATGTGCTGAAATGAGTCTCCTCTTGAGTTCTTCGAAGCTCTTCCCACATTCTTTGCTCCATTCGAATTTTGTATCTCTACGAGTCAGTTGCGTTAATGGAAAAACGATTCGAGAATATCCTTCAATGAATCTCCGATAATAACCAACTAAGCTTCTGAAAGCTACGTATTTCGATTCTGACTTAGGTTGTTCTCAATCGTGACTCATATCCCAACCTTGGATATGCGTTACAATGACACCTATCGCTTTACTATCGCATTTAATATGGTGTCCCCTACGGAGAGTTCGGCTTTGCATTCCACAAAGGAAGTCACCAGATAAAGGCTCAGGTACCAAATTCTATAGTTGAATTTTTAACTCCTGAAGTTCAATAGAAGCCATTCAATATGAGATTTTAGAAATGAGTTTTGTACCGGGTTCAAAGTCGATACAAAATTTAATATCAGGCTTTGGGAGTAAGCCAAGGAATTCTTCAGGAAATACGTCAGGAAAAATTAATAACAACAGGAATATTATTCAAATCTGACGTGTCTTTATTCAAATCCATAACATGGACTAAGAAAACTTGACATCCATAATAAACGAATGACTTCATGACTTGATATGAAAATGTTTGACTACAATGGTTTGATTGCTTGAATTCGAATAACAGGTTGCTTAAGAATATGAAAACTAACAACCTTACGAAAGTAATCAATTTCGGCATGATGAGTAGTTAACCTTAAAATCACATCAAAAGCAAATATCTCTATAGAAATAAGGTTAACGGTAATGTGATAGTGCCAACTGAATCAAGCAAGATTTCTAAACAACTGATGTAATGAAAGTTTCTCCTAACTGAGTCTCCATAAATAGGTCAAAGTCTAATTTCTCCGTAGTCAAGTTCAAACGTTGAGCGCAAGCAAGAGAGATAAAAGAATGGGTAGAACCCAGATATCTAGTAAGGTATAAACTTCGCAAGAATTTATAATTAACTAACCATGCTACTAACTTCGTTCGGGTTCCTCGCATTTTGACCTAGTCACGACAAACACTCTTCCGTGAACCGCCGACTTTGACTTTTTAGGACATCCTTTTGAGTCACCATTCCCATTAGATCTGGTTTCGATATCGCATAATCTCGAGCGATATGTCCTTCTTTTCTACAATTATAGCATACCTTAAACTGCTATGGGCGGGTTTGGGTGATATGTCCCTCTTTCCCGTGATTTGTAACATACGACCGGTGGTCTTTCTCCTCCTTGGAACCAGGTTACTCTCGGGCGACGCCTTCACATGGTCGTTGTTGAATCTCCTCTTTTAAAATCTCTTCCCACTCGCTTCTTCTATTTTCATGGCCACGATTACCACCAGAGTGGTTACCGCCTTTGTCCGTATTCTTCTTTCTCCGCGCTGGTTATCTTTATTCGATGACTGCTATCTTGGTATAATCCTGGGTTATGGTCCCTCAGTTGAACGTACTCGTTATCTCGCTCTAACAATTGAGCCCTGTTGACAACATCTGAATAGAGAGAAAATTTATGAGAAATGAGATACTGACGTATGCCGGGTTTCAAACCTCTCAAAAACATCCGCGTCATACGTTCCTCATTCTCCACCAAATGAGGTGCAAACCTGGATAACTCCACGAACTTCGCCGCACTGTCGTATTATTCTGCTCCAGGTCTAATAAACTCCACTTCCTTCATATGACGAATACTTTCAAGGAAGTACTTGTCATTGAACTGCTTCAAACGTCTCCCACGACATGCCGAGTGCACCGGATGGAGTACGCTTCACGATTCCCACCAATGTCTCCCTCATTACTGAACATAAAAGTAGTGAATGGAACTTTCTGTTCCTCCGCATCCCAAGACATCGAATATCTTGGTAATTTATTTGACCCACGCCTCCTCCTTAATCGGATCCGCTTTCCCGCAATCGTGGTCCCAACTCTTTGAACCGCTTGGTTGTGACCACCCGTGAATTGCTATCATTTCCTCCCGTATTTTGAACACGAGTCTCCTCATCCGATTTTGCATGAAATCGCAAAAAGCTTTTAATCATCCCCTCGTTCATCATCTCTTTCAAAGGGTGTTGTTCACGGAGAGTACATTGCCGACTGTTGCACGTTCTCCTCGTTGGTAAGTACATGCATCTCCACGGTCTCATTTACTCCAATGTTAATATTCTCAGTCGACATTCTCAAATACTGTCATAAAACAAGGGTTAATTAAGGAAATTAATATATCACATAATATCCCTATATACTAACCAACTAACAAATAAGCTTAGGTAGGACACACTTAGCGAAGGATTTACTCGCCTCTCCCTCCTAGTTCTATTCTCCGATCTCCGCCAGAGATCATATCCTAAGCTCGATACCAAACCGTGACGCCCCAAAAATAGGTCCATTCCATCCAACCCATTCTCGAGTCGCCAAATACATGGTACGTAAATAACTATAACTTTATTATTACAACATATAAACCGTGAGTTTAAATACAATTATTGTCTTCTAGACAATATATACATACCAAATAAATCCTCATCACAATTATTTATACATTATTTTACAAAATTGTGAGGACTACTAATTAACTCTCTAGAACCTTCATTCCATACATACGACTAGTACTCGCCACATTCTCGCCTCCCTAAGAAAAATGGAACAAAAAGGAAAAGGGTGAGCTCAACTAGCCCAAGAAGAATATTATTACGACTAAGATAATATATAACAAATTATCGTTAGTCGAAAAATCTAATAGAATACAATAGACAACCCAGCTTTTAAATCAATCTTCGTAGCGGAAATAATAATTCATTGGAAGAGTTAAGTAGAGAATGCAAACTACTATCTTCTATATATTAATTTAAAAGTCCATCGTCGATATTTTATCCCCTGAACATCAATCAATATATATCCGAATCAAATATTCATCTTCGCACTTTCTGAGCCAAAGATATTCATCAGTTGGTCATGCTCATCTAAATACATGTTCATCTTTGCACTACGGGCCAAAGATATTCATCAAGAAATCATTCATCTTTGCACTACAGGCCAAAGATATTCAGTAATATCATCATTTAGGACCGAGGATGATGAAAAATATTTTAAAGGAAACGAATCCAAAGGAAATAAAAGAACAAATATTAAGGATTCAGTATTTTAAATAATCCAAGTTCAAAATACTTCATAAGTAATCGTGAGTGGAGTAAAATTCAAGAATGATCAAAACATGGATACAATCAAAGCTAGTATGCATAATAGATATTTTGGACAAAAGAAGAAATTTCATTTTCTATGAATAATGCCGATTCGTGAATAGTGGTCAGAGTATCGTGAATAATTAATCAGATATCGTGAATAGTGACTCACACACAAAAGATAGAAATTTCACAAAAACATCTTCACGCTTCGTGAATAGTACTCGTGAATAGTAACTCGTGAATAAGTAACTCGTGAATAGTAACCCCGACATGAAAAAGTTCCAAATTTGATAAAATTTTCCAACCAATATTTTGGCATAATGATATTGAAGAAATAATATCATTTTCGAATAAAATAATATCCTTTACCTCGAAGATCAAGACTTCTAAATTTGAAACACCTGGATATAGGCTATGACTTGAACTTGCACCGAGTATAGCAACACTCAAAGTATACTCAAAATACTCACAAGAATACGCTCGATATATAGAGAGAAAAAACTTGAGTTTAAAGTGTGATTTCAATTCTAACCCAAGACCCTATTTATAAAAAATGCTTAGAACACCAAAGTAGAAAATTTAATATAATATTAATATATATTTTCCAAAACCTCATACGCACACTTGCCAACTGAATTCAGCTCCTACACATGTTAAATGAGGCCACCTAAACATTCCAAAAACGTTTTTCCTATTTTAAATATTTTAAAATTCCAAAAATTAATTATTTCGGAGCTTTGGAACTTCAATAATTCATAATAAATAGCCCTTTTATCGTAAAAATTCGAATCTCGCGTCTTTTTATAGGAAATTCAATTCTCTACAATTTTGTAGAAGAAAGTTTTCCAAATTCCAAATAGAAATTGGACCAAATCCATAAACTGACGATTTTACAGTGCTATAATCAAATTTCTATCCAATAATTGTGTCCACCAACACACAAAATATGTGTTAAACATTTAATGCCACAAAATACTCTTCCTCCTCATATACTCATATATCCCACATTCATTGTAAAATATCACCATTATTATATTATTAAAATATAATAATATATTTAAATAAATTATTTTATCGTAAAAAGATAAAATATTAATTTTCAACAATTATCACATTAAAATTTTTCTCAATATATATCCACATAAAATCAATATTTCCTCATCATATAAATCAATAATTAATTATTCACAAATAATATTATGGAATCACAAAGATCGGCAACCGTAGCGCTCCTAAGAAAGAGGGGCTTTCGAATAAGGATCTCTCCTTCTCGGCGCATGATTAGGTGACCAAACCTCTCCTTAGATGTAACTTTCTAGACATTGCCAATAATGTTATCCAAAGAATATTATTCGGATAATATGAATTATTGCTCTGATAATGGAAAATACTATGTAATGACAATTTATTAAAACAACAAGAATATAAAATATCAATGCAAAGAATTATTGAATCAATAAAATAAAATAATTTGAATAGTAATTATCGTAATAATTATTGAGTAGTGCCTTCTCACGTAAGAATCAATAATTGGTGCAATACTGCAAAGTCTTCTTGCTCAACAACGCGGCGTATTAGTGTGTTTTAACCACCGGTATTTCAACAAGATAATCTGTAAATAACTACGCCAGCTTATTTATAAACAACTTATATTTGTCATTTTTTCATCCAATCGCTTTTAGTTATGGGGCCCACAAAATCTCATGTCAGTCAGCATTTAATATTCTCCGACAAGCATTTAATATTCCACGACCAAACGAATATTTCCGAAATAATAATGAATATTTTATAACCACTTGCTTATTCAAATATTTATGTATTTTACCCATAACTATCCACATTAATCAAATCAACCCTTACTATTTCAAAATAATAAATAGAGGAAAATAAATTTCAATTATTAATAATTTAGGGTTTTACAGGGTAGCCGGCGTATACAGGTTATTCCAACAGAATAATAAAGAATGGAATAACAGAATTTCTCTTCATAAATACGAAAGAAATAATACCCCTTACCTTGGAAAGAAGAGTACTGGATATAGAAGTAGTGAAGTAGCAGAACACTTTTCTTCTTTCTCTCTATAGTTTCTCTCTCTAGAGTTTCAGTGAATTCGTAAGAAATAATGATGGAATGAGCTTCTATTTATAGAAGAATGGACTGTATAGTAACTAATTCATGAACGGTCCAAGTTGATTTACTTTAAACGGACGGTCCATATTTAAAATAAAATCTTTTAAATAAAATATAATATATTTTATTTATAATCTAATAAAACGAATAACTTTATAAAAGTATTCTGTTTTATATAAAAAGATTTTACTATGCAAAACACTATGCAGACACTATGAAACACTATGCATAATAAAATATAATATATTCTAATTATTGTCTAATAAAACAAATAATTTTATAAAAGTATTCTGCTTTATATAAAAAGATTTTAATATGCAAAATACTATGCATAATAGAATATTATATATTCTATTTATAGTCTAATAAAACGAATAACTTTATAAAAGTATTCATTTTTTTATATAAAAAGCTTTTTCTGCTTTATTACATTAATAATACTAATAAAACAAAATTTATCATCATTATTATAATTCACAATATTAATCGACCAGTCGCTCCTGGAAAGATGGGGCTTTCAATAAAGATTTCTCCTATCAGCGCCATTGATTAGGTGACCAAACCTCTCTTGGCGTAACTTCTGACATCATCGTTAATATTACAAATAATAATATTAATAACTTTGTTATCTCAATTATTGATTTAATAATATATAAAAATATCGACAATAATTGAATCAAAACTGAGTGACTTCTCACGTAAGCATCAATAATCAATACCGTGTGCTACTATGCAACCACGCCAGATTCTTTATTTTTTAACACCGGGTGTTTCAACTGTTAATGCTAAAACTTCCCCCGTTATTTTTATAAAGTATTTTTGTCATTTTTTCAATCCGACAATAATTTCGTTGTGGGGTCCACCAATGATTGTGCCGTTGTACGAATATTTCCTGTTAAAATGAATATTACCCGACCAATCAAATATTATATAACAACTTGCGTACTTTGCAAAATTTATAAATATTACCCACAACTATAACATTATATCAAATTCATTCCATAATATTCAAAAATGATATTTATAGAAAAATTATCTTTATTAAAAAAAGTTGGGGTCTTACAACCTCCCATTCTTATGAAATTTCACCCTCAAAATTAGGGTACGTACCTGGTATGTCGAAGAGGTAAGGATACCTTGATTTCATTTCAGATTCTAACTCCCAGGTCATTTCCTCAATATCATGGTTTCTCCACAAAACTTTGACTTGAGGTATAACCTTGGAGCGTAGAATATGTTCCTTCTTATCCAAGATTTGAACAGGAACCTCTTTATACGTCAAATCTTCCGCTATTTCGTCCAGTTCTAACTCAATAATGTGGTTCGGGTCTTCCACATATTTACGTAACATGAATATGTGAAAAATGTTATGAACACGAGACATACTTGGCGGTAAAGCAAGTCTATAGCCACAGTTCCCTACTTGATCGAGGATTAAAATGGGCCAGATGAATCGAGGATTGAGCTTTTCTCTCTTTCTAAATCTCGTAACTCCTTTCCATGGAGCAACACGTAACAACACATGATCTCCTATATCGAATTCCATGTCCTTTCGATGATGATCAGCATAACTCTTTTGTCGATCTTGTGAGGTTTTTATACGTTGTCGGATCGTTTGAATCTTTTCTATAGTCATACGTACCAACTCCGGTCCCAACAACGTTGCTTCACCCACCTCATCCCAGCATACTGGAGAACAACACTTTCTTCCATACAACACTTCGAATGGAGCCAAGCCAATACTTGCTTGATAGTTGTTGTTGTAGGAAAACTCCACCAATGGTAAGAACTTGTCCCGACTTCCCTTGAAGTCAAGGACACAGAGTCTTAATGTGAGACCCCGAATTTTATTAAATAAAAGTATTCAATTTTTCTATTTTGGTATATAGTTAAATTGATAAAAGTTTAAAGTTAAGGGTGATATTTGAAAATTTTTCAAAGTAGACAAGTTGTCATAAAATACCCGATTACTATTCACTCTAGTATTATTCACTCGGGTATTTGAGACACTTTTTGTGTCAGAGTACTATTCACCCGAATATTATTTACTCGGGTATTTGGGGTATTTTTCGTGTCGGAGTACTATTCATGAGTTACTATTCATGGGTTACTATTCACCTAAATTACTATTCACTCGGGTATTTGAGGTATTTTTCTTGTCAGAGTACTATTCACGAGTTACTATTCACGGGGCACTATTCACCCGAAAAATATATTTCTTTTTGGTCTAAATCATTTTTGGGTACAATATTATTCCATGAAGAGATGTGTTAATTTTTCAGACCGTTGGTTGAAATTATAATAGTAAATCAATATGGATCGTTGGTTTAATGTTTTAATAGTAAAATCTTTTTATATAAAACAGAATACTTTTATAAAGTTATTCATTTTATTAGATTATAAATAGAATATATTATATTTTATTTAAAAGATTTTTCTTTAAATCTGGACCGTCCGATTAAAGTAAATCAATCTAGACCGCTCATGAATTAGTTACTTATACGATCCATTCTTCTATAAATAGAAGCTCATTCATTCATTATTTCTTTTAATTCAATGAAACTCTGTAGAAAAACTATAGAGAGAGTTCTTCTTCTATAATCTTGAGCGTATATCTTTAGAGTTTAAGAAAGCTTTGAGCGTAGTACAAGTTTTCTCCGAGTATATCATCGCTCTACCAGTCGAAATACTCTTCTTTCAAAGGTAGGGGATATTATTTGTTGTACTCATAAGGGGTATTATTTCTTTTGTATTCATGAAGAGAACTTCATTATTCCATTATTTATTATTCTCGTTAGAATAACTTTTGATAATGCTGAATTTACCCTATACTTGGTGACATTCTTCTATTATTCTCGCTTTTATTATTTTGTTGGAACATCCTCGTCTCACATGCGTTTTCTGTGGACACGGGTTAAAATTTTTATTATTATTACATTGGAATATCCCATGCATGCGCTTTTACGGACACGGTTTAAATCTTTACTATTACATTGGAATATCCTGCTTATGCGCTTTTATCTTGGACCGGTTCCGTTATTTAGTATTCTGTTGGAATAACCTGTCTATGCAAAGTACCGCATGCATGGTGATTTATGTTGTTATTCCATTCTTTATTATTCTTTTGGAACATCCTGTCGGTGCGTATTATGCCTGACCTGGTTCCATTAATTATTCTGTTGGAATAACCTGTCTGTGCGGTCTATCACATGCATGGTGATTTCTGTTGTTATTCCATTCTTTATTATTACATTGGAATATTCTCGTACATGCGTTTATCTGGGACTGGTTCCATTATTTATTATTCTATTGGGAATAACCTGTTTGTGCGGTCTCTATCGCATGCATGGTGAATCCTTCTGTTATTCCATTCTTTATTATTCTGTTGGAATAACCTGTCTATGTGGATTACCACATACATGGTGAACGATCCTTTGTATTTCATTCCTTGTTAAATTGTGGAAATGATCTGTTTACGTGGATTATGATGAAAGTCATAACAAAAGTATTGCACTGATAAAAATTATGGGTATATGTGGTATTAGTAAGTATTATGGTGAGTTATGTTGGTTATTATGTGAAAACGTGAAAGTTTCTTAGAAATCACAAAGGGTTGAAAATCAGATTTTGGTGAAAATGGAACATGAAATTCAATTGACCATATCTCCTATTATATTTCAAATTTTTGAGTGAGGTCAAGTTCCAGAGTTAGGTCTATGAGTTTTGTAACTTATCCAAGTGGAATCCCTGGAAAAGGTGTTGTAGATTTTCGTGTGGACTGATTTTAGCAAAGGAGTTAAAAGCTGTAATTTAAGAAAAAGCTATTGCCTTGAATTTTAAAAGGGCATTTTCGGCCACTTAATTTGTGAGAAAAATTCTTGCCTTTTGGGACATGAAAGTATATGGTATAAAGTACCTCCTGTCCAAAAATGAGCTCATTCCGACTTAAAATGAGCAAGTTATGACAATTTCAATATTTAGGTTTTTTCGACGAAAAACACTATAACCGGAGTTCTATAACTCCGATGACTATGAAATTTAAACTGAAAGCTCACGTTAACATGTGTAAGATCCTGCCAAGATTTGGGAATTTTCGGAGTTAACCTTGAGGTAGCTAATTTCTTAAGGAATTAATTAGAAATTGATTTTTGAAAAATAGTAAATGAATTTTAAAATTTTCGAGAAAAATATATGTTCTATATGGGACTATATTATTCTTAATCCCAGAAAAGAATAATTTTTGGGACTGATTTAGTATTTTTATGAAAATAGTTTAGTTACGAACATATGAGTTAAATATGTTATGTGGAGTTGAAGAATTGGTAAATAGGATTTTAGGGCTTGAAAATCCTATATAAGGTATATATCTTGATTTTGATGAGTGATTTAATCATTGGTGATGAAATCTTATGAGTATAGCATTTTTGAATGATTAAATGCATTATTTGATAAAGTGTAAACAATTGAAATAAATTGTTTATAAGTTTAAGAAGTAATTAAAATATTGTTATAATATTAACAATATTAGATCATGAGTTTATTAAATGATGGATAATATTTGGATAAATTTAAAGTCTTTAATATTTATCCTTGATTTCGTTTGATTAATGCTTATAATATTGTCATCATCCTCATGTTTATATTATGTTGAAAGTGATCTGTGGCCTGTAGTGCATAGATGGACTTGGTATGATTATGACCAGAGATTATTCGGTATAATCATGACCGTAATATTACAAATGATGTGGTAAAAGTCATCTTTGACCCGTAGTGCATAGATGGACTTGGCGTGATTATGACCAGGGATTATTCGGTATAATCATGATCGTAATGTGACGAATGATGTGGTAAAAATCCTCATTTGCCGTAGTGCATTGATGGACAATTTTTGGTATGATTATGGCTATGGATTCTCTTCGGCCAAAGGTGCAAAGATGAATTATTTTATGGCATGATCAGGACCGTTGATAAAAAAAACGATTATCTTTGGCCCGTAGTGCATGGATAATTTGTGGTTGTGATACTAATGAAAAGTCTTCTATCGTCTGTAGTGGTGCGTTGATGGACGCTTTTGGTATGATTATGGCTATGGATTCTCTTCGGCCAAGGGTGCAAAGATGAATTGTTTTATGGCATGATCAGGACCGTTGATAAAAAAAATGATTATCTTTGGCCCGTAGTGCATGGATAATTTGTGGTTGTGATACTAATGAAAAAGTCTTCATTGGCCCGTAGTGCATTGATGGGCAGCTTTTGGTATAATTATGGCTATGGATTCTCTTGACGAAGGTGCAAAGATGAATTGTTTTATGGCATGATCGGATCGTTGATGAAAACACGATTATCTTTGGCCCGTAGTGCATGGATAATTCGTGGTCGTGATACTTAAAAGAATATCCTTGGCGATGAGTGCGGGGATGATTTGATGATGTGAATTATTTATTGTTTGAGTCTCGGCGATAAAAGTGATGAAAAACCTTTTAAATCATAGAAGATAGTAGATTTTATTCTCTATTCGACTCTTCTAATGGATTGCTTATTCCACCGCAGCTTAAACTTGATGTTTGTTATATTGTATCGCTTTTAACATCATGTTGAAGGCTAACGATAATTTATTCTGCATTATCTTAGTCATAATATTTCTTACTGGGCTAGTTAAGCTCACCCTTTCTTTCATTGTTATCTTCAGAAAATGAGAACGTTGCTGGGACTAGTCGGGGAACAGAGTGATGGTCCTTGGTGGTGCATTAGTAGTCCTCACTATTCTGTGAAATAGTGTAATAATAAATGCAATGAGGGCGCCATTGGGTGTGGATATTATCTAGAAGGCAATATTCTTGTATAAACTCCCAACTTATGTTTTGTCATATTATACACGACAATTGTATTATTAAGTTGTATTTGTATTTATGTACCATGTATCTGGCGACTCAAGATGGGTGATGTATACCTAATTTTGGGGGCGTCACAGTTGGTATCAAAGCTTAGGGATATGATCCTTGGCTGAGATGTGAGACAAGAACTAGGAGGGGAAAGACGGGGAATTACTTCGCTAGTATGACCTACCTAAGTTTATTTGTTATTTAATTAGTCGGTCAGAATATAGGGGTATTATGTGGTATGTCAATTAACCCTTATTTTGAAACTATATTCTAGAATGATATTTGAAATACAAGAGATGAGAAATGGAAAATCATGATAGAGAGGAAATAACCGGGAAGGTACAATCGGAAAAGAAAGTAAGGTATCCTCATCTCTTCGAATATCAGGTACGTACGTAAATTTCGAGGGCGAAATTTCATAAGGAGGGGAGATTGTGAGACCCCGAATTTTATTAAATAAAAGTATTCAATTTTTCTATTTTGGTAAATAGTTAAATTGATAAAAGTTTAAAGTTAAGGGTGATGTGTGAAATTTTTTGAAATTAGACAAGTTGTCATAAAATACCCGATTACTATTCACTCTAGTATTGTTCACTCGGGTATTTGAGACACTTTTTGTGTCGGGTACTATTCACCTGAATATTATTAACTCGGGTATTTGGGGTATTTTTCGTGTCGGAGTACTATTCATGAGTTACTATTCACGGGTTACTATTCACCTAAATTACTATTCACCCGAATATTATTCACTCGGGTATTTGGGGTATTTTTCTTGTTAGAGTACTATTCATGAGTTACTATTCACGGGGTACTATTCACCCAAAAAATATATTTCTTTTCTGTCTAAATTATTTTTGGGTACAATATTATTCCATGAAGAGATGTGCTAATTTTTCGTGAATCTGTTGGTTGAAATTTTAATAAATAATCAATATGGATCGTTGGTTTAATGTTTTAATAGTAAAATCTTTTTATATAAAAATGTAATACTTTTATAAAGTTATTCGTTTTATTAGATTATAAATAGAATATATTATATTTATTTAAAAGATTTTTCTTTAAATCTGGACCGTCCGATTAAAGTAAATCAATCTGGGCCGTTCATGAATTAGTTACTATGCAGTCTATTCTTCTATAAATAGAAGCTCATTCATTCATTATTTCTTTTAATTCATCAAACTCTAGAGAGAAAAACTATAGAGAGAGTTCTTCTTCTATAATCTTGAGCGTATTTCTTTAGAGTTTAAGAAAGCTTTGAGCGTAGTACAAGTTTTCTCCGAGTATATCATCGCTCTACCAGTCGGAATACTCTTCTTTCAAAGGTAGGGGATATTATTTGTTGTACTCATAAGTGTTAGGTTTGTAATATTCAAGAACGCAATCAAATTGCATAAAAAGTGCGGAAACGTGTAAAATCAGAGTTTAAAATTTTTACAAACCATATACCCGGATCACCCTTTATGCACAATTATTAATTAAACGAAAATATGTAGGACAAGAATCATACCCTTGAAGATCCGAGCTTCCTCAGGTACAAGTTCACCTCCAATCCTTTTCGCGTTCAACTTGAATCCACCGGGTTTGGTTCCTTCCTTTGATCAACGCTAGCCACCCAAGCGTTTGGCCTCTAGAGGTGATCCACCAAGGAAAAATAATGATTCAAGAAAAAGGGTGGTTGGCTAAACCCTAGTTTTTCTATCTCTATAGAAAGGGTGTACTCTCTCAACAATTGGAATTATGTCGTATGTTGAAAAAGTCAACAACCACACACCCATAATAAGACTCCTCTTATTTATAGATGTGGGCAACCCACCTTAACAATTAAGGAATTGTGTTTTATTTAATTAATTAAATTCTTTTAATTAATTAAGCTCCCTAATCTTATTAGGAATAATTAATTAAACTCCTTTAACTAATTTTCCTTCCTAATCCAATTAGGAATAAATGAGAGTACTTATATTAAATTAATTCCTAAACTCTTTTAGAAATTAAAATAATAATAATTGTAATAATATTAATAAGACTCCTCTTATTAATTTATATTTAATATTTCTAAAATATTAAATAATAAATATTAAGCTATTTAACTTATTCTATCACCATAGATTAAATTAAATATACATAACATATTATTACGATTATGCCATTAACTTCTTAAATAATTATTCTTCCTTTTATGGTGTGACCCTTTAGGTTCTCCATATTAAACCCAGGTTGTGAATAAATCAATTAGAACAATTCTAATCTTATTTAAATAAATAAATTAAACAATTAATTTATTTAAATAAATAATATTTATTCTACAATAGGGATAAGCCTCCCCTAATGATCAACGACTTTCCGGATAATATAGATTTCAACATTAATCATTAAAGAACCTTTGAGTAAATAGTTACCGTGCAATTCAATCCTTCCACCATACTGATGTCCCAATTAAATATAAGACATGGAATTACTTGTCAAGTCTTATTTTATTTAATTATATGTATTTCGATCCTTAAATGCACAACTCAAATAATGCAAATTAGAAACTCCTTTCTAATTTCATTACGCTTTAACCAAGGACTCTTTGGGTTGTCATTTATCGAATCACATAGACATTTCTCTTCTTTTATTAGAAGTGGTAGATTCTTTATTGATCATACATTATCTCCATATACAACTTATTATACCCAAGCATACCCTTTGATATACCCTAAGGGTCTTAAGGAATAAGTCAAAGTATAACTCATCATACACAAGATACTATGATGATCTCAAGTCCAAGGATTACTTGTACTACTATCACTACAGAATTTCTATTGATGAAAAAGTAAAACTCCATTAGGTATTCCTTAGCGAGCCACGTTCAATGAACTTATTCTCTAATAAGCACCTACATACTTGCTTTAGTGTCTCCAAACAAATGATCATGAGATCAATCATCCTCATCCAATGAAAGCAAGCAACGTATGTACCAATCTATCCGGATTCACTAATCCCCAATTTAGTAATCCAATGATTGGGAACTATTTTAGTTTTAAGCTTTCTAAGAATTTAGATCTCATTAGAATGATCATCATCATTATTCTAAAAGCATTGCTTAAAACTATGAGTTTATCACATATTATAAAACAAACATCATGTAGATAATTAAAAGCCTTTAATAAATTAATACTTTTTATTAATAAATGAATAAGATTGTTACAAAGTATATGCTTTATCATCAAACATGATTGGCTTGTGTGCATACTACTTTCAATCTCCCACTTGCACTAAAGCCAATCGTCATGGTATCTTATACTCTTCTTCTCTAAGTGACGATTATCCTGCATTGTTGGATAAGCTTTAGTTAATGGATATGTAATGTTGTTCTTGAGAGTCCACTATCTCTATAGTGATTTCCCATCTTTCAATGATTCTAATAATCAAATGAAAGTGCCACAACACATGTTTAGATCCAAGATGAGACTTGGGAACTATTCCTAGTTACGTAATGAACTTTTAATCCAAACAATCAACTTGCGACTTCATTTATAGCTATATACTTTGTCTTTATCACTAAACCAAAGAACTCTTTCTTTGTTTGGAACCTTTCCAATTCATCGCACCACTTTATTCAAGATAACGCTTTACCTTAAAGTGGATTTTCCGTCATCTCTTGGTGCATCGAAAAACTTGAGTCATTAAGCCCTCTAGTTTTAATTTAGACCCACCATGAATATGATCACATCCTTAGTGCCTTAGGTTAAGCTTTAAGATGTTTTCACCGACTCATGAGTGAACTTCTCGAGAATATGACCGATCAACATCGTGTCTCGTACATTTCATTGCATGCATGATTTGTCACTCATGCGACCTCTCTTTTCGTGAGTCTGTGGGGACTATTAAGAGAGATACACTCCATAGCTCATCGACATGAGACATCTCTTGGAGTTTTCCATGCTAAACAACTTTAGCATCAAATGAATATACGTTCCTTGGGTTAAGTCGAGCATCCTTTTAAATCTATCTATATATATTTTATCCCCAATTAAGATACTCTTCCCAAATCATTCATGGAGGAATGTTTAGACAACTTTATCTTTACTGATTGTAGCATTGGTATGTCATTCCTTTATCCGTAGTATATCAACATATAGTACTAGGAATGTCACGATGCTCCCAATGACCCTTTTGTACACACTAGGTTCATTCTTATTTTGATAAAATCAAACTCTTTTGATTGCCTCATCAAAACGAATGTTCCATATTTGAGAAACTTGCTTCAATCCATTTCTCCGAGTGTTCATAACACTTACCTCATCGTATGTAATCGGATCATCATCTTCTATGAT
Source organism: Panax quinquefolius (assembly GCA_020205615.1). NCBI lineage: Eukaryota > Viridiplantae > Streptophyta > Magnoliopsida > Apiales > Araliaceae > Panax > Panax quinquefolius. Next base: position 52,585,245 of record CM035170.1, read on the forward strand.
GTGTACCTCATCATCATCATCTATGATGAATCCATACCTCCTAGGTATCTTCTTGTACTATTCCGATTTACGATTCGATTGTGGTACAATAGGTCTATCTACGAGGTTCCTCTTATTTGACTTATAGTGTTTTGTGGTTCTTGAACTCTTCAAGATCTATTATCCTCCCACTAGCCCTTTTCAATGATAAACACCTTTATCTTAGAAAGAAGCGTGTTTCATAACAAACACCTTTTGCTAAGTAGGATTATAGAACATATGCCCTAAACTTACTTTTTAGATGTCCCACAAATCAGACTTGTCAAATTTTGTCCCAAGCTTATCTTTGAAACCTTTTCACATAAGTTGGATAACCCCTTATCTTAACATACTTAAGATTAGGAATCCTCCACATCCATAACTTTTATGGAGTCTTGGGGGTTGGATTTTGAGGTTACCTTTTCAGAGATATCAAGACCATTTCTAGGACATGATCCTGAAAAGATCTTTGGAATGTAGGTAAAATCATTATGGACCGCACCATGTCCAACAAGGTACGATTTTTCCTTTTAGATACATCAATCAATTATTATGTATCGAGATGTGTCCATTATGAGAAAACCATTTGAGATGATCTAGAAACTTATTGCACAAGTATTTATTCCTTGATCCGATCAAAGAATTCTAATACTTTATCAATTTATTTCACTTCTGAATTCTTTGAACCTTTCAAATAATTCATACTTGTATTTCAGAAAATACACACATTCAACTCTTTGAATGATCATCTCATTTTCTTATACTAGTTTGTTCAATTTGCAAAATATATTTTTCACGTAAGTCAAGTATACAAAATTTATTAAGTAATATTCGATTCTATATACAAACATTATTATTATAAATAGAACAACAATTGTTCTTAATTATAATACCAAAGATTTCATTGTCCAACAATAAAATGGAAATAATATTTTTAACAAGAACCGAATACAATAACAACTTATTGACTTAATAGATTTGCCCAGTGGCGCTTTAAACTATAAGTTTCTATGGCTAATGTAGCAACCTTTGCTTCATTTCCCACACATAAGATTATTTATCTTTGTTTAGCTTTCTACTTCTGTTTGGTCCCTTCATAAATCTATATTTATGTTAACCAAAGTCGGTATCCAATACCTAAGTAGAACCTTGACTTTAAAGAAAAATTATTTTAAATCATGAACAAAAAACTGTATTGTAACCGAAACTTCACTAAGCTTCTTTGGTTAGCCTCTGCAAGATACTTCTCGCAGTTTCTTTCCAGTGTCCAGGCTTATTGCAGTGGAAGCAAGCTCCTTTGCTATCCGTATCATTTTGTTCTTATTATCCTTTGTTTTTGCCTTTTCATTTACCTTCTTTGAATCGTTCTTCTTTTCAGAAGATCCTTTGGCCCCTACCAGTAAGACATGGTCTTTCTTGGTTGGAAAGTGACTCTCAACATTTTTAACATGTTAAGCAAATCAAAGAAAGTCGATATCTAGCTTGTTCATATGAAAATTCACAACAATTGTGAAAGGAGTCCAGGAGTGAGTGCAAGATCAAATCTTGGCTCAACTCTCCATCCATGACAAAACCCATTGTCCTAATTGATCAATCAAATTGATTATGTTAAGGACTTTTTATGCATACTATAGTGCCATTGGCCATTCTAGATCGGAAGAGCTCCTTAGATATCTCGATATCTATCGGTCTACTTTCCTCACCATCAACTACTTGATGTGCGGGAATATAGTAGGAGCATCCATAGTTTCATCTTGTGGCTGAAGCTTGTTACTCATGCATCGAAAGCATGATGATCGTTGAAACCAATGTGCATCATCTTGCCACTTTCTAAAAGTAGCAATCTCTTCCTCGGAGGCATTATGCGCAACCATTGCGAGGATAGGCGTATTAAGGACATAAGATAGCTTTTGAGCTATGAGAACTATTCTCAAATTCCTTAACCAATCCGTTTAATTGATTCTCAATTAATTTAGCATCTAATATGCTTCAGCAGATGATAGTAATTTTAGACATTGTAAAATTTTGTAAATGAATTTGTAATTAACAACATTTTAACATACATTCATTTATTAATTACCAAAATAAATTAGGTCTTGTTTTAAATTGGTATCTCCCACTATTTTCTTCAAACTATATTACCCTCACTTATATAGTTCGCAAAATCTAATTAAAGATTTGCTAGTGAGAATAAGGATCCCATTTCAAATGTATATAGCCTTATGGTGACACAACAAACTATATATAAATAAATAGGTAGACAACTTTTTGTCAATTACATCAACTATGCAACTCCTTTTCTTTTGCCTCTTAGATTATTTTGATCAGTGGTGGCACATCCAATCAAAATTATCCAAGTTAAGTCGACCTAGCACTCCATATATTCAAAAAGAAAAAAATATCATCCTTGTGGTGACACAACAAAACAATATTGTTCAATTTTCTTTATAAGCATCAAATGTGATAAATTAACATCTTAAATACTTAATACTTGCCTTGTGGTGACACAACAAACTCATATTAAATATTTAATACTCTATTAATTTTATCATGCTTTAGAAAGCGACGTTCGATATTCCAAATATCTTTGAACGCTTAGGACTTAATATAAAAATTTGAGGGGTTTGTTATTAATTTGTCTCATCTTGTTTAGCGGCAGCATGCACATATATATATATATATAAATATATGCGTCGTATTAATGAACATGCTGAAGCATGTTTGCATAATATATAATATATATAGTATAAGCATGCACATATAGAATACTATATTCTACCCGGATTGATTATGGACTTTTATTCTAGTTTGGTTCACTAGAGCCACCAAGTGAACCAAAAGGTCAAACCCTTAGGGTGCAAGAAATAATATTTAAATATAACTATTACATTTAAACCCTGGGCTCCATTACAAAGCGGGTCTTCAAACGCTCCTTGTTCCTTGATCTCCAATTCTTCAAAATTAATTCTAACTATTCCTATTACAAAACTATTTAAAATAAATAGAAACCTTGATCGTGATCGAGGGAAGTACATAGGAGGAGATAAAATTTACATTAAGAAAAATTAGAGAAGGCGAGGTAACGTAGACCCCATTTAATAAAAAAACAATACATTCAATGCATCCAACTAAAATAAAATCCAATCATATTGGTCAATAGTCCATAATCAATCCCATTTATTATCATACACATCATCATATGCATCAATAAATAACATTCATCTTATGAATAATAAACATTTAATATATATATATTGATATCATTTAATGGGCAAATTTAGTTAGTATAAAATCTAATTTTGAATCAAAATAAACTCCTTTATTTTAATCCAAATTTAAATCAAAATAAAACTATTTTATTTTAATTTATCTAATTTTGAATAAAATAAACTATTTTATTTTAATCAAAAAAAAAATTTAATCAAAATAAACTCCTTTATTTTAATTAATTATGGAATCCAATTCCATGTAAAAAAAATTATTAAAGGAAACACGAATTCTTTTCCTATTCACAAATAAACTCCTTTATTTTGAATAATATGAAATCTTATTTCATATTTAAATAAACTCCTTTATTTAAGGAAAGACTGATTTTCTTTCCTATTCACAAATAAACTCCTTTATTTTGAATAATATGAAATCTTATTTCATATCTAAATAAACTCCTTTATTTAAGGAAAGATCAATTTCAACTCCAATTAGTTATCATGGAATCCAATTCTAACTCTAATTAGTTAGCATGAAATTCTAATTTTAAAATTAAAATAAACTCTTTTATTTTAATATTTAAAATAAACCTTTTATTTTAAAATTAAAATAAACTTTTTATTTTAATTATAAAATAATTAAAATTATATATTACATATACATAATATATATTACTACGGTAATATATATATATATATATATATATATATATATATATATATATATATACATATAAGTAACTTTAATAATAAAAAAAAACTTGGTTTCGGTTTTTTTTTTTATAAAATATAACTTTGATATCCTGCCATGCATGTCACGTAAATGCTTCCCTTTTTTTTTTTTTTTTTTTTTTAAGCGGATATCAAAGTGAGTCGTGAATTCAAAATTCAAAAGTAACCAATTTGAATTAAGTGAACCATGTCCTCCAAGCAATATATATCATATAGCGAAGCATATATTATATATTTATATATATATATATATAAATAATATAATTTGTTCCATAAAACCATGAACTATTTCATGAATGGACGGTTTTTTTTTTAAATTTTCATACTGATAAAATTATGCCCAATTAAACTGTTACAAACACATATCAATATACATATTAAATTAAAACAATTAATAATTCGCATAAAGATTTGGCTCTGATACCACTGTTAGGTGTTTGTAATATTCAAAAACGCAATCAAATTGCATAAAAAGTGCGAAACGTGTAAAATCGAGTTTAAAATTTTTACAAACCATATACCCGGATCACCCTTTATGCACAATTATTAATTAAACGAAAATATGTAGGACAAGAATCATACCCTTGAAGATCCGAGCTTCCTCAGGTACAAGTTCACCTCCAATCCTTTTCGCGTTCAACTTGAATCTACCGAGTTTGGTTCCTTCCTTTGATCAACGTTAGCCACCCAAGCGTTTGGCCTCTAGAGGTGATCCACCAAGGAAAAATAATGATTCAAGAAAAAGGGTGGTTGGCTAAACCCTAGTTTTTCTATCTCTATAGAAAGGGTGTACTCTCCCAACAATTGGAATTATGTCGTATGTTGAAAAAGTCAACAACCACACACCCATAATAAGACTTCTCTTATTTATAGATGTGGGCAACCCACCTTAACAATTAAGGAATTGTGTTTTATTTAATTAATTAAATTCTTTTAATTAATTAAGCTCCCTAATCTTATTAGGAATAATTAATTAAACTCCTTTAACTAATTTTCCTTCCTAATCCAATTAGGAATAAATGAGAGTACTTATATTAAATTAATTCCTAAACTCTTTTAGAAATTAAAATAATAATAATTGTAATAATATTAATAAGACTCCTCTTATTAATTTATATTTAATATTTCTAAAATATTAAATAATAAATATTAAGCTATTTAATTTATTCTATCACCATAGATTAAATTAAATATACATAACATATTATTATGATTATGCCATTAACTTCTTAAATAATTATTCTTCCTTTTATGGTGTGACCCTTTAGGTTCTCCATATTAAACCTATTGTGAATAAATCAATTAGAACAATTCTAATCTTATTTAAATAAATAAATTAAACAATTAATTTATTTAAATAAATAATATTTATTCTCTGATAGGGATAAGCCTCCTAGCGATCGGCGACTTTCCGGATAATATAGATTTCAACATTAATCATTAAAGAACCTTTGAGTAAATAGTTACAAAATGAAATTCAATCCTTCCACCATACTGATATCCCAATTAAATATAAGGCATGGAATTACCACAAGTCTTATTTTATTTAATTATATGTATTTCGATCCTTAAATGCACAACTCCAAATAATGCAAATTAGAAACTCCTTTCTAATTTCATTCGCCTTAACCAAGGACTCTTTGGGTTGTCATTTATCGAATCACATAGGACATTTCTCTTCTTTTATTAGAAGTGGTAGATTCTTTATTGATCATACATTATCTCCATGTACAACTTATTATACCCAAGCATACCCTTTGATATACCCTAAGGGTCTTAAGGAATAAGACAAAGTATAACTCATCATACACAAGATACTATGATGATCTCAAGTCCAAGGATTACTTGTCTTCTACTATCACTACAGAATTCTATTGACAAAAAGTAAAACTCCATTAGGTATTCCTTAGCGAGCCACGTTCGGTGAACTTATTCTCTAATAAGCAACTACATACTTGCTTTAGTGTCTCAACACAAATGATCATGAGATCAATCATCCTCATCCAATGAAAGCAACGAACGTATGTACCCAATCTATCCGGATTCACTAATCCCCAATTTAGTAATCCAATGACTGGGAACTATTTTAGTTTTAAGCTTTCTAAGAATTTAGATCTCATTAGAATGATCATCATCATTATTCTAAAAGCATTGCTTAAAACTATGAGTTTATCACATATTATAAAACAGCATCATGTAGATAATTAAAAGCCTTTAATAAATTAATACTTTTTATTAATAAATGAATAAGATTGTTACAAAGTATATGCTTTATCATCAAACATGATTGGCTTGTGTGCATACTACTTTCAATAAGGGGTATTATTTCTTTTGTATTCATGAAGAGAACTTCTGTTATTCCATTATTTATTATTCTGTTAGAATAACCTGTATACGCGGGCTACCCTATACTTGGTGACATTCTTCTATTATTCCGTCTTTATTATTACATTGGAACATCCTGTACTCATGCATTTCTGTACGGGACTGGTTCCGGCTCTTTATTATTATTACATTGGAATATCCATGTCATGAGTTTTACGCCGGACTGGTTTCGTCTTTATTATTCATTGGAATATCACATGCATGCGTTTTTTTTACTGGGACTGGTTCCGTTATTTAGTATTCTCATTGGAATAACTTTTAATATACATGCAAAAGTACCGCATGTATGGTGATTTCTGTTGTTATTCCATTCTTTATTATTCTGTTGGAACATCCTGTCGGTGCGTATTACGCCTGACCTGGTTCCATTAATTATTCTGTTGGAATAACCTTTTTGTGCAGTCTATCACATGTATGGTGATTTCTGTTGTTATTCCATTCTTTATTATTATGTCGGAATATCCTGTCTGTGCGTTTATGCCGGACCTGGTTCCATTATTTATTATTCTGTTGGGAATAACCTATCTGTGCGGTCTCTATCGCATGCATGGTGAATCCTTCAGTTATTCCATTCTTTATTATTACATTGGAATAACTTTTATCATGTGGATTACCACATACATGGTGAACGATCCTTTGTATTTCATTCCTTGTTAAATTGTGGAAATGATCTGTTTACGTGGATTATGATGAAAGTCATAACAAAAGTATTGGACTGATAAAAATTATGAGTATATGTGGTATTAGTATGTATTATGGTGAGTTATGTTGGTTATTATGTGAAAACGTGAAAGTTTCTTAGAAATCACAAAGGGTTGAAAATCAGATTTTGGTGAAAATGGAACATGAAATTCAATTGACCATATCTCCTATTATATTTCAAATTTTTGAGTGAGGTCAAGTTCCAGAGTTAGGTCTATGAGTTTTGTAACTTATTCAAGTGAAATCACTGGAAAAGGTGTTGTAGATTTTCGTGTGGATTGATTTTAGCAAAGGAGTCAAAAGCTGCAATTTAAGAAAAAGCTACTGCCCATATTTTTAAAAGGACATTTTTGGCCACTTAATTTGTGAGAAAAATTCTGGCCTTTTTGGACATGAAAGTATATGGTATAAAGTACCTCCTGTCCAAAAATGAGCTCATTCTGACTTAAAATGAGCAAGTTATGACCATTTCAATATTTAGGTTTTTCCGACAAAAAACGCTATAACCGGAGTTCTATAATTCCGATGACTATGAAATTTAAACTGGAAGCTCACGTTAACATGTGTAAGATCCTGCCAAGATTTGGGAATTTCTGGAGTTAACCTTGAGGTAGCTAATTTCTTAAAGAATTAATTAGAAATTGATTTTTGAAAAATAGTAAATGAATTTTAAAAATTTTGAGAAAAATATATGTTCAATATGGGACTATATTATGCTTAATCCCAGAAAAGAATAATTTTTGGGACTGATTTGGTATTTTTCATGAAAATAGTTTAGTTACGAACATATGAGTTAAATATGTTATGTGGAGTTGAAGAATTGGTAAATAGGATTTTAGGGCTTGAAAATCCTATATAAGGTATATGCAAATTTTTGATGAGTGATTTAATCATTGGTGATGAAATCTTATGAGTATGGCATTTTTGAATGATTAAATGCATTATTTGATAAAGTGTAAACAATTGAAATAAATTATTTATAAGTTTAAGAAGTAATTAAAATATTGTTATAATATTAACAATATTAGATCATGAGTTTATTAAATGATGGATAATATTTGGATAAATTTAAAGTTTTTAATATTTATCCTTGATTTCGTTGATTAATGCTTATAATATTGTCATCATCCTCTCATGTTTATATTATGTTGAAAGTGATCTCGTGGCTTTCATAGTGCATAGATGGACTTGGTATGATTATGACCAGGGATTATTCGGTATAATCATGACCGTAATGTTACAAATGATGTGGTAAAAGTCATCTTTGACCCGTAGTGCATAGATGGACTTGGCGTGATTATGACCAGGGATTATTCGGTATAATCATGACCGTAATGTGACGAATGATGTGGTAAAAATCCTCATTTGTCGTAGTGCATTGATGGACAATTTTTGGTATGATTATGGCTATGGATTCTATTCGGCCAAAGGTGCAAAGATGAATTATTTTATGGCATGATCAGGACCGTTGATAAAAAAAACGATTATCTTTGGCCCGTAGTGCATGGATAATTTGTGGTTGTGATACTAATGAAAAAGTCTTCATTGGCCCGTAGTGCATTGATGGACAGTTTTTGGTATGATTATGGCTATGGATTATCTTCGGCCAAGGGTGCAAAGATGAATTATTTTATGGCATGATCAGGACCGTTGATAAAAAAAATGATTATCTTTGGCCCGTAGTGCATGGATAATTTGTGGTTGTGGTACTAATGAAAAAGTCTTCATTGGCCCGTATTGCATTGATGGACGCTTTTGGTATAATTATGGCTATGGATTCTCTTGACCAAGGGTGCAAAAGATGAATTGTTTTATGGCATGATCAGATAGTTGATGAAAACACGATTATCTTTGGCGCGTAGTGCATGGATAATTAATGGTCGTGATACTTTAAAGAATATCCTTGGCCTGTAGTGCAGGGATGATTTGATGATGTGGATTATTTATTAAGCTAAGTCTCGGCGATAAAAGTGATGAAAAACATTTTAAATCATAGAAGATAATAGATTTTATTCTCTATTTGACTCTTCTAATGGATTGTTTATTCCACTGCAGTTAAACTTGATGTTTGTTATATTGTATCAGTTTAACACTGTTGAAGGCTAACGATAATTTATTCTGCATTATCTTAGTCATAATATTTCTTAATGGGCTAGTTGAGCTCACCCTTTCTTTCATTGTTCTCTTGAGAAAATGAGAGCGTAGTGGGACTAGTCGAGAGAGCAGTGATGGTCCTTGGTGGTGCATTAGTAGTCCTCATTATTCTGTGAAATAGTGTAATAATAAATGCAATGAGGGCGCCATTGGGTGTGGATATTGTCTAGAAGGTAATATTCTTGTATAAACTCCCAGCTTATGTTTTGTCGTATTATACACGACAATTGTATTATTAAGTTGTATTTGTATTTATGTACCATGTATCTGGCGTCTCAAGATGGGTGATGTATACCTAATTTTGGGGGCATCACAGTTGGTATCAAAGCTTAGGTATATGATCCCTGGCTGATATGTGAGACAAGAACTAGGAGGGGAAAGACTGGGAATTCCTTCGCTAGTATGACCTACCTAAGTTTATTTGTTATTTAATTGGTCGGTTAGAATATAGGGGTATTATGTGCTATGTCAATTAACCCTTATTTTGAAACTATATTCTAGAAAGATATTTGAAATACAGGAGATGAGAAATGGAAAATCATGATAGAGAGGAAATAACCGGGAAGGTACAATCTAAAAAGAAAGCAAGGTATTCTCATCTCTTCGAATATCAGGTACGTACGTAAATTTCGAGGGCGAAATTTCATAAGGAGGGGATATTGTGAGACCCTGAATTTTATTAAATAAAAGTATTCAATTTTTCTATTTTGGTAAATAATTAAATTGATAAAAGTTTAACGTTAAGGGTGATATGTGAAATTTTATGAAATTAGACAAGTTGTAATAAAATACCCGATAACTATTCACTCTAGTATTGTTCACTCGGGTATTTGAGACACTTTTTATGTCGGGGTACTATTCACCTGAAAATTATTCACTCGAGTATTTGGGGTATTTTTTGTGTCGGAGTACTATTCATGAGTTACTATTCACGGGTTACTATTCACCTAAATAATTATTCACCTAAATATTATTCACTCGGGTATATGGGGTATTTTTCTTGTCAGAGTACTATTCACGAGTTACTATTCACCCGAAAAATATATATCTTTTCGGTCTAAATTATTTTTGGGTACAATATTATTCCAGGAAGAGATGTGCTAATTTTTCAGACCGTTGGTTGAAATTATAATAGTAAATCAATATGGATCGTTGGTTTAATGTTTTAATAGTAAAATCTTTTTATATAAAACAGAATACTTTTATAAAGTTATTCGTTTTATTAGATTATAAATAGAATATATTATATTTATTTAAAAGATTTTCTTTAAATCTTATACCGTCCGATTAAAGTAAATCAATCTGAATAGTTAAGTAAATTAGTTACCATACGATCCATTCTTCTATAAATAAAGCTCATTATTCATTATTTCTTACGAATTCACTGAAACTCTACAGAGAAAAACTATAGAGAGAGTTCTTCTTCTATAATCTTGAGATTATTTCTTTAGAGTTTAAGAAAGCTTTGAGCGTAGTACAAGTTTTCTCCGAGTATATCATCGCTCTACTAGTCGGAATACTCTTCTTTCAAAGGTAGGAGATATTATTTGTTGTACTCATAAGCGGTATTATTTCTTTTGTATTCATGAAGAGAACTTCTGTTATTCCATTATTTATTATTACATTAGAATAACTTTTATATGCATGAACTACCCTATACTTGGTGACATTCTTCTATTATTAAAATCTTTTATTATTACATTTGGAACATCACATTCTATATGCGTTTTTACGTTCTGGTTCCGCTCTTTATTATTATTCTGTTGGAATATCACATGCATGCGTTTTTACGTAGGACCTGGTTTAAATCTTTATTATTACATTTGGAATATCACATGTACATTCATTTTACTGTGGGACTGGTTCCGTTATTTAGTATTACATTGGAATAACTTTGTACATCTTAAAGTACCACATGCGTATGGTGATTTACATTGTTATTCCATTCTTTATTATTACTGTTGGAACATCCAGCCGGTGCGTATTACGCTGACTTGGTTCCTTTAATTATTCTGTTGGAATAACTCATGCATGCAAGGCTCTATCGCATGCATGGTGATTTCTGTTGTTATTCCATTTTTTATTATTACGCCGGAATATCCTCGTGCGTGCGTTTATCTTAGACTGGTTCCATTATTTATTATTACATTGGGAATAACCTATACATGCGGTCTCTATCGCATGCATGGTGAATCCTTCATTATTCCATTCTTTATTATTACATTGGAATAACTTTATATGTGGTTTACCACATACATGGTGAACGATCCTTTGTATTTCATTCCTTGTTAAATTGTGGAAATGATCTGTTTACGTGGATTATGATGAAAGTCATAACAAAAGTATTGGACTGATAAAAACTTATGGGTATATGTGGTATTAGTAAGTATTATGGTGAGTTATGTTGGTTATTATGTGAAAACGTGAAAGTTTCTTAGAAATCACCAATGGTTGAAAATCGATTTTGGTTAAAATGGAACATGAAATTGATTGACCATATCTCTATATTATATTTCAAATTTTTGAGTGAGGTCAAGTTCGAGTTAGGTCTATGAGTTTTGTAACTTATCCAAGTGGAATCACTGGAAAAGGTGTTGTAGATTTTCGTGTGGATTGATTTTAGCAAAGGAGTCAAAAGTTGTAATTTAAGAAAAAGCTACTGCCCCGATTTTTAAAAGGGCATTTTCGGCCACTTAATTTGTGAGAAAAATTCTGACCTTTTGGGACATGAAAGTATATGGTTTAAAGTACATCCTCTCCAAAAATGAGCTCATTCCAACTTAAAATGAGCAAGTTATGACCATTTCAATATTTAGGTTTTTTCGACAAAAAATGCTATAACCGGAGTTCTATAACTCCGATGACTATGAAATTTAAACTGGAAGCTCACGTTAACATGTGTAAGATCCTGCCAAGATTTGGTAATTTTTGGAGTTAACCTTGAGGTAGCTAATTTCTTAAGGAATTAATTAGAAATTGATTTTTGAAAAATAGTAAATGAATTTTAAAAATTTCGAGAAAAATATATGTTCAATATGGGACTATATTATGCTTAATCCCAGAAAAGAATAATTTTTGGAACTGATTTGGTGTTTTTCATGAAAATAGTTTAGTTACGAACATATGAGTTAAATATGTTATGTGGAGTTGAAGAATTGGTAAATAGGATGTTAGGGCTTGAAAATCCTATATAAGGTATATCTGATTTTGATGAGTGATTTAATCATTGGTGATGAAATCTTATGAGTATGGCATTTTGAATGATTAAATGCATTATTTGATAAAGTGTAAACAATTGAAATAAATTGTTTATAAGTTTAAGAAGTAATTAAAATATTGTTATAATATTAACAATATTAGATCATGAGTTTATTAAATGATGGATAATATTTGGATAAATTTAAAGTCTTTAATATTTATCCATGATTTACGTTGATTAATGCTTATAATATTGTCATCATCCTCATTTTATATTATGTTGAAAGTCATCTCATGGCACATAGTGCGTAGATGGACTTGGTATGATTATGACCGAGGATTATTCGGTATAATCATGGTAGTAATGTTACAAAATGATGTGGTAAAAGTCATCTTTGACCAGTGGTGCATCGATGGACTTGGCGTGATTATGACCGAGGATTATTCGGTATAATCATGGCCGTAATGTGACGAATGATGTGGTAAAATTCTCATTTCTTAGTAGTGCATTGATGGACAATTTTTGGTATGATTATGGCTATGGATTCTCTTGACCAAAAGGTGCAAAGATGAATTGTTTTATGGCATGATCGGGGATAGTTGATAAAAAAAAACAATTATCTTTGGCCAGTAGTGCATGGATAATTTGTGGTTGTGATACTTAATGAAAAAGTCTTCATTGGCCCGTAGTAGTGCATTGATGGATGAGTTTTGGTATGATTATGGCTATGGATTCTCTTGACGAGGGTGCAAAGATGAATTATTTTATGGCATGATCGGGGATGGTTGATGAAAACACGATTATCTTTGGCGCGTGGTGCATGGATAATTCGTGGTCGTGATACTTAAAGAATATCCTTGGCCTGTAGTGCAGGGATGATTTGATGATGTGGATTATTTATTAAGCTGAGTCTCGGCGATAAAAGTGATGAAAAACCTTTTAAATCATAGAGGATAATAGATTTTATTCTCTATTTGACTCTTCTAATGGATTACTTATTCCGCTGCAGTTAAACTTGATGTTTGTTATATTGTATCAGTTTAACACTGTTGAAGGCTAACGATAATTTATTCTGCATTATCTTAGTCATAATATTTCTTACTGGACTAGTTGAGCTCACCCTTTCTTTCATTGTTCTCTTCAGGAAATGAGAACATAGCTGGGACTAGTCGGGGAACAGAGTGATGGTCCTTGGTGGTGCATTAGTAGTCCTCACTATTCTGTGAAATAGTGTAATAATAAATGCAATGAGGGCGCCATTGGGTGTGGATATTGTCTAGAAAGCAATATTCTTGTATAAACTCCCAGCTTATGTTTTGTCGTATTATACACGACAATTGTATTATTAAGTTGTATTTGTATTTATATACCATGTATCTGGCGACTCAAGATGGGTGATGTATTCCTAATTTTGGGGGCGTCACAGTTGGTATCAAAGCTTAGGGATATGATCCCTGGCTGAGATGCAAGACAAGAACTAGGAGGGGAAAGACGGGGAATTCCTTCGCTAGTATGACCTACCTAAGTTTATTTGTTATTTAATTGGTCGGTCAGAATATAGGGTTATTATGTGGTATGTCAATTAACCCTTATTTTGAAACTATATTCTAGAGTGATATTTGAAATATAGGAGATGAGAAATGGAAAATCATGATAGAGAGGAAATAACCGGGAAGGTACAATCTAAAAAGAAAGCGAGTATTCTCATCTCTTGAATATCAGTGCGTCGTTAAATTTCGGTGGCTAAATTTCATAAGGAGGGGAGATTGTGAGACCCCGAATTTTATTAAATAAAAGTATTCAATTTTTTTATTTTGGTAAATAGTTAATTTGATAAAAGTTTAAAGTTAAGGGTGATATGTGAAATTTTTTGAAATTAGACAAGTTGTTATAAAATACCCGATTACTATTCACTATAGTATTGTTCACTCGGGTATTTGAGACACTTTTTGTGTCGGGATACTATTCACCTGAATATTATTCACTCGGGTATTTGGGGTATTTTTTGTGTCAGAGTACTATTCATGAGTTACTATTCACGGGTTACTATTCACCTAAATTATTATTCACCCGAATATTATTCACTCGGGTATTTGGGGTATTTTTCTTTTCAGAGTACTATTCACAAGTTACTATTCACGGGGTACTATTCACCCGAAAAATATATTTCTTTTCGGACTAAATTATTTTTGGGTACAATATTATTCCATGAAGAGATTTGCTAATTTTTAAATAGAATATATATTAATAGTTGGTTGAAATTATAATAAATAATCAATATGGATCGTTGGTTTAATGTTTTAATAGTAAAATCTTTTTATATAAAACAGAATACTTTTATAAAGTTATTTGTTTTATTAGATTATAAATAGAATATATTATATTTATTTAAAAGATTTTTCTTTAAATCTGGACCGTCCGATTAAAGTAAATCAATCTGGACCGTTCATGAATTAGTTACTATGCAGTCCATTCTTCTATAAATAGAAGCTCATTCATTCATTATTTCTTACGAATTCACTGAAACTCTAGAGAGAAAAACTATAGAGAGAGTTCTTCTTCTATAATCTTGAGCGTATTTCTTTAGAGTTTAAGAAAGCTTTGAGCGTAGTACAAGTTTTCTCCGAGTATATCATCGCTCTACCAGTCAGAATACTCTTCTTTCAAAGGTAGGGGATATTATTTGTTATACTCATAAGGGGTATTATTTCTTTTGTATTCATCAAGAGAACTTCTGTTATTCCATTATTTAGTATTTTGTTAGAATAACCTGTATACGCGGGCTACCCTATACTTGGTGACATTCTTCTATTATTCTGTCTTTATTATTCTGTTGGAACATCCTGTTTGTGCGTTTTACGCCGGACCTAGTTCCATCTTTATTATTATTCTGTTGGAATATCCCATGCATGCGCGTTTACTGTGGGACACAGTTCCGATTATTTAGTATTACATTGGAATAACTTTATACATGCAAAATCACCGCATGCATGGTGATTTCTGCTTGTTATTCCATTCTTTATTATTATTGCATTGGAACATCCGCTTGCCGGTGCGTATTACGCTGACCGTTCCATTAATTATTACTGTTGGAATAACTTTTATGCATGCGGTCTATCGCATGCATGGTGATTTCATTATTATTCCATTCTTTATTATTACTGTTTAATATCACTGCGTGCGTTTATGCGGGACTGGTTCCATTATTTATTATTCTATTGGGAATGACTGCCTACATGGGTCTATCGCATGTATGGTGAATCCTTCATTATTTCATTCTTTATTATTACATTGGAATAACTTTTGTCATGTGGATTACCACATACATGGTGAACGATCCTTTGTATTTCATTCCTTGTTAAATTGTGGAAATGATCTGTTTACGTGGATTATGATGAAAGTCATAACAAAAGTATTGGACTAATAAAAATTATTGGTATATGTGGTATTAGTAAGTATTATGGTGAGTTATGTTGGTTATTATGTGAAAACGTGAAAGTTTCTTAGAAATCACAAAGGGTTGAAAATCAGATTTTGGTGAAAATGGAACATGAAATTCAATTGACCATATCTCCTATTATATTTCAAATTTTTGAGTGAGGTCAAGTTCCAGAGTTAGGTCTATGAGTTTTGTAACTTATCCAAGTGGAATCACTGGAAAAGGTGTTGTAGATTTTCGTGTGGACTGATTTTAGCAAAGGAGTCAAAAGCTGCAATTTAAGAAAAAGCTACTGCCCGGAATTTTAAAAGGACATTTTTGGCCACTTAATTTGTGAGAAAAATTCTGGCCTATTGGGACATGAAAGTATATGGTATAAAGTACCTCCTGTCCAAAAATGAGCTCATTCCGACTTAAAATGAGCAAGTTATGACTATTTCAATATTTAGGTTTTTTCGACGAAAAATGCTATAACCGGAGTTCTATAACTCTGATGACTATGAAATTTAAACTGGAAGCTCACGTTAATATTTGTAAGATCCTGCCAAGATTTGGGAATTTCTGGAGTTAACCTTGAGGTAGCTAATTTCTTAAGGAATTAATTAGAAATTGATTTTTGAAAAATAGTAAATGAATTTTAAAAATTTCGAGAAAAATATATGTTCAATATGAGACTATATTATGCTTAATCCCAGAAAAGAATAATTTTTGGGACTGATTTGGTGTTTTTCATGAAAATAGTATAGTTACGAACATATGAGTTAAATATGTTATGTGGAGTTGAAGAATTGGTAAATAGGATTTTAGGGCTTGAAAATCCTATATAAGGTATATGCAGATTTTTGATGAGTGATTTAATCATTGGTGATGAAATCTTATGAGTATGGCATTTTTGAATGATTAAATGCATTATTTGATAAAGTGTAAACAATTGAAATAAATTGTTTATAAGTTTAAGAAGTAATTAAAATATTGTTATAATATTAACAATATTAGATCATGAGTTTATTAAATGATGGATAATATTTGGATAAATTTAAAGTCTTTAATATTTATCCTTGATTTCGTTTGATTAATGCTTATAATATTGTCATCATCCTCATGTTTATATTATGTTGAAAGTCATCTGTGGCCTGTAGTGCATAGATGGACTTGGTATGATTATGACCAGGGATTATTCGGTATAATCATGACCGTAATAATACAAATGATGTGGTAAAAGTCATCTTTGATCCGTAGTGCATAGATGGACTTGGCGTGATTATGACCAGGGATTATTCGGTATAATCATGACCGTAATGTGACGAATGATGTGGTAAAAATCCTCATTTGCCGTAGTGCATTGATGGACAATTTTTGGTATGATTATGGCTATGGATTCTCTTCGGCCAAGGGTGCAAAGATGAATTGTTTTATGGCATGATCAGGACCATTGATGAAAACACGATTATCTTTGGCCCGTAGTGCATGGATAATTCGTGGTCGTAGATACTAAAGAATATCCTTGGCACAGTAGTGCGAGGGGATGATTTGATGATGTGGATTATTTATTAAGCTGAGTCTCGACGATAAAAGTGATGAAAAACCTTTTAAATCATAGAAGATAATAGATTTTATTCTCTATTTGACTCTTCTAATGGATTGCTTATTCCGCTGCAGTTAAACTTGATGTTTGTTATATTGTATCAGTTTAACACTGTTGAAGGCTAACGATAATTTATTCTGCATTATCTTAGTCATAATATTTCCTACTAGGCTAGTTGAGCTCACCCTTTCTTTCATTGTTCTCTTCAGGAAATGAGAACGTAGCTGGGACTAGTCAGGGAACAGAGTGATAGTCCTTGGTGGTGCATTAGTAGTCCTCACTATTCTGTGAAATAGTGTAATAATAAATGCAATGAGGGCGCCATTGGGTGTGGATATTGTCTAGAAGGCAATATTCTTGTATAAACTCCCAGCTTATGTTTTGTCGTATTATACACGACAATTGTATTATTAAGTTGTATTTGTATTTATGTACCATGTATCTGGCGACTCAAGATGGGTGATGTATACCTAATTTTGGGGGCGTCACAGTTGGTATCAAAGCTTAGGAATATGATCCCTGGCTGAGATGTGAGACAAGAACTAGGAGGGGAAAGACGGGGAATTCCTTTACTAGTATGACCTACCTAAGTTTATTTGTTATTTAATTGGTCGGTCAGAATATAGGGGTATTATGTGGTATGTCAATTAACCCTTATTTTGAAACTATATTCTAGAATGATATTTGAAATACAGGAGATGAGAAATAAAAAATCATGATAGAGAGGAAATAACCGGGAAGGTACAATCTGAAAAGAAAGCAAGGTATTCTCATCTCTTCGAATATCAGGTACGTACGTAAATTTTGAGGGCGAAATTTCATAAGGAGGGGAGATTATGAGACCCCGAATTTTATTAAATAAAAGTATTCAATTTTTCTATTTTGGTAAATAGTTAAATTGATAAAAGTTTAAAGTTAAGGGTGATATGTGAAATTTTTTGAAATTAGACAAGTTGTCATAAAATACCCGATTACTATTCACTCTAGTATTGTTCACTCGGGTATTTGAGTTACTTTTTGTGTCGGGGTACTATTCACCTGAATATTATTCACTCGGATATTTGGGGTATTTTTCGTGTCGGAGTACTATTCATGAATTACTATTCACGGGTTACTATTCACCTAAATTACTATTCACCCGAATATTATTCACTCGTGTATTTGGGGTATTTTTCTTGTTTGAATACTATTCATTTAGTTATTATTCACGGATACTATTCACTGAAAAATATATTTCTTTTGATTAAAATTATTTTTTAGGTACAATATTATTCCATGAAGAGATGTGCTAATTTTTCGAATAGTTGGTTGAAATTATAATAGTAAATCAATATGGATCGTTGGTTTAATGTTTTAATAGTAAAATCTTTTTATATAAAACAGAATACTTTTATAAAGTTATTCGTTTTATTAGATTATAAATAGAATATATTATATTTATTTAAAAGATTTTTCTTTAAATCTTGACCGTCCGATTAAAGTAAATCAATCTGGACCGTTCATAAATTAGTTACCATGCAGTCCATTCTTCTATAAATAGAAGCTCATTCATTCATTATTTCTTACGAATTCACTGAAACTCTAGAGAGAAAAACTATAGAGAGAGTTCTTCTTCTATAATCTTGAGCGTATTTCTTTAGAGTTTAAGAAAGCTTTGAGCGTAGTACAAGTTTTCTCTGAGTATATCATCGTTCTACCAGTTGGAATACTCTTCTTTCAAAGGTAGGGGATATTATTTGTTGTACTCATAAGGGGTATTATTTCTTTTGTATTCATGAAGAGAACTTCTGTTATTCCATTATTTATTATTCTATTAGAATAACCTGTATACGCGAGCTACCCTATACTTGGTGACATTCTTCTATTATTCCGTTTTTATTATTTTGTTGGAACATCCTCATGCATGCGTTTTCTGGCAGGACTGGTTCCGCCTTTTCTTTATTATTATTACATTGGAATATCACATGCATGCGCGTTTCTGCGGGACTGAATTCGATCTTTACTATTACATTGGAATATCACATGTATGCGTTTTACTCGGACACTGGTTCCGTTATTTAGTATTTTGTTGGAATAACCTGTCTATGCAAAGTACCGCATGCATGGTGATTTCTATTGTTATTCTATTCTTTATTATTCTGTTGGAACATCCTGTCGGTGCGTATTACGCCTGACTTGGTTCCATTAATTATTCTGTTGGAATAACCTGTCTGTGCGGTCTATCGCATGCATGGTGATTTTTGTTGTTATTCCATTCTTTATTATTTTGTCGGAATATCCTGTCTGTGCGTTTATGCCGGACCTGGTTCCATTATTTATTATTCTGTTGGGTATAACCTGTCTGTGCGGTCTCTATCGCATGCATGGTGAATCCTTCAGTTATTCCATTCTTTATTATTTTGTTGGAATAACTTTGTACATGTGGATTACCACATACATGGTGAACGATCCTTTGTATTTCATTTCTTGTTAAATTGTGGAAATGATCTGTTTACGTGGATTATGATGAAAGTCATAACAAAAGTATTGGACTGATAAAAATTATGGGTATATGTGGTATTAGTAAGTATTATGGTGAGTTATGTTGGTTATTATGTGAAAACGTGAAAGTTTCTTAGAAATCACAAAGGGTTGAAAATCGATTTTGGTAAAATGGAACATGAAATTCAATTGACCATATCTCCTATTATATTTCAAATTTTTGAGTGAGGTCAAGTTCGAGTTAGGTCTATGAGTTTTGTAACTTATCCAAGTGGAATCACTTGGAAAAGTTGTTGTAGATTTTAAATGTGAATTTGATTTTAGCAAAGGAGTCAAAAGCTGCAATTTAAGAAAAAGCTACTGCCCAGATTTTTAAAAGGGCATTTTCGGCCACTTAATTTGTGAGAAAAATTCTGGCCTTTTGGGACATGAAAGTATATGGTATAAAGTACCTCCTGTCCAAAAATGAGCTCATTCCGACTTAAAATGAGCAAGTTATGACCATATCAATATATAGGTTTTTTCGACGAAAAATGCTATAATCGGAGTTCTATAACTCCGATGACTATGTAATTTAAACTGGAAGCTCACGTTAACATGTGTAAGATCTTGCCAAGATTTGGGAATTTCTGGAGTTAACCTGGAGGTAGCTAATTTCTTAAAGAATTAATTAGAAATTGATTTTTGAAAAATAGTAAATGAATTTTAAAAATTTTGAGAAAAATATATGTTCAATATGGGACTATATTATGCTTAATCCCGAGAAAAGAATAATTTTTGGGACCGATTTGGTATTTTCATGAAAATAGTTTAATTCTGAACATATGAGTTAAATATGTTATGTGGAGTTGAAGAATTGGTAAATAGGATTTTAGGGCTTGAAAATCCTATATAAAGGTATATCTGCAAATTTTGATGAGTGATTTAATCATTGGTGATGAAATCTTATGAGTATAGCATTTTGAATGATTAAATGCATTATTTGATAAAGTGTAAACAATTGAAATAAATTATTTATAAGTTTAAGAAGTAATTAAAATATTGTTATAATATTAACAATATTAGATCATGAGTTTATTAAATGATGGATAATATTTGGATAAATTTAAAGTCTTTAATATTTATCCTTGATTTCGTTGATTAATGCTTATAATATTGTCATCATCCTCATGTTTATATTATGTTGAAAGCCATCTCGTGGCTCATAGGTGCATAGATGGACTTGGTATGATTATGACCGAGGATTATTCGGTATAATCATGGTAGTAATGTTACAAATGATGTGGTAAAAGTCATTTTTGACCCGTAGTGCATAGATGGACTTGGCGTGATTATGACCGAGGATTATTCGGTATAATCATGGCCCGTAATGTGACGAATGATGTGGTAAA
This sequence comes from Panax quinquefolius, assembly GCA_020205615.1. NCBI lineage: Eukaryota > Viridiplantae > Streptophyta > Magnoliopsida > Apiales > Araliaceae > Panax > Panax quinquefolius. Next base: position 52,606,537 of record CM035170.1, read on the forward strand.
ATCCTCATTTCTTGGTAGTGCATTGATGGACAATTTTGGTATGATTATGGCTATGGATTCTCTTGACGAGGGTGCAAAGATGAATTGTTTTATGGCGTGATCGGAATAGTTGATAAAAAAAACGATTATCTTTGGCCCGTGGTGCATGGATAATTTGTGGTTGTGATACTAATGAAAAAGTCTTCATTGGCCGTAGTGCGTTGATGGGCGATTTTGGTATGATTATGGCTATGGATTTTCTTGACCAAGGGTGCAAAGATGAATTGTTTTATGGCATGATCGGAATAGTTGATGAAAACACGATTATCTTTGGCCCGTGAGTGCATGGATAATTAAGTGATCATGATCTTAAAGAATATCCTCGGCACAGTAGTGCGGGGATGATTTGATGATGTAGATTATTTATTAAGCTGAGTCTCGGCGATAAAAGTGATGGAAAACCTTTTAAATCATAGAAGATAGTAGATTTTATTCTGTATTTGACTCTTCTAATGGATTGCTTATTCTGTTGCAGTTAAACTTGATGTTTGTTATATTGTATCAGTTTAACACTGTTGAAGGCTAACGATAATTTATTCTGCATTATCTTAGTCATAATATTTCTTACTGGGCTTGTTGAGCTCACCCTTTCTTTCATTGTTCTCTTCAGGAAATGAGAACGTAGCTGGGACTAGTTGGGGAACAGAGTGATGGTCCTAGGTGGTGCATTAGTAGTCCTCGCTATTCTGTGAAATAGTGTAATAATAAATGCAATGAGGGCGCCATTGGGTGTGGATATTGTCTAGAAGGAAAAATTCTTGTATAAACTCCCAACTTATGTTTTGTCATATTATACACGACAATTGTATTATTAAGTTGTATTTTTATTTATGTACTATGTATCTGGCGACTCAAGATGGGTGATGTATACCTAATTTTGGGGGTGTCACTCTTAATAAATCTTCAAGAGTTTGAATAGTCCTCTCTAATTGTCCGTCCGTCTGAGGATGATATGCCGAACTAAATCATAAATCCGTGCCCATAGCTTTTTGTAAAGTAACCCAAAATTGTGAAGTGAATCTTGGGTCTCGATCAGAAACTATGGATACTGGCATACCATGCAGTCTTACAATCTCGTTTATGTACATACGAGCAAGACGTTCAAGTTTATAAGTTTCTCGTATTGGTAAGAAATGAGCAGACTTGGTCAATCTATCAACATTGACCCAAATTGCATCTATACCTTGAGAAACCTTGGGAAGACCGATGCTTGAAATCCATGGTAATGTGCTCCCACTTTCATTCTGGAATTTCAAGTGGTTGCGATGGACCGTTTGGTACTTGATGCTCGCGCTTGACTCGTTGACAAGTTAGACACCTTGAGATAAGCAATAGCTATCTCTCTCTTCATATTGCTCCACCAAAATGTATGACGAAGATCATGATACATTTTGGTACTCCCAGGATGGATTTCAAACGGTGTGTTGTGCGCCTCCATCATTATTTTATACTTTAAATCAGGGTCGTTAGGAACACAAAGTCTGGAGTTAACTCGAAGTATTCCTTCTTCATCAATTCTTGCTTCCGGCATAACACCTTCTTGCATTTCTTCCTTATACGCATCAGCTCCAGGTCTGTAGCTTGAGCAGCTTTAACTTTATCGATTAAAGTCAGTTCTACTCGTAAATTCACCATCATCACATGGGTCTCTGGAGTCTTTATCTCTATCTCCATCCTTTGCAAGTCATACAAAATGGGCCTTTGCATTGACAATATTGCACTCATACCCGCATATGATCTTTTACTCAGTGCGTCAGCTACCATGTTCATTTTTCTAGGATGGTATTGGATGGTATGATCATAATCTTTCAATAGTTCAAGCCAACGTCGTTGTCGCATGTTGAGTTCCTTTTGGGTGAAGAAATATTTGAGGCTTTTATGATCCGTAAAGATCTCCACTTTCTCCCCATACAAGTAATGCCTCCAAATTTTGAGTACAAAGACAACAGCTGCCAACTCTAGATCATGAGTAGGATAATTCCTCTCATATTCTTTAAGTTGTCGAGAGGTATGGGCTATGACTTTCCCATGTTGCATGAGAACACAACCTAAACCTTTGCCCGATGCATCACTGTAGATGACAAATCCCTCCGTAGGATGGTATTGTCGAGCAGTCTTGAAATGAGTCTCTTCTTGAGTTCTTGAAAACTCTTCTCACATTCCACGCTCCAACCGAATTTTATATCTTTCCGAGTCAGCTGAGTTAATGGAGTAGCAATTCGAGAAAACCCTTTCACAAATCTCTGATAATAACCAGCTAATCCGAGAAAGCTACGTATTTAGGTCACTGATTTAGGTTGCTCCCCGCTTTGAATAGCTTCAATCTTTACCGGGTCAACAGATATTCCATGACTTGATACTACGTGCCCAAGGAATGCTACTTCTTCAAGCCAGAACTTGCATTTCTTTAACTTGGCATAAAGCTTATTTTCACGAAGCTTTTGGAGTAACAGCCTCAAGTGTTGCTCATGATCTTCACGGCTTTTGGAATATATAAGGATGTCATCAATAAAGACGACCACTAAGTGATCCAAATATTCTTTGAATACTCGGTTCATCATATCCATGAAAAGCGGCGAGGGCATTAGTCAATCCAAAAGACATGACTAAAAATTCATAGTGCCGTCTGAGTTACGAAGGCGATCTTGAGTGCAAAGACAACAGCTGCCAACTCTAGATCATGAGTAGGATAATTCCTCTCATATTCTTTGAGTTGTCATGAGGCATAGGGTATGACTTTTCCATGTTGCATGAGAACACATCCCAACCTTTTGCCAAGCATCATGTAGATGACAAATCCCTCCGAGCCGGATGGTATTGTCGCCGAGCAGTCTTGAAATGAGTCTCCTCTTGAGTTCTTGAAAACTCTTCTCACATTCTTCGCTCCAACCGAACTTTGTATCTTTTGAGTCAATTTGAGTCGATGGAGTAGAGATTCGAGAAAATCCTTCCACGAATCTCCGATAATAACCAATTCACCGAGAAAGCTACGTGCTTGATCGTTGATTTAGGTTGCTCGGCTTTGAATTGCTTGATCTTTCTTTGGGTCAACAGATATTCCATTACTTGATACTACGTGCCCAAGGAATGCTACTTCCTCGAAGCCGAATTCGCATTTCTTGAACTTGGCATAAAGCTTGTATTCACGAAGCTTTTGGAGTGTCGACCTCAAGTGTTTACTCATGATCTTCACGGCTTTTGGAATAAATAAAGATGTCATCAATAAAGAGCGACCACAAAAGTGATCTAAATATTCCTTGAATACTCGGTTCATCATATCCATGAAGGCGGCGGGGCATTAGTCGATCGAAAGGACATGACTAGGAATTCATAATGCCCGTCTTAGGAGTTCTGGCCGAATCTTTGGAATGTCATCGGTTTTAATCTTTAATTGGTGATATCCTAATGAAGATCGATCTTTGAAAAGAATTTGGCTCCTTACAACCGGTCAAAACAGGTTATCAATACGTGGCAATGGATACTATTTTTGATGGTGACATGATTCAACTCCAGATAATCAATACAAAGTCACATACTCCCATCTTTCTTCTTCACGAATAGAAACAGGGAGCACCCCGAGGGAGAAGTACTAGGGCGAATAAAGCCAATGTCTAACAATTCCTGCAGTTGGGTCTTTAACTCCTGAAGTTCAATAGGAGCCATTCGATATGGGGCTTTGGAAATGGGTTTTGTAATGAGTTCAAGGTCGATACAAAGTTCAATTTCACGCTCTGGGGGTAGGCCAAGAAGTTCTTCAGGGAATACGTCAGCGAATTTATTAACAATAGAAATATCATTCAAAATTAACGTATTTTTGTTTAGATCCGTGACATGAGCTAAGAAAGCTTGATATCCATTTTTTAATAAACGAATAGCTTTATGGCTTGAGATGACAGTGATTGATTTTAATGGTTTGGTTGCTTGAATTTGCATAATAGGTTGGTTAGGAATATGAAAGCTAACAACCTTACGAAAATAATCAATTTTTGCATGATGAGTAGTTAACCAATCAATCCCTAAAATTATATCAAATGCAAGTATTTTCAAAGAAATAAGATCAGCAGGTAATGTACGGTCGCCGATTTGAACTAAACAAGACTTATAAATAGTGGATGTAATGAAGGTTTCTCCCAACGGAGTTTCCACAGATAAGTTAAAGTCTAATTTCTCCAGAGTCAAATTTAATCGTTGAGCGCAAGTAGGAGAAATAAAAGAATGGGTAGAACCGGTATCAAATAAGATATAGACTTCGCTAGATTTTATGATAAGCTTACCCGTGATGACCTCGTTCGGGTTCCTTTCTTTCTGGGAGGTCACAACAAAAGTTCTCCCTTGAACTACTGGCTTTGACTTGTCTGGGACGGTATTTTGTGTCACCGTTCCAACTGAACTTGTCTTCGGTGCAAGATAAAATCGGGCTAGGTGACCTTCTCTTCCACAATTATAACACGCTTTGGATGGCATCGCGCAGTTTGGACTGATATGTCCCTCCCCTCCGCATTTGAAGCATATGATAGGTGGTCGTTCTCCTTCCTTAACAACGGGTGCTGGTGCTGACGTCTTTCCATCATTGTTGAATCTCCTCTTCTTAAAATGTCCATTCTTATTGTCTTGGCCATGATTACCACAGAAGTGGTTACCATTTCTGGTATGTTGATTCCCTCCACGTTTGTTGTCACTGCTTCAATGACTGTTACCACTGGTATTATCATTTTGTCGGCTTCTTTCTCTTGGTTGCGTTGACTCGTTATCGCGCTCCAATAACTGAGCCCTATTTACAACATCTGAATACAAACACAATTTATGAGAAATTAGATATTGACGTATCTCGGGTTTCAAACCTCTTAGAAACATCCGCGTCATTCTCTCCTCATTGTCGACCAAGTGAGACCTTGCCCGGGACATCTCGGTAAACTTAACCCGTCTTTGCGACACGGTCATATTGTTCTGCTCTAACTTGATGAACTCTACCTCTTTCATGTGATGAATACTTTAGGGAAAGTACTTGTCGTTGAATAGTTCTTGGAACTTCTCCCAAGACATCTTCGGTGTGTTGAGCGTTGAGTTCCCACGCTTCTGGAACATTCCCACCAAAGATGTCTCTCGGAGCATCCCAGACATCAAATTTATCCACGCTCGCCTTAAGTGGTTTTGGTTCTCCATAAACTCCGGTGGTCCCAGCTCCTTGAAGCTGCTTAGCGGTGGCCGTCCAAAGAGTTGCCGATGTTTCCACACATTTTTTGGATGAGAGTCTCTCTTGCCTGATGTTGTACGAATTGTAGAAAGCTCCTAAATATTTCGTCGTTCGCCATTTGGTGGGTGTTGTTGTTCACCTGAGGATTATTGCCTTCCTAATGCACATTATCCTGGGTGTTGATTTATAGTGATTCAACGGTCTCCTGTTCTCCATTGATATTCTCAACATTCTCGGATATCATTTTAAGATACTGCCACAAAACAAGGGTTAATTGACGTGTAACATATTATCACTATACTCTGACCGACCAATTAAATACCAAATAAACTTAGGCAGGTCATACTAGCGAATGAATTCCCTGTCTCTCCCCTCCTAGTTCTAGTCTCACATCTTAGCCGGGATCATATCCTAAGCTTTGATACTGTTGTGACACCCCCCAAAATAGGTATACATCACCTATTACGAGTCGCCAAATACATGGTATGTAATAATCTGAAATACAATCTTAAATATCTGACATGAAATTTGTGAGTTTTAATACAAACATTGTCTTCTAGACAACATTAAAACTCAAAATAAGTCCTCAATACATTTATTAACACACTATTTCACGAGAATAGTGAGAACTACTAATGCTTATCTTCTCGACCACTACACTCAGGTTCCCGACTAGTCAACTGCTTATGTTCTCATTTCACGAAGAGAACGTTGAAAGAAAGGGTGAGCTTAACTAGCCCGATAAAAATATTATGACTAAGATAAAGCGAATAAATTATCATTAGTCTTCAATAGTGTTAAACGATACTGATATAACAAACATCAAGTTTAATCTGCAGCGTGAACAAGCGATCCATTAAAAAGAGTCAAGTAGAAAATAAAATCTACTATCTTTTATGATTGAAAGGTTTTTCATCACTTTTATCGTTGAGACTCGACAATAAATAATCCACATCATCGAATCACCCTATTATTCGACCAAGGATATTCTTTAGTATCACGACCACAAATTATCCATGCACTACTGGTTAAGGATATTCGTGTATTCATTAATGGTCGTGATCATGCCAACAAGCGTCCATCAATGCACTACGGGCCAATGAGGACTTTTTCCACATCATTTGTAACATTACGGTCATGATTACAAGAATAATCCACAGTCATAATCATACCAAGTCCATCTATGCACTTTCTGAGCCACGGATGACTTTCAACATAATATAAACATGAGGATGATGACAATGATATAAAATTCATAAAACAAGTTCAAGAATTAATTTATCCGAGGAACCAATAACGTCCAAATTATCGGCATGATACTTCTTTGTGGAGTAAAATTCAAGAATGCTCAAAAGAATATTTCCATGAAAAGATCTTTGTATGAAGCGCTTGAAATATCGAGGATATTCCAATAATTTTATGGAGTATAGAAGTCAAAACTTTAACCGAGTATAATAAATAATGGAATAACAAAAGAAATCACCGAGCGTGCGATAGCCCGCAGACGAGTTATTCAGCGAATGTAATAATAAATAACGGAACCGAGTCATGCGTAAAGCTTGCGACGGGATGTTCAAATAGAATGATAAATAATGGAACCAGGCCATGCGTAAAGCACAGACAGGATGTTCCAACAGAATAATAAAGAACGGAATCAGGTCATGCGTAAAGCATATACAGGATGTTCCAACGGAATGATAAAGAACGGAATAATAACGAAATCACCATGCATGCGGTGCTTGCATAGGCGAGTTATTCAACATAATGATAAAGAATGGAATAACGAAGAATTTCACCAAGTATAGGGTAGCTTGCGTATCTGAGTTATTCAATGAATAATAAAGAATGGAATAACAAAATTTCTCTTCATGAATCTGAAAGAAATAATATCCCTTACCTTAGAAAGAAGAGTCTTTGGATATAGAAGTAGTGAAGTATCGAGAATACTTTTCTTCTTTCTCTCTCTCTGAGTTTCAATTGAATTAAGTAAGAAATAATGAAGGAATGAGCTTCTATTTATAGAAGAATGGATTGCATAAGTAACTAATTCATGAACGATCCAGTTGATTTACTTTAAGCAGACGGTCCAGATTTAAAACAAAATCTTTTAAATAAAATATAATATATTCTATTTATAATCTAATAAAATGAATAACTTTATAAAAGTATTCTATTTTATATAAAAAGATTTTACTATCTACGAAATACTACTATATAGTACTTATGCAACACTATGCATAATAAAATATAATATATTATAATTATTATACAATAAAACAAATAACTTTATAAAAGTATTACATTTTATATAAAAAAGATTTTACTATGCAAAACACTATCGTAATAGAATATTATATATTCTATTTATAGTCTAATAAAATGAATAACTTTATAAAAGTATTCTGTTTTATATAAAAAACTTTTCTATTTTATTACATTAATAATACTAATAAAACAAAATTTTTCATCATTATTATAATTCACAATATTAATCGACCAGGTCGTTCCCAAGAAAGAGGGGGCTTTCCAATAAGAATTTCTCCCTATTGGCGTGCAATTAGGTGACCAAACATCTCCTTGGCAGAACTTCTAGACATCGTTAATATTGCAAATAATAATATTAATAACTTTGTTATCTCAATTATTGATTTAATAATATATAAAAATATCGACAATAATTGAATCAAAACTGAGTGACTTCTCACGTAAGCATCAATAATCAATACTGTGTGCTACTATGTAACCACACGTATTACTTTACTTTTAACACCGGGTGTTTCAACAGTTAACGGTAAAACTTCTGCCGTTATTTTCATAAAGTATTTTTGTCGTTTTCTCAATCCAACAATAATTTCGTTGTGGGGTCCACCAATGATTGTGCCATTGTACGAATATTTCCTGTTAAAACGAATATTCCCCGACCAATCGAATATTATATAACAACTTGCGTACTTTGCAAAATTTAAAAATATTACCCACAACTATAACATTATATCAAATTAATTCCATAATATTCAAAAATGATATTTATAGAAAAATCATCTTTATTAAAAAAAGTTGGGGTCTTACATAGACTTTATCAGACTGGAACAAAACAACATGACGGTGTCCCAGTACGAGGTGAAGTTCGCTGAGTTATCCAGGTTTGTACCTCATTTGGTAGAGAATGAGGAACGAATGACAAGGATGTTTCTGAGAGGTCTAAAACTCAAGATTCGACAATATCTTATCTCTCATAAATTTTCTTTATATTCAGATGTTGTAAACATGACTTAATTATTAGAGCGAGATAATGAGTATGTTCAACCAAGGGAACCTGACCGTATTCATCTTGGTGGCAGCGGTCATCGAAGCAATGAAAACCAAAGAGGAGGAAAACATTGAACAAAAGCGGTAACTTGATCTGGTGGTAATCGTTCTTAGTGATAATAGAAGGAGCGAGTCAAGAGGAGATTTCAAAAAGAGAAGGTACAACAATGATAACATAAAGATGTCAGTACAAACATCAACTATTTCTAGGGGAGGAGAACGAGCACCGATTGTTTGTTACAAATCTGAGGAAAGAGGACACATCGGCCCAAACTGCCCACAACAATCCAAGGTGTGTTATAACTGTGGAAAGGAAGGTCATATAGCTAGAGATTGTCTAGTTGCGAAATCAAGTTCAACAGGGATGGTGACTCCAAAGGTTGTCCCAGACAAGTCAAAGTCGGTGGTTCCTGGAAGGGTGTTTATCGTGACTGCCCAAAACACAAGGAACCCGAACGAGGTGATCACGGGTAAGCTTATCATAAACTCTTACGAAGTTTATACCTTACTAGATACCGGTTCTACACATTCTTTTATCTCCCTTGCTTGTGCTCAACGTTTAAACTTGACTCTGGAGAAACTAGACTTTGATTTATCAGTGGAGACTCCGTTAGGAGAAACTTTCGTTACGTCCACTGTTTATAAATCTTGCTTGATTCCAATTGGTACCATAACATTACCTACCGATCTTATTTCGTTGAAAATACTTGCATTTGATGTGATCTTAGGGATTGATTGGTTAACCACACATCATGCTAAAATTGATTGTTTTTGTAAGGTTGTTAGTTTTCATATTCCTAACCAACCTGTTATGCCAATTCAAACAACCAAACCACTAAAGTCAATCACTGTCATATCAAGCCATAAAGCTATTCGTTTATTGAAAAATGGATGTCAAGCGTTCTTAGCCCATGTCACGGACTTGAACAAAAACACGTCAGATTTGAATAATATTTCTATTGTTAGTGAATTTCCTGACGTATTTCCTGAAGAACTTCCCGGTCTACCCCCAGAACGTGAAGTTGAATTCTTTATTGACCTTGAACTTGGTACAAAACCCATTTCTAAAACCCCATATCGAATGGCTCCTATTGAACTTCAGGAGTTAAATGTCCAACTACAGGAGTTGTTGGACATCAGTTTCATTCGTCCTAGTACATCTCTTTGGGGTGCTCTTGCGTTATTCGTAAAGAAGAAAGACGGGAGTATGCGACTTTGTATTGACTACCGAGAATTGAACCATGTCACTATCAAGAATAGGTAACCGCTACCTCGCATTGATAACATGTTTGACCAGTTGCAAGGAGCACAATTCTTTTCAAAGATCGATCTTCGTTCTGGATATCACCAGCTGAAGATTAAAACCGAGGATATCCTGAAGACTGCCGTCAGAACTCGGTACAGACATTATGAATTCTTAGTCATGTCTTTTGGATTGACTAATGCTCCTGCTGCTTTCATGGATATGATGAACCGTGTATTCAAGGAATATTTGGATCAGTTCGTTGTTTTCTTTATTGATGACATCCTCATCTATTCCAAAATCCGTTAAGATCATGAGCACCATTTGAAGCTGATACTTGAAAGGCTTCGTGAAAACAAGCTTTATGCCATGCTGAAGAAGTGCGAGTTTTGGCTTGAGGAAGTATCATTCCTTGGGCACATGGTGTCAAAACATGGAGTATCTGTTGACTCGACGAAGATTGAAGCAATACAAAGTTGGGAGCAACCGAAGTCGGTGACCGAAGTGCGTACCTTCTGGGCTTAGCTGGTTATTATCGAAGATTCGTGGAAGGATTTTCTCGAATCATTACTCCATTAACTCAGTTGACTCGGAAGGATACAAAATTTGTATGGAGCGAGGAATGCGAGAAGAGTTTCCAAGAGCTCAAGAGGAGACTCATTTCGGCACCTGTTTTGGCAATACCATCTAGTTCGGATGGATTTGTTATATACAACGATGCTTCAGGCAAAGGGTTAGGATGTGTTCTCATGCAACATGGGAAAGTCATAGCCTATGCCTCACGAAAACTCAAAGAATATGAGAGAAATTATCAAATTCATGATCTAGAGTTGGCAGCAGTCATTTTCACTTTGAAAATCTCGAGACACTACCTGTATGGGGAGAAAGTGGAGATCTATACAGATCATAAAAGCCTCAAATATTTCTTCACCCAAAAGGAACTCAATATCGCAAGTGACGACATTGGCTCGAGCTGTTGAAAGATTACGATCATACCATCCAATATCATCCTAGAAAAATAAACGTGGTAGTTGACGCATTGAGTAGAAGATCATATGCGGGTACGAGTGCAATGTTGTTAACACAAAGGTTCATTTTGTATGACTTGCAAAGAATGGAGATATAGTTAAAGGCTCCAAGTACCCACGTGATTATATCAAACATACGAGTAGAACCGACTTTAATCGATAAAGTTAAAGCTGCTCAAGCTACGGACATGGAGCTGATGCGTATGAAGAAGAAAGTGAAAGAAGGTGCTATTCAGGAAGCAAGAATCGATGAAGAACGAATACTTCGAGTAAACTCCAGACTTTGTGTTCCTAACGATTCTGACTTGAGGCATAGAATTATGATGGAGGCACACAACACACCGTTTGCAATCCATCCTGGGAGTACCAAAATGTATCATGACCTTGGACATACATTTTGGTGGAGCAATATGAAAAGAGAGATCACAGAGTTTATCTCGATGTGTTTAACTTGTCAATGTGTAAAGGCGGAGCATCAAGTGCCGAAGGGTCCATTACAACCACTCGAGATTCTGAAATGGAAGTAGGAACACATTACTATGGATTTCGTTACGGGTCTTCCCAAGGTTTCTCAAGGCATAGATGCGATTTGAGTTATTATTGATAGATTAACGAAGTCTGCTCATTGCTTGCCTATACGGGAGACTTATTCCCTTGAACGTCTTGCTAGTATGTACGTAAATGAGATTGTGAGATTGCATGACATGCCAGTATCCATAATTTTGGATCGTGACCCAAGATTCACTTCATAATTTTGGGTTAGCTTGCAGAAAGCTATGGGCACGGATTTACGATTCAGTTCGGCATACCATCCTCAAACAGATAGACAATCAAAGAGGACTATTCAAACTCTTGAAGATCTATTAAGACACTATGTCCTAGATTTTAAAGGGAGTTGGGATAAGTACCTACCATTGATGGAGTTCTCCTACAATAATAGTTATCAGGCAAGTATATGCATGGCTCAATTCGAGGCGTTGTATGGAAGAAAATGTCGTTCTCCAGTATGCTGGGACGAGGTGGGTGAAACAAGACCAGAATTGGTACACATAACTACAGAAAAGATCCAAACGATTTGACAACATATACAAATGGCACAGGATCGACAAAAGAGTTATGTGGATCTTCATCGAAAGGACGTGGAATTTAATGTTGGGGATCATGTATTGTTACGTATTGCTCCATGGAAGGGAGTTACAAGATTTGAGAAGAAAGGAAAGCTCAATCCACGATTTATTGGTCCATTTGAAATTCTTGACCGAATAGGAAATGTGGCCTATAGACTCGCATTACCTCTAAGCATGTCGCGTGTTCATAATATTTTTCACATATCTATGCTTCGTAAATATGTGAAAGATCCGAACCACATTATTGAGTTAGAACCAGACGAGATAGCCAAAGATTTAACGTACGAGGAGGTACTTGTTAAGATCTTGGATAGGAAAGAGCATGTCCTACGCACGAAGGTTATACCACAAGTTAAGGTTTTATGGAGGAACCTTGCTATTGAAGAAATGACTTGGGAGTTGGAATCAGAAATGAAAGCGAGGTATCCTCACCTTTTCCAAACACCAGGTACGTACGTCAATTTCAAGGATGAAATTTCATATGGAGGGGAGGTTGTAAGACTCCAACTTATTATAAATAAAATTGAATTTCCTCTATTTATTATTGTGATCAATAAAGTGATAATTTGATATAATACTTTGGTTATGGGTGAAATGTGAAAGTTTTGCAAAATAAGAAAGTGGTTATAAAATATTCATTGTTGTCTCGTTTGGTCGTGGAATATTCTTGTTGTTGGGAATATTAAATGCAACTACAAGCAAATGACATTCATGGGCCCCATAATGGAATAAGCGTAGGATGAAGATAACGATAAAGTTTGAGTTTTTATAAATAACGCGTAATTGTTACCAATTAATCTTTGTTGGAATACACGGTGGTTAAAATCTTTAATACGGCGGTTTACGACGATGCACGCGATATTGCATGATATTGTTGAATTATTGATTCTTACGTAAGAAGGCACTTACTCGATAATTCTTACGATAATTCTTGCTCAATATTTTATTTTATTGATTCAATAATTCTTTGCGTTGATATTTTATATTATTGTTGTTTCATAATTGTCACCGCACATTTTCCCATTATCGGATCAATAATTCATATTATTTGAATAATATTATTAGATAGCATTATTGGCAATGTCTAAGGAAGTTCTGCATCAGGAAAGGGTTTGGTCACCTAATTGCGGCGCGATGAAGGAGAAATCCTTATCGAAAAGCCCCCTCTTTCTTGGGAACGACCTGGTTGTCATAATTGTGATTCTGTAATATTATTTGTGAATAATTAATTATTGATTTATATGATAAGTAAATATTTATTTTATATAGATATAAATGATGGATTTATTTATATGGTTATAAATGAAGGAATTAATGTTGAGGTGTTATATCAGTATTTTTTCGAAATGGAGGTATTAAAAATCATCCGTTTGTGGATTTTGGATATTTTCTGTTTGGAATTTGGAAAAACTTTGTTCTGCAAAGTTGTAGATAATTCGATTTCGTGTGAAATGGATATAAAATTCGTATTTTTCTGATAAAAGGGCTATTTTCTATGAATTACTGAAGTTTTGGAAAATAAAATGATTCTTATCAAATTATGGGTGGGACTCACTTGTGTTAAAAACATGTGGGCTGCTGGGATTTTTCAAGAAAGGTTGGCTTGAATTTTTAGCAATGGTTGGCATGCGTAGGAAGAAAAGATTTATTAATATTTTATTATTTTAGTCTCCTATGGCGCTCTAGCATTTTCCTATAAATAGGCGCTTAGGTTAGAATTGAAAATCACACCGAAACAAGTTTTTTTCTCTCTCAGATTATCGAAATATATTTTTGTGAGTATTTTGATATTTTGAGAGTTGTTATTTAGTGTAAGTTTACACAAGACTATATCCCAAAATTCAATCGAAATACGGTTATTTTGAGGTAAGGGATATTATTTTCTTCCTAAATGATATTATTCTTTCAATATCATTATACCAAAATATTGGAATGAATTTTTTTGTGGAATTTCTACCTTTTTGTGTCAGGGTTACTATTCACATATACGACACTATTCACGAATACGACACTATTCACCAAAAAATGAAATTTTCTTCTTTTTGTCCAAGATGTCTATTATGGTTATTATCTTTGATTGTATCCATGTTTTGATCTTTATTTTTGAATTCTGCTTACAATTGGTTATTATGGAGTATTATTAAACTTGGATAAACTATAATACGAATCCCTAATATTTGTTCTTTTATCTCACTGAATTCATTTTTTTTAAAGATATTTTTCATCATCCTCAGTCCTAAATGATGATATTACTGAATATCTTTGGCTTTGTAGTGCAAAGATGAATGATTAATCGATGAATATCTTTGGCCAGTAGTCTGCAAAGTTTGAGTGTTGAGATGAACATGACCAACTGGTGATACAAATGAATATCTTTGGCCTGTAGTGCAAAGTTGAATATTTGATTCAAGATTTATATTGATTGATGTCACAGGGATAAAATATTGATGATGGACTTTTAAATCTTAGAAGATAGCAGAATTCATTCTTTATTTGACTCTTCTAATGGATTGTTATTTCCGCTGCAGTTGTTGATCTAAAATTTGTTGTCTATTATATTATATTAGATTTTTCCCTGTTAAAGACTAATGATAATTTGTTGTATATTATCTTAGTCATAATATTCTTTGTTGGTCTAGTTTAGCTCATCCTTTTCCTTTTTGTTCCATTGTTCTTCTTAGGAGGAGAGAATTTAGCAGGAACTAGCCGGGGTATGGAGTGATGATTCAAGTTAGTTGTTTTACTAGTCCTCACTATTTTGTAAAATAGTGTATCAATAATTGTAATGAGGACTCCTTTTGAGTTTGTATACTGTCTATTAGACAATATTTCTATTCAAAGTCACAGTATAGGCGTTGTCGTATTCTGCACGACAATTGTATTACTGAAGTTGTATTTATTTCTGTACCATGTATTTGGTGACTCAGAATGGGTGATGTGTGACGCCCCCAAAATAGGTTTACATCACCCATCTTGAGTCGCCAGATACAAGATACTGAATACAAATACAACTTAATTATACAACAGTCGTGTGAAATACGACAAAACATAAATTTGTGAGTTTTAATACAAATATTGTCATCTGACAATATCCACACTCAATGGAGTCCTAATTACATTTATTATCACACTATGTCACGTAATAGTGAGGACTACTAATGCACCATCTAGGACCATCACTGCATTCTCCGACTAGTCCCATTTCGCTCTCATTTCTTGAAGAGAACAATGAAAGAAAGGGTGAGCTCAACTAGCCCGATGAAAAATATTATGACTAAGATAATGCGTAATAAATTATCAATAGCCTTCAACAAAGATATAACAAGCGATAGAATATAATGAACAACAAGTTTTAGATCAAAAAGCTACAGCAGAAATAAGCAATCCATTAGAAGAGTCAAGTAAAGTAAAAATCTACTTGTCTTCATGATTTAAAAAGTTTTTCATCAACTTTATCGGCGAGACTCGACAATAAATAAAATCGAATCATCCTGCTTCCACGGCCAAGGATATTCATATAATCATCAATAATTAAGCATGACTATCTTAGAATAATCACCGGTCATAATCATACCAACAACCGTCCACCAATGAACTACAATGTCAATGAGGACTTTTACCACATCATTCGTCACATTACTATTCATGATTATACCAAATAATCCTCAGTCATAATCAATATACCAAGTCCATCTATGAACGTAAGCCAAAGATGACTTTCAACATAATATAAGCATGGGGATGATGACAATTCAATAAAACAAGTTCAAGAATAAATTTTAAAGATTTATAAGTTAATTTATCCTAACTCAATAACGTCCAAATTGTCGACATAATCTTCGCTATGTGCGCATAAAAATTCAAGAATGCTCAGAAGAATATTTCCATAAAAAGATACTGGATGAAGTGCAAATATCAAGGATATTCCACTAATTTTATGGAGTATAGAAGCCAAAGCTTTAACCAACTGAGTATAATATAATATATAAAATTGCAAATGGAATTACACCCGCCATGCGGTAATCCATGTATACAGATCATTTCCATAATTTAATAAGGAATGAATACACAGGATCATTCACCATGCATGTGGTAATCCACATGAGCGAGTTATTTCAATGAAATAATAAAGAATGGAATAATGAAGGATTCACCACGTGCGTGCGATAGATCGCGCATCGACGAGTTATTCCCAATGAGAATAATAAATAATGGAACCCGGTCAAAGCGTAAACGCCAAAAACGTGGATATTACGGCGAATAATAAATAATGGAACCGAATCAAAGGCGTAAACGCGCATGCATGTGATATTCTACGAGAATAATAAAGAACGGAATATTAGAAGAATTTCACCATGTATGCGGTACTTCACATAAACAGGTTATTCCAACAGAATAATAAGAATGGAATTACAGAAGAATTTCACCAAGTATAGGGTATCCCGCGTATACAGGTTATTCCTACAGAATAATAAAGAATGGAATAACAGAAGTTCTCTTCACGAATAAGAAAGAAAGAATACCCCTTATAATTACAACAAATAATATTCCCTACCTTAGAAAAACTGAATACTGAAGTAGTGAAGTAGCAGAATACTATTCTTCTTTCTCTCTATAGTTTCTCTCTAGAGTTTCAAAGTGAATTAAAAGAAATAATGAAGGAATGAGCTTATTTTTATAGAAGAATGGACCTAATAAGTAACTAATTCATGAACGGTCCAGATTGATTTACTTTTAAGCGATTTATCCATATTGATTTACTATTAAAACTTAAAGGCAACGGTCCATACTGATTTAATATTATAACTTTAAACCAGCGATCCATATTGATTTACTATTATAACTTTCCACCAGCGGTCCATATTGATTTACTATTATTTCTTCAACCAACGGTCTGAAAAATTAACACATCTCCTCATGGAATAATATTGTACCCAAAAATGATTTGGACCAAAAAGAAATATATCCTACGGGTGAATAGTACCCCCGTGAATAGTAACTCGTGAATAGTAACTCGTGAATAGTACTCTGACACGAAAAGTGCCCCGAATACCCGATTGAACACTATAACCTCCAGACATCAATTATACTAACACAAATAAGTCCAACACAAAGGAACTAAAAAATTCATCTTTAATCAACACGAACTTATTCATCATTAATATTATAATTCACAAAATTTAACAACCAGGTCGTTTCCACGAAAGATGGGGCTTTCCGATAAGGATTTCTCCTTATTGGCGCGCAATTAGGTGACCAAACCTCCCTTGATAGAACTTCTAGACATTATCAATATTGCAAATAATAATATGAATAACTTTGTTGTCTCAATTATTGATTTAATAATATATCATATTATGTAGATGATCTCAGTAACAATAATTGAATCAATAATATGAGAGATATGATCGTGAATTCTTTGTAGCAATAATTTGAGTATAATCGGTGACTTCTCACGTAAGCATCAATAATCAATATCGTGTGCTACTATGCAACCACGTGTATTATTGTACTTTTACTACCAGGTAGTTCAACAATTTTAACGGTAACACCTCCGCCGTTATTTTTATAGAAAGATATTTTGTCATTTTCTAACTACTGACGATACTTGGTTGTAGGGGTCCACCAATGATTGTCTTGCCGCATTTAATATTCCCTGTTAAAACGAATATTCCCCAACCAATCGAATATTATATAACCACTTGCTTAGTTTGCAAAATTTGTAAATATTACCCACAACTATAACATTATATCAAATCCACACCATAATATTCACAAATATATTTCGAGGAAATTATTCTTTATTCATAAAAGTTGGGGTCTTACATGATTTATACCTTTTTTGGAGGCGTCACACAGAGATCGTAGTCGAGCAAGATCAGATGAAGACAATGAGCACAAAGTCAGAAATCGTAGAGTGTCAAGATCTGATCTCAGAGTCGTAGTGTCTGCACAACCAAAACTAAATCGTAGAATGTAGAACTAAGACTTCAACAGTTATGCTCACAACGCCAAGGAAGAATCGTAGAGCAAAAATGATTCTCAACAAATGAGCACTCCTCGAATATCCAAAGAAATGAAGCCTCTGGTTAGTACTGTAAAGATACATCTCACCTGAAGGAAACCAGAGAGTACTCAACGAATGGCATGCAAACTAACAGAAGATCTAAGCACCAACCCAATCAACATCCTGATTGAGTTGTGAAGCCATTCGAGATGAAGTCTTCCTCAAGTTGATCAGAAGAAGACTTCAGTAACTAACTAAGGAAAGTCAGCAAGTGCAGTAGCTGTCAAGTGGTAAGATGACAACGATCTTGGAAGTAACCAGGATCATAGTGTTTGCCAAACAAAGAAAGAACTGATCGAGTGTACACAAAGGTATTGGTCAGTCTCAGAAGAACAAGGCTAAAGTGATTAAGAATTGGATCAGTCCATTGGTGATAAGTGAACGGGAGATCACAAGGAGAAAATGAGCTGGACACGTCACAAATCTGAAGTGTCTTGCTCTTCAGAAGGGGCCAGAACAAAGAGTCAAGCCATCAGTATCTAAGAACATCGAGGCAAACAGAAGTGTTGAAGCACTGCACAAGAGAAGGAAGATGTGTTCTGCATTGAAGATCCAATCAACACTCTTCAAGATCGTAGTGTTGTCTATACCTGTCAACTAGACACTACGATCAGGTCCAAGAAGTTATGCATCAGAATCATAGAGTTCGGTCGTCTGAAGGTTGAAGCATTGACAACGGTTCAATCTGCAAATTGATGGTCGAATAGAGCTTATTGAGAGCATCGATGCAAAAGGACAACCTCTGATCAAGAAATCAGAAGGAGGAAATAAAGTTATTTGCTGCCGAGAAATCGAGTGACATCTCGTGAGGGGTAGGTGAAACGATGAAATTCGCAAAGATGTCGGAAAAGTCGAGAAAAGGTGATGTCATGTCACATCTGCAGTCTACACCAAATAACTCGAGATCTGTGAAACAATTCAAAAAGCTTTTAACGACTATTTTCCAACGGGAAGATTGGGAAGGAGTATAAATCAACAGAGCTTCAAAGATCAAGAGTTGTTGATGATTGCAATGTAATAGAATCATTGAGTTGGTAGAATGCTAATGTTGACTCTGCGAGTTCCACTTGAGCTTAACAGAACAAGTTTCAGTGACAGTGAAACTATGAAGGTAGAAGTGAAGCAGCTTTGAAGAAAGATCATAATAGACTAAAGCTTCACTCAATAAAGATGAGAATGTCACTGAAGATGGAAGCTAAGCTGAGAGCCGAGAAGGACAAGAAGATAGCATTCAGAAGAGTGGTAAAGCACAAAGCAGATATTAAGAGCCACTATACGAATCATCTAGAACCTAAAGCTGAACCAGAGCAAGTGCAGAACTATGTCTGCCAACAAGTCAAGAAGGGTTCAAGAAATGGTGATGGTGCACCAACACATCATATGAAGATGAGCT
The DNA here is from genome assembly GCA_020205615.1 of Panax quinquefolius. NCBI lineage: Eukaryota > Viridiplantae > Streptophyta > Magnoliopsida > Apiales > Araliaceae > Panax > Panax quinquefolius. The sequence goes on from CM035170.1 coordinate 52,625,937, forward strand.
GAATAGAATGAAGAACAGCTGCACCAAAGAAGATGTGGTCTAGTCTCGAAGCAGAATGCAAAGAGGACCACACCAAGCTGCTAAGTACAAAATAAGTTCAAGCTTAAAGACATCTTAACAGCTCATGTAAGACCCCAACTTTTATGAATAAAGAATAATTTCCTCGAAATATATTTGTGAATATTATGGTGTGGATTTGATATAATGTTATAGTTGTGGGTGATATTTACAAATTTTGCAAAGTAAGCAAGTGATTATATAATATTCGATTGGTCGGGGAATATTCGTTTTCACAGGGAATATTAAATGCGACCAAGACAATCATTAGTGGACCCCACAACGGAAGTATTGTTGTAGTTAGAAAATGACAAAAATATCTTTCTATAAAAATAACTACGGAGTGTTACCGTTAAAACTGTTGAACTACCCATTAGTAAAGAAATGAATGTCTGGCGTGGTTGCATAAGTAGCACACGGTATTGATTATTGATGCTTACGTGAGAAGTCACTCAGTTATACTCAATTATTGCTATAGTAATTGCTGCATCATATCTCTCATATTATTGATTCAATTATTGTTACAGTATCATCTACATAATATGATATATTATTAAATCAATAATTGAGATGGCAAAGTTATTCATATTATTATTTGTAATATTGATGATGTCTAGAAGTTACATCGAGGAGAGGTTTGGTCACCTAATTGCGCGCTAATAAGGAGAAATCCTTATCGAAAAGCCCCCTCTTTCCTGGGAACGACCTGATTGTTAAATATTATGAATTATAATATTAATGATGAATAAGTTTGTGTTGATTAAAGATGAATTTATAGTTCCATTGTGTTGGGCTTATTTGTGTTAGTATAATTGATGTCTGGAGGTTATATTGTTCAATTGGGTATTCGGGACACTTTTCGTGTCGGAGTACTATTCACGAGTTACTATTCACAAGTTACTATTCATGAGTTACTATTCATGAGTTACTATTCATGAGTTACTATTCATGAGTTACTATTCACGAGTTACTATTCACGGGGTACTATTCACCCGTAGGATATATTTTTTTTTGGTCCAAATCATTTTTGGGTACAATATTATTTCATGAGGAGATGTGCAAATTTTTCAGACCGTTGGTTGAAGATATAATAGTAAATCAATCTTGACCGTTCATGAATTAGTTACTATTCAGTCCATTCTCCTATAAATAGAAGCTCATTCCTTCATTATTTCTTACGAATTCACTAAAACTCTAGGGAGAGAAACTATAGAGAGAAAGAAGAAAAGTATTCTGCTACTTCACTACTTCAGTATTTAGTTTTTCTAAGGTAGGAAATATTATTTTTTGTACTCGTAAGGGGTATTCTTTCTTTCTTATTCGTGAAGAGAACTTCTGTTAGTCCATTCTTTATTATTCTGTTGGAATAACTTGTATCATGTGAGCTACCCTATACTTGGTAAAAAAAATTTGTTATTCCATTCTTATTATTCTGTTGGAATAACCAGTTTATGTGAAGTATCGCATACATGGTGATATTCTTGTAATATTCCGTTCTTTATTATTCTGTCGGAATATCCATGCGTATGCGTTTATGCGGACACTGGTTCCATTATTTATTATTACGACGAGAATATCACATACATCACGTTCTGTTAGGACACGGTTCCATTATTTATTATTACATGGAATATCATATGCATGCGTTTACGTCGGACTGGTTCTATTATTTATTATTACATTTGGGAATAACTGCACGTGCGATCTATCGCGCGTAGTGAATCATACATTATTCCATTCTTTATTATTACTGTTGGAATAACTTTTATCATGTGGATTACCACATGAATGGTGAATGATCCTGTATATTCATTCCTTATTAAATTGTGGAAATGATCTCAGATATCGTGATTTCTTTGCATGGCGGGTGAAAATCCATTTGCGATTTCATATATTATATTATACTCGGTTGGTTAAAGTTTTGGCTTCTATACTCCATGAAATTAGTGGAATATCCTTGATATTTGCGCTTCATCCAAAGATCTTTTCATGGAAATATTCTTACGAGCATTCTTGAATTTTTCTTGCATAAAGCGTTATCGTGTTGACAATTTGGGCGTTATTGAGTTTAGGATAAATTAACTTATAAATCTTTAAAATTTATTCTTGAACTTGTTTTTATTGAATTATCATCATCCTCATTGCTTATATTATGTTGAAAAGTCATCTTTGGCTTACGTGCATAGATGAACTTGGTATGATTATGACCGAGGATTATTCGGTATAATCATGACCGTAATGTGACGAATGATGTGGTAAAAGTCCTCATTGGCATGTAGTTCATTGGTGGACAGTTGTTGGTATGATTATCTCCAGGGATTATTTGGTATAGTCATGACCATTGATGATTATATGAATATCCTTGGCCGTGGAGCAGGGATGATTCGATTTTATTTATTAAGCTGAGTCTCAGCGATAAAGTTGATGAAAAACTTTTTAAATCATAGAAGATGAGATAGATTTTTACTTTACTTGACTCTTCTAGTGGATTGCTTATTTTGCTGCAGTTTTTGATCTAAAACTTGTTGTCTATTATATTCTATCAGTTGTTATACTGTTGAAGGCTATTGATAATTTATTCTACATTATTTTAGTCATAATATTTCTTACTGGGCTAGTTGAGATCACCCTTTCTTTCACTGTTCTCTTCAGGAAATGAGAACGTAGCTGGGACTAGTCGGGGAACGGAGTGATGGTCCTAGATGGTGCATTAGTAGTCCTCACTATTCTGTGAAATAGTGTGATAATAAATGTAATGAGGACTCCATTGAGTGTGGATATTGTTTAGATGACAATATTTGTATTAAAACTCACAGCCTATGTTTTGTCGTATTTCACACGACTGTTGTATAATTAAGTTGTATTTATATTCAGTACCTTATATCTGGCGACTCAAGATGGGTGATGTATACCTGTTTTGGGGGTGTCACATCTTAGCACCAACAACAACATCAACATCAACAAGAAGAAGCCAGGGCCTGAGGTGTCCTTGTCCGAAGGGACTAAATGAAGTTTCAAGCCTGCTGGGCTTGAAGAGTTCCTAGGGTACTAGAGAAGTTCCAAGGCTATTGGCCTTGAAGAGTTCTTAGTGAACTGAAGTCCCAAGGCTACTAGCCTTGAAAGAATCATAGTGATTCAGAGTTCTGTCCTTCCTTAGTGAAAATCCTGCTAGTTGAAAGTAGAAGAGTGGATTAGGAGCTTGAGTCTCTGAACTATTTAAAACTCCTTGTGTCTTTTACTTTATGTCATTTACATTATGTACTTAACTGCTATAACTGCTATGTATGTTTTAACTGCTTACAACTGAACTAACTCTAAGAACAATGTATGTTTGATTATGAATATATCAATGAAGGAGATCTTTTACTTATTCCGCTGTGCTTGAAAAGATTCTTATGTTTGTCATATGCTAAGTCATTAGCAATATAAAATAAATGAGAAAAGTATTTGAAATTAAAAAGGATCTATTCAACAACCCCTTCTAGATCTATTGTGTGCCTACTAGAAACTAACATAAACACTTCTCAAGTCTAACCAGTTTTGTCTGGTTGGACTTCGGTCTTAACTTGGTGTCCTGGTCACCCTATCCGACAATTAACACTTGTATTGTCAAGTAAACTAGGTTTCAAAGCTCAAAAATTATTTTAGATAAGTCAAATATCACTTATAATATTTTTCGGAAGCTTTTAATAATTGTGACGCCCCCAAAATAGGTCCATTCGATCCAACCCATTCTGAGTCGCCAAATACATGGTACAGAAATAACTACAACTTTATTAATACATTTGTCGTGCAAAATACGACAACATATATACTGTGAGTTTAAATACAATTATTATCTTCTAGACAATATCCACACGCAAATAAATCCCCATCACAATTATTGATACATTATTTTACAAAAATGGTGAGGACTACTAAACAACTCTCTCTAGAACCTTCATTCCATACCACGGCTAGTACTTCCTACATTCTAGCCTCTCGAGAAGAAAAATGGAACAAAAAGGAAAAGGGTGAGCTCAACTAGCCCGATAAAGAATATTATGACTAAGATAATATACAACAAATTATCGTTAGTCTCCAACGGGAAAAAATCTAATAGAATACAATAGACAACCGGTTTTAAATCAATCTTGCATTGAAATAATAATTCTTTAGAAGAGTTAAGTAGAGAATGCAAACTACTATCTTCTATATATGAATTTAAAAGTTCATCGTCGATATTTTATCCTGTAACATCAATCAATATATATCTAGAATCAAATATTCATCTTTGCACTACAGGGCGAAGATATTCATCGATTAGTCATGTTCATCTAAACACTGTTCATCTTTTGCTACTGGGCGAAAGATATTAATCGATGAAATTCGTATTCATCTCAACACTGTTCATCTTTGCACTACGGGCCAAAGATATTCATCAAAAATCATTCATCTTTGCACTACGGGCCAAAGATATTCAAGATAATATCATCATTTAGGATGAGGATGATGAAAAATATTTTAAAGAAAGCGAATCCGGTGAAACAAAAGAACAATTATTAAGGATTCATATTTTAAACAATCCAAGTTCAAAAATACTTCATAAGTAATCGAGTGGAGTAAAATTCAAGAATGATCAAAACATGGATACAATCAAAGCTAGTATCCATAATAGATATTTTGAACAAAAGAAGAAATTTCATTTTTAAATTGAATAGTCTAGTATTAAATGAATAGTGTCAGTATCGTGAATAGTCTTATATCGTGAATAGTAACTCAAACACCAAAAGATATAAATTTCACAAAAAAAACATCTTCACGCTTAATAGTACTCGTGAATAGTACTTCGTGAATAGTAACTCGTGAATAGTAACTTCGTGAATAGTAACTCGTGAATAGTAACTTGACGCATGAAAAAAAGTTTCAAATTTGATAAAATTTCCAACCAATATTTGGCGTAATGATATTGAAAAAATAATATCATTTTCGAATAAAATAACATCTCTTACCTCGAAAGACAATACTTCTAGTTGAAACAGGGATATAGGCTATGACTTGAACTTGCACCAGTATAGCAATACTCAAAGTATACTCAAAATACTCACAAGAATAAACTCGATAATATAGAGAGAAAAAACTTGATTTACGGTGTGATTTTCAATTCTAACCTAAGCACCTATTTATAGGAAAATCTTTAGAACACCAAAGCGAGAAAATTTAATATAATATTAATATTTACAAAACACATTCCTCGCCCACTTTGAAATCTGATTTCACCACCAAGCACATGTTAAAGATGGCCACCAACATTTGAAAAAAGCGTTTTTCTTAAAAAACATAATTAAAACTTCAAAAATCAATTATTTGAACTTGAACTTAAATAATTCATAATAAATAGCCCTTTTATCAAAAATTGAATCTAAATGAAATTTCTATAGGAAATTCAATTCTCTACAACTTTGCGAGAAGAAAGTTTTTCCAAATTCCAAACATAAATTGGCCAAATCTACAAGCAGACGATTTTACAAATTATAATCAAATTTGATCAATAATTGTGTCCACCAACACACAAAATATGTGTTAAACATTTAATGCCACAAAAATACTCTTCCTCCTCATATACTCATATATCCCACATTATTTATAAAAATATCACCATTAATATATTATTAAAATAATATATTTAAATGAATTATTTTATCGAGAAAAAGATAAAATATTAATTTTCAACAATTGTCACATTAAAATTTTCTCCATCTATATCCACATAAAATCATATATTTTCTCATCATATAAATCAATAATTAATTATTCACAAATAATATTACGAGAATCATAATCTTGTGACGAGTAGTTCCCGAGAAGAGGGCTTTCGATAAGGATCTCTCCTTCTTTGGCGCATGATTAGGTGACCAAACCTCTCCTTAGAATGAACTTTCTAGACGTTGCCAATAATGTTATCCAATAATATTATTCAGATAATATGAATTATTGCTCCGATAATGGAAAATACTGTGTAATGACAATTTATTGAAACAACAGAAATATAAAATATCAATGCAACAATTATTGAATCAATAAAATAAAATCTTTGAGCGATAATTATTGTAACAATTATTGAGTAGTGCCTTCTTACGTAAGAATCAATAATTGGTGCAATACTGTGTGCTACTGTTCAACAACGCGTATTAGTGTGTTTTAACCACCGGGTATTCCAACAGTATTAACGGTAACAACTACGCCGTTATTTATAAACAACTTATATTTGTCATTTTCTTCATCCAATCGCTTTCCGTTATGGGCCCACAAAAGACTGCGCCGTCGTACGAATATTCCCCGACAGTACGAATATTCCACGACCAAACGAATATTCCCAATAATAATGAATATTTTATAACCACTTGCTTATTAAAATATTTGCTATTTTACCCATAACTATCCACATTAATCAAATCAACCCTTAATATTTCAAAATAATAAATAGAGGAAAATAAATTTCATTTATTAATAATTTGAGGTCTTCTGACCTCCCTCCTTATGAAATTTAGTCCTCGAAATTGGCGTGCGTACACAGTGTTTAGAAAAGATGAGAATATCTCGCTTTCATTTCCATTTCCAACTCCCGGTCATTTCCTCGATAGCATGGTTTCTCCACAAAACTTTAACTTGTGGTATAACCTCGATCATAGGACATGTTCTTTCTATCCAAGATCTTGTGGTACCTCCTCGTCGTTAAGTCTTGGCTATCTCGTCGGTTCTAACTTCATTATAGCGTGGTTGAATTAGTCCACATATTTATGTAACATCGATCGTGAAAAGCGTTATGAACACGCGTCATACTTGGCGGTAAAAGCGAGTCTATAGGCCACGATTCCTATTCGATCGAGAATTTCAAATGGATTAATAAATCGAAGGTTTGAGCTTTCCTCACCTCACCGATTCTCGCTTTTGAAATAACAACTTCTTGCACCTTCTTCTTCAAATTCATCGACTCCGGTGTGTGTAGCTTGAGCGACTTTAACTTTATCGATTAAAATCGATTATACTATCGTATATCATCACGTGGGTACTTAGAGTTTTCATCTCCATCTCTATTATTTGTAAATTATCTGAAATGAGTCTTTGACAATATCGTACTCGTCGTACTTGTATACGATCTTCTACTCAACACGTCGGCTACCACGTTCGTTTTTCCAAGATGGCGTGGTGAACATGTCTTTGAAATGAGTCTCCTCTTGAGTTCTTGAAGCTCTTCCCATTTCCTTGCTCCATTCGAATTTTGTATCTCTCTGAGTCAATTTTGCGTTAATGGAATAACGATTTGAGAATATCCTTGAATGAATCTCCGATAATAACCAACTAAGCTGAAAGCTACTATGTATTTAGATTCTGAAACTAGGTTGTTCTCAATGTGACTCATATCCCACCTTGGATATGCGTTACAATGACACCTATCGGTTTTGCTCGCGCATGAATATGGTGTCCCCTACGAGATGCGGCTTGGTGCATTCCACAAAGGAAGTCACCGGATAAAGGCTCGGTACCAAATTCTATAGTTGAATTTTAACTCACGAAGTTCATAAAGCCATTCGATATGAGATTTTAGAAATGAGTTTTTGTCTGGGGTTCAAAGTCGATACAAAATTTAATATCGATCTTTGGGAGTAAACGAAAAATTCTTGAAAATACGTCGGGAAAAATCAATAACAACGGGAATATTATTCAAATCGGCGTGTCTTTATTCAAATCCATAACATGGACTAAGAAAACTTGACATCCGTAATAAGCGAATGACTTCATGGCTTGATATGAAAATGTTTGACTACTGATGGTTTGATTGCTTGAATTGAATAACGAGGTTGCTTAAGAATATGAAAACTAACACCCTACGAAAAAAGTAATCAATTTCGGCGTGATGAGTAGTTAACCTTAAAATCACATCAAAAGTAAATATCTCTATAGAAATAAGGTTAACGGGTAATGTGATAGTGCCAACTGAATCAAGCAAGATTTCTAAACAACGGATGTAATGAAAGTTTCTCTAACGGATTCTCCATAAATAGGTCAAATTCTAATTTCTCCGTAGTCGAGTTCAAGCGTTGTTGCGCAAGCAAGAGAGATAAAAAATGGGTAGAACAGGTTATCTAGTAGTAAAACTATAAACTTAGCAAGAATTTATAATTAACTAACTTCGTGCTAACCGTTCGGGTTCTTCGCATTTTAATGGTCACGACAAACGCTCTTCGAGGAATCGTTGACTTTGACTTTTACGGGACATCCTTTTGAGTCACCATTCCATTGGGTTTGGGTTTTCGATATCGTCTGATCTCGGCGATATGTCCTTCTTTTCCACAATTATAGCATACCTTAAAGCTGTTGTGGGCGGCGATTTGGGGTGATATCCCCTCTTTCCGCATTTGTAACATACTGACCGGTGGTCTTTCTCCTCCTTGGAACCCGATTCTTCTTGGCCTGTTGTCGTCTTCACATAGTCGTTGTTAAATCTCCTCTTTTAAAATCTCCTCCCGACTCGCTTCTTATATTTTCATGGCCACGATTATCACCGGAGTGTTTACTGCCTTTTTCCGTATTCTTCTTTCTCCGTGGTTATCGTTATTACGATGGCTGCTATCTTGAGTATGATCCTCGTTATGGTCCCTCGGTTGAGCGTACTCGTTATCTCGCTCTAACAATGAGCCTTGTTGACAACATCTGAATAGAGAAAATTTATGAGAAATGAGATCTTGGCGTATCTCGGGGTTTCAAACCTCTCGAAAACATCCGCGTCATCGTTCCTCATTCTCCACCAAATGAGGTGCAAACACGGATAACTCCATGAACTTACGCCTCGTCTTTGGGACAACTTCGTCGTGTTATTACTGCTCGATCTAATAAACTCCACTTCCTTCATATATGCGAATACTTTCGGGGAAGTACTTGTCATTGAACTGTTTAAAAGCGTCTCCGTGACATCTTGAGTGCGGTTTGGATGGAGTGCGCTTCCTGATTCCCACCAATGTCTGCCTCGTTCTGGAACATAAAAGTAGCGAATGGAACTTTATGTTCCTCCGTGCATCCCAGACATCGAATATCTTGGTAATTTGTTTGACCCGTCGTCTCGCTTTAATCGGATCCGGCTTTCCCGAGTGCGGTGGTCCCAACTCTTTGAAGCTTTGCTTGGCGTGACAAATCGTGAATTGTTATCATTTCCTCCTCACGTATTTTGAACACGAGTCTCCTAAATGCGATTTTGCATGAGCTGCAAAAAGCTTCTAAACATCCCCTCGTTCATCATCTGCTTTCGGTTGGTGTTGTTCACGGAGGTACATTGCCGACTGTTGCACGTTACGTTCTCTCTCGTTGGTAAATCTGAAGCATCTCCACGGTCTCATTTACTCCATTGTTAATATTCTCGATTCGACATTCTCAAATCTTGTCATAAAAACAAGGGTTAATTAAGGAAATCAATATATCACATAATATCCTATATCTTAACCAACTAACAAATAAGCTTAGGTAGGACACCTTTAGCGAAGGATTTACTCGTCTCTCCCTCTGGTTCTATTCCCGATCTCCGCCAGAGATCATATCCTAAGCTCGATACCAAGCATGGCGCCCCCAAAATAGGTCCATTCCATCCAACCCATTCTGAGTGCCCAAATACATGATGCGAAATAACTACTGACTTTATTAATACATTTGTCGAATGCAAAATCTGACAACATATATCTTTGTGAGTTTAAATCAATTATTATCTTCTAGACAATATCCACACGCAAATAAATCCCCATCACAATTATTGATACATTATTTTACAAAATGGTGAGGACTACTAAACAACTCTCTCTAGAACCTTCATTCCATTACCCAGATTAGTAGTACTTTCATTACATTTTAGCCTCCCGAGAAGAAAAATGGAACAAAAAGGAAAAGGGTGAGCTCAACTAGCCCGATAAAGAATATTATGACTAAGATAATATACAACAAAATTATCGTTAGTCTCAGACAGAAAAAATCTAATAGAATACAATAGACAACCGGTTTTAAATCAATCTTAGCGGTGAAATAATAATTCTTTAGAAGAGTTAAGTAGAGAATGCAAACTACTATCTTACATATATGAATTTAAAAGTTCATCGTCGATATTTTATCCTGTAACATCAATCGATATATATACGGAATCAAATATTCATCTTTTTTTTCTGAGCCAAAGATATTCATCGATTAATCATGTTCATCTAAACACTATTCATCTTTGCACTTTTCTGGGCGAAAGATATTAATCGATCGAGTCGTATTCATCTCAACACTGTTTCATCTTTGCCTTCTACAGACCAACGATATTCATCAAAAATCATTCATCTTTGCACTTCTGGGCCAAAGATATTCGATAATATCATCATTTAGGGTGAGGATGATGAAAAATATTTTAAAGGAAGCGAATCCGGTGAAACAAAAGAACAATTATTAAGGATTAAATATTTTAAACAATCCAGTTCAAAATACTTCATAAGTAATCGTGTGGAGCAAAATTAAAGAATGATCAAAACATGGATCTGATCAAAGCTAGTATCCATAATAGATATTTTGGACAAAAAGAAGAAATTTCATTTTTTAAATTGAATAGTGCTTAGTATTAAGTGAATAGTGTAGTATCGTGAATAGTCTTGAGTATCGTGAATAGTAACTCAGACACCAAAAGATATAAATTTCACAAAAAAAACATCTTCACGCGCTTGAATAATAATAGTAAATGAATAGTAACTTTCGTGAATAGTAACTCATGAATAGTAACTCGTGAATAAAACCCCACATGAAAAAGTTTCAAATTTGATAAAATTTCCAACCAATATTTTACGGCATAATGATATTGAAAAAATAATATCATTTTAATAATAAAATAACATCTCTTACCTCGAAAAGCGATACTTAGTTGAAACAGGATATAGGCTATGACTTGAACTTGCATAGTATAGCAATACTCAAAGTATACTCAAAATACTCACAAGAATACGCTCGATAATATAGAGAGAAAAACTTGATTTACGGTGTGATTTTCAATTCTAACCTAAGCACCTATTTATAGGAAAATGCTTAGAACACACGCAAGCGAAAATTTAATATAATATTAATATTTACAAAACACATTCCTACGCCCACTTTGAAATCTGATTTCACCACCAAGCACATGTTAAAGATGGCCACCAACATTTGAAAAACGTTTTTCTTAAAAAATAATTAAAACTTCCAAAATCAATTATTTGAACTTGAACTTAAATAATTCATAATAAATAGCCCTTTTATCAAAAAATTCGAATCTCGCGACTTTTTATAGGAAATTCAATTCTCTACAACTTTGCGGAAGAAAGTTTTCCAAATTCCAAACATAAATTAACCAAAATCCACAAAGCAGACGATTTTCTGAGTATAATCAAATTTGATCGATAATTGTGTCCACCACACACAAAATATGTGTTAAACATTTAATGCCATAAAAATACTCTTCCTCCTCATATACTCATATATCCCACATTCATTATAAAAATATCACCATTAATATATTATTAAAATAATATATTTAAATGAATTATTTAATCGAGAAAAGATAAAATATTAATTTTCAACAATTGTCACATTAAAAATTTTCTCCATCTATATCCACATAAAATCAATATTTTCCTCATCATATAAATCAATAATTAATTATTCACAAATAATATTACGAATCATTGATCTTGTGACCAGGTAGTTCCCGAAAGAGGGGCTTTCGAATAAGGATCTCTCTTCTTGGCGCTTGATTAGGTGACCAAACCTCTCCTTGAGAGCGAACTTTATAGACATTGCCAATAATGTTATCCAATAATATTATTCAGATAATATGAATTATTGCTCCGATAATGGAAAATACTTATGTAATGACAATTTATTGAAACAACGATAATATAAAATATCGATCGCGTGAATTATTGAATCGATAAAATAAAATCTTTGAGCGATAATTCTTTGTAATAATTATTGAGTAGTGCCTTCTTACGTAAGAATCAATAATTGGTGCAATCTGGTATCTTCTTGTTCAACAACGCGTATTAGTGTGTTTTAACCAACGGGTATTCCAACATATTAATCTGAGTAACAACTACAATATTATTTATAAACAACTTATATTTATCGTTTTCTTCATCCAATCGCTTTCAGTTATGGGGCCCATAAAAGGCTAACGTGTCAAATCTAATATTCCCAAGCGATCTGAATATTCCACGACGAAACGAATATTCCCAACAATAATGAATATTTTATAACCACTTGCTTATTCAAAATATTTGCGTATTTTACCCATAACTATCCACATTAATCAAATCAACCCTTACTATTTCAAAATAATAAATAAAGGAAAATAAATTTTATTTATTATAATTTGAGGTCTTCTGATAATTTTCTAACAATTATTATATTTTATAATAATTCTTGAAACACTTTGGAATCATTTTAAATGATTTAATTCTTGATTAATCCCATCATCATTAATATTTAATAATATAAAAATATTAATGACATACTTGTCAAAATAGTAAAGTTATTTATAATAACTTAAAATATTTTAAATCATCAATATTATCCTTAAATGATTTTTAAAATCATTTTTAAACCATCACCATTAATATTTAAATATTAATGAATTTATTATCAAAATATTAAAAGTCATTAATTATAACTTAAAATATTTTTATATCACTTTTCTCATTTTTAAATGATTTTTAAATTAATAAAACCATTTTAACTCATTTATTTAATATAATATTTAAATAAATCTAATATCATTAATATTAAATTATTAATGCAAATTCTCCAAACATATTAAAAGTTATATTTTATAACTCAAAATATTTTTAAATACTTTATTCTGCTTAAAATGATTTTTATAATATTAAAATTATTTTTTTCTAATTTATTTAATATGCTAATTAAATAAATTAAATATCATTAATATTCAAATAAATATAAATATTAATGAAAAATATCGCAAATTATCAAAAGTTATTTTTCATAACTTAAAATAATTTTTGAAACCATTTTTGTAATTTTTAGAAATTTATTTCTATTTTTAAGCATTTTCCGGAAATTTAGAAAATAAATTTTTTTAAAACCGTCGCTATAGGCTATAGCGACACTAAGCGTTGCTGTTTGTGTTCTTGAGCCCAAGACCCTTACTTTGACCATCTTTGATTCTCAGCCTAAGCATGATCTGGGCTAACTAAGACTTTGATATTGTAATATGTATGTAACACTACAATTATCAACCATCATCTAGGTCATTGTTGGTTGATTTCACAATCAATAAATACGTGCAAGTGTACATGGTCAATAAGTAATAAAGTGATAAAATTAAGTGTCGATCCCACAGAGAATTCCAATCAATAAACCCCAACTACTAGCACTATACCAATTCAATTTTATTTAATCAACTGCAAAATATGGTTTTTCTAATTAAGAAAACTAAATTACTCAATTAAAACTAAATTACTTGTAAAATTAATTCAACTAAATAAAAATAAATAATAAATGAGTGAATTCAGATAAATAAAAGTTAAGACTACAATATTCCCAATTATGAACTATAAATCAATTATCCAATTAATCCAATTACTATGCTTATAGAATTGTTAACAGGAATTCTAAGTGTTAAAAGCCATTTTCCAAGTGATCAACTAACTTTTATTCAATTCAATTAATCTTGTGATATTCTTATGCAAAATAATTAAATTAAACCCATTAAGTTCCAATCCCCAATTTGTTACATGCAGTGAACATATATTTCTATTTAATTCACGACCCTAATTATTCGTCTCATGTAAATAATCAAGCATACACGTTATCATATCCAGTTCTAACCCTAGATTTCATCTTCCGAATCCTTCTAGAGTAACAAGGTAATTATTGGCCAAATAATTAATCAATATGCACAAAACATGATAAACAATTCACTTGGACATAAATAATTGAAATAAATTAAATAATTAATTCATAGACATAAAAGGTTCAATTGGTAGTCTTAATAAAAGAATTAGTTCATAATAGAAATTAAAACCAACAATCTCATGAAAATCATCTTTGAAGAATTACACAATTAAAAATAATAAGAAGAAGAAACTCTAAAAGAAAATCTCCCAAGCTTTAATCTTCAATTGGATTCTTCTCCACAATCTCTTCCTTAGTCTTCAGCTCTTAATGCCTCCTTTAAATCCAGATAATTGCTCCTTTTATACTCCTCTTTAAAACAATAGTCCAATCCCTAGTCAACTTTTGCCCCAAACATGCGCCTTGGTCAACGTCGGTCAAGCTTCAGCGCCCCGGCGCTGAGATTATTATTGAGAGAAGCGCCCCACGCTGTAGTTCAAAGAAATTACGGTTTTGCAAATCGTATGCTAAAATCCCAAATGTGTCCCTACTCCACTTCAATCTGCAAAATAAACACGAAACACAGTAAAAACTCATCTAAAAGATGTGAGAACAACAACAATGTAAGCCTAAAATGTATCCAATTCATGGGTATATTCCCCATTCATCAAATACCCCCAAACTTAAACTGTTGCTTGTCCTCAAGTAATAAAACACAATGCAACGCAAAAACTAAATGTACCATGCAAATGCACCTAAAACTATCTACATGGTTGTACTTCTAGCAATCGAATAGCACACCGTATATTCATTAGGACTCAGAAAAATCACAAGAACATGCCAGTACATCATATCAAGACAGATCAATAATATCCCGACAATCATCAAATCTAAACCTGCTATTACTGATATCGTGCGTGTGTGCTCAGCAACCATGCTAAATGAGGAAAAGCAAAATACGAAACATAATAGATTTCTTAGAAGACATCATACAGTGTAAACTCGAGAACTCCTCAAATAAAGTAGATTCGGCTAAAATCAAACAATTACCAAAGTTCAAGGGTCAAAATGGAATACTTATGCTTTATTTTTATTTTATTTTATTATTATTTTTATTATTTTTAACGGGGGCTTTTTGCACTTTTTCCTGTTTTATTCATATTTTTTTCGTGACTGTGCAATGCCTCATTCCATTAGGCTAACAATGCCATCCCTTAGCGAGTTTTCGACCAACGACTCCCAGACCATATAAGACCTTAGGGCGCTAGGTGTAGAGACACTCCCTCGAGCTTACTTGCTCAAGTAACAAAGGCCCTTAAACAAAACTAGCCACTGATTTTTTTTATTTTATTTATTGTATAAAGCTTATATACTCCAAATATTTCCCCCCCAAACTTGAATTCATGTCTAAATTCAGCCATCACTATTTATTCATATTATTCTTTCATTCCACCAATATCTATCCTTTAGAAATCGATTATCTAACCATTTAAACTTACTCAGCCAACATGGTCATTTCTTAACATGTGTTATCCTGATAATATCAGTTTCAAACTGATAAAGATTTAAATCATGTCAAAAAAACACATCACATGCTTAACAATCCTTACTAGACTTGTTTATGTAATTTCAATTTCATCATTGACCCCAAATATACGTAACTATTAAACCGCTGGAATTATGTAAAATCCTAAATGCAACACTGAAAAAAAAGGTAAAAACATAATACCCACAAACTCATAATCACAAACTACTAAAAACATGGCATCTACTAATGTAAATAGAAACTAAACTACCCCCAAACTTATAAAGAGCAATGTCCTCATGTGAAAAATATAACAATATAAAACAGAGGACTTCCCTGACGAGTTTATTCCTCGGGTGCAGCATCATCATCCTCGCTCATCTCTTGATCAGAAGGGGAACAAAGAATACGAAGCGATGAGGAAAATGGCTAATATTAACTCCCGGGTACAATTGAGCATACATAAAATTCTAGACGGTGAATTGGTCGACTAAAAATTTGTATATCACATCTTGACGTTTAGACAAGCGAACATTCTGGGATTTAAGATTGTAGAACCAACCATCAATTTCACGCTGAACGGTCTCAGGAACAACACCACGGTGTACTGCAGAGGAAGGACCATAAGTGGGTGGAGCTTGTGTTGGTGGACTAGGTGGAGCAGCAGCTTGAGGAATTATAAAACCCAATCCACGTGGGTGATTTGCACCACTAGTCCACCCCTTATACCTGCTGATCAACTTATGGTCCACCACCGGCATTGGGAGTTGAATCATCTCATCCGATTTCCATTTGACCCCAAATTTGGCACATAAAACATAAATTAGAGACGAATGGGGTAAACCTCCTATGGTACCTCGTCGTGCAGCTCGTAGAATGGACTGCTGAATAAGGAGGCTGACATCAATTTTCAAGCCTTGAATTATGGAATATAGCAGCACAACCATTTCCTTGGTGACATGGTTAACATGTGTACACGGCATAAGTTTAGCGCATATAAAGGCATACCAAGCCTTTCTATACAAACTGAGGTGCGAAAGGGGGAATGACATGCTGCCACATTAATGCAATGTCCATGTGGTGCCCGATTGACAAAGCTCTCGTATTATGGTTTCATAGTCTAGTCCTTGACTCTCAAGATTAGCATACTCATTGTGTAGTCCCTCCAGTGGCAGTTGATAACAACCATTGATATCTTCTTCGCCGAATTCAACGGTCTTGCCTCGTACATATTTGCTATAATATGAATGCTCAAAAACGATGGCATAGAACTCTTTAACAACTGTAATCACTGCTGGGTCGGGTTATTCGGTGAGTGTGAAACAATTCCTCTCAGCAATCATGCCCGCTATGTCCCCATCCTTGGAGTGATCGGGCCTTAAACTGCGTTCAGGTATGAGAGAGCGGGTAGCCATCTTATTGTAGCGATCTTGGGCTGCGGCACTCACGAACCGGCGGTTGTCAAATTTTTGGGGTGTCGAAGCGGATCCGGAACCGTCACCTCGTTGACGATTAGAAGCCATCTAGAAAAATCTACAAGGAAATCGCATTCAAACGTCTTAGAATCGGACATAAATCTAATATGGACAAACGTACCCATAACACCACCCCTAAACTTCAAAATAAGTTCACGTTGTGGATCATGGTTGGGGGTGTGATGAGACACATAATAGCATGAAAGTACAAAATTGACCGAGTAGTCGCATTTTATATTCAAATAGCACAATTGGTAAAAGAAACACAAGTTACGCCCAAAAGATGTGACATGTAACAATATTATGGCAAACGACCTCATACGTTCGGTACATATGTAGCGAAAAACTATGGACATGACATGTAGGCCAAAATTTTGAGCAATTCCAATCAAATAGTCAATGTATGTACAAGTCCGGTAAAATAATAAAGTGTAAGACCCCAAGTATGCATCAATAAAGTTTAACCCCCCCCCCACGCTAATGATATAACCGTCTAACAGTAGATCTATGGTATTGGGATGGAAAGAATGCAAGTAAATGCAGTGTTGGATATGGCATTATGTGAATAGAACAAAGAACATTGAGTCAGGCAAACTACCGAACACCTTGTGGGCAATTCATCTTTTGCTTTGAATCACCACTATTTGCCTATCAATTCAAACCCCAACTTCAATCATCTTGTAGTATACCATATATGCATGACATCCCAATCAAAAGTGTTTTGTATGCAAGCAATATGAGATATTCAAAATCAGAAGAATGAAAATCGTTCATTCTGCACTGTAGAAGGTGAATCAAGTTAATTACTTACTCTCAAAACCGTATAATTTTGCAGGCACCAGCAAGAGAAACATATAACACACGGCTAAGAATATTCAGTGCAATAAAGATTTGAGAATAGTGTAAGACATACCTTGGATTTTGAAAGAATTAACTGAATTCACGTAGGAAGGCAGTGACTGAATCAAATTGTGTTGTCACAAAAGATGTGCAGGCTATATATTGTTATATTGGGCTGGGCAGTTATCAAAGAATAGAAACGGCTAAAATGTGTATATGTGGTGGAGGAAGCTGGATGGGTTAAGGAGTGTGAACAAAAAAAAAGAAAGGGGAAGCACATATTTAATTTCCAAACCTGGGCTCCTAGCACCGGGGCGCTGGGATTTATGCATGAACGAGCGCCGAGGAGCTGGTGGCCAGTAGCCCTGGGATATCTCAGCGTCGGGGCGCTGAGTTTCTATACTCTTTGGGCGCCGGGGCGCTGGAGGTTAGTGTCCGATAGATAGGGCTAACGTCGGGGCGCTGATTTATGATTAGAGTTGAGCGCCAGGGCGCTGGGTCTGGGCTGAAGCTACTAGGGTCAAGCGCTGAGGCACTGTGGGCCTTGTCTCATGGGCACCAGGGCACTACACTTGAGTCTTGTGATCAGAATAATGCACTGCTTGCTATATTGACCAATTATTCCTCTAGCATAGCCTCGTTGAGTAGTTGTTGTACTTAGCTGGAAACAAGCAAGACAGTAATGAATATTAATATACTAGAGTACATACTAACAAATAAAAATAACAAATAAAAAAAAAGAAAGAATGAAATAACACACAATAACTAAAACTCTTGGGGTTGCCTCCCTATAGCGCTTGGTTTATAGTTGTCAGCCCGACTTAGTTGGTGATCCTCAATTGCTCACTGGATCAGAGAGGTACATCACCGTAGGTTGGCGATCGACGGATCCACTCCAATAATGCTTGAGCCGTTGGCCATTCAATTTGAATGTGAGCTTCGAATTAGGTTCCTCGACTTTAACATTTCCGTGTGGAGCAACGAATATAACCATGAACGGCCCTGACCAGCAAGATTTTAATTTCCCAGGAAATAAATGCAGTCTAGAGTTGAAGAGTAATACTTTTTGTCCCGGTTCGAATTTCCGATCACGTATTTTATTATCGTGCCATGTTTTGACTTTCTCCTTGTACATTTTGGCATTCTTGTATTCATTATGTAAGAATTGATCCATCTCATTTAACTGAATTAACCGTTTTTCCCCAGCTGCTTGCAGGTCAAAATTCAGTTTCTGAATGGCCCAGTATGCACTATGTTCTAATTCGACCGAAAGGTGACACATTTTTCCATAGACCATCCTGTAAGGGGACATGCCGATAGGGTTTTTGTAAGCTGTTTGATACGCCCATAAGGCATCATCTAGATGCATTTCCCAATCTTTGTGTGACGGGTTGACCACCTTCTCCAAAATTTTCTTAACTTCCCGATTCGAGACTTCCGCTTGACCATTGGTTTGGGGATGGTACGCGGCTACAATCTTATATCGGACCCCATACTTGGTGAGCAATTTAGTGAACTGCTTATTACAAAAGTGAGTGCCCTCATCACTAATTATAGCTCTCGGTGTACCAAATCATGTGAAAATATTCTTCTTTAAGAATCGAAGTACCACCTTAGCATCGTTCGTAGGTAGAGCTGTAACTTCTACCCATTTTGAAACATAATCTACCGCCAATAGAATGTACTGATTATTGAATGATGATGGGAATGGTCCCATAAAGTCAATTCCCCATACATTGAATAACTCAACCTCCAAAATGGTGTTAAACGGCATTTCATTGCATTTGGAGATATTGCCTACTCGTTGACACCGATCACACTTCAACGCATAGAGGTATGCGTCTTTGAATAGAGAAGGCCAGAAAAAAACCCGATTGCAACACTTTGGCTGCTGTTCTATCACTCGCGTAATGACCTCCAAAATCTGATGAGTGGTAATGACCTAATATGCTATCCATCTCCTCTTGTGGCACACATCGTCTAATCATTTGGTCTGCACAAGCCTTAAACAGAAATGGTTCTTCCCAGAAGTATTGTCGAACATCGTGGAAGAACTTTTTTCGTTGTTGTGAGTTCAAATCTGGGGGTAACACCTTACTAACCAGGTAATTCACAAAATCTGCTTACCAAGGCACAATCGTTGCTACTTGAAGAAGTTTTTCATCAGGAAACCTCTCATTAATCATGACTTCGTCTTTTTGCTGAACCTCCGCATTTTCTAAACGAGAAAGATGATCCGCCACCTGGTTCTCGGTACCTTTTCTATCTCGGATCTCCAAGTCAAATTCTTGTAGCAAAAGTACCCACAATATTAATCGTCTTTCTTCTCAATCAAATACTTAACAGCAGAATGATCAGTGTAGACAAATACCTTGGTCCCAATGAGATATGCTCTAAACTTGTCGAAGTCAAACACAACTGCAAGTAATTCTTTTTCGGTGGTCGTGTAATTCAACTGAGCATCCGTCATCGTCTTGCTGGAGTACAAAATAGTGTGAAAAATTTTATCGCGACGTTGTCCCAATACTGCTCCAACTGTGTAGTCACTGGCGTCGCACATCAATTCAAACGGTAAAGACCAATCAGGAGCCACTATAATTGGAGCTGAAACCAATTTCTTCTTCAATACTTCAAAAGCATTGACGCATGACTTATCCATCTTGAACGGTACATCTTTCTCTAAGAGGGAACATAAGGGTTTCAAAATTTTGGAGAAGTCTTTAATGAAGCGTCTGTAGAAACCCGCATGTCCCAAGAAGCTCCGTATTCCCTTCATAGATGATGGAGGAGGTAGTTTCTCAATTGTTTCAATTTTTGCTTTATCCACCTCTAGCTTTGCTGCGGAAACCTTATGCCCCAAAATTATCCCCTCTTGCACCATGAAGTGACATTTTTCCCAGTTAAGAACCAGGTTCGTCTCCACACAACGCTTCAACACTAAGACCAAATTTTTCAAGCATAAGTCAAAACTATCACCAAACACGGAGAAGTCATCCATGAATACTTCCAAGTTTTGTTCGACCATATCTGAGAATATGGCCATCATGCATCGTTGAAAAGTTATTGGAGCGTTACATAAGCCAACAGACATACGCTGGAATGCAAATGTACCGTAAGGGCATGTGAACGTGGTTTTTTCTTGATCTTCCGGCGCTATGGCAATCTAGTTATATCTAGAATATCCATCCAATAAACAGTAAAACTGATGTCCTGCCAACGTATCCAACATCTGATCAATGAACGGCAAAGGAAAGTGATCCTTGCGTGTGACTTTATTCAATTTGCGGTAATCCATACATACTCTCCAGCCTGTAACTGTTCTAGTGGGGATGAGTTCATTAGATTCGTTTTTCACTACAGTCATTCCCCCTTTCTTTGGTACGCACTGTACATGACTTACCCATGAACTGTCCGAGATTGGATAAATAATGCCGGTATCCAACCACTTTATGATCTCTTTTTTCACCACATCCTTTATAATGGGGTTCAGCCGTCTTTGCTGCTCAATGGTTGGTCTTGCTCCCTCTTCCAATAATATCTTATGCACACAAATGACGGACTAATTCCTCGAATATCTGCTATAGTCCATCCGATTGCTGTTTTGAACTCTCGTAACACCCTTAACAGTTTCTCTTTTTGGGTGTCAGTCAAATTTATCGAAACAATAACTGGTAGGGTAGCATCTTTTCCCAAATAGGCATACTGCAGATGAGATGGTGGAGATTTTAATTCCAACACCGGAGGCTCTTCTATCGATGGTTTGAACTTTTTCTCTTCTGTTTCAGGCTGATCAAGAGTGTCGAATGATTGTTTAAATTTTCTGGCAGCTGGTAATGTATCTAGCCATTTGACATACTCAATTTTGTCCTCAATATTGTAGTCGTCCATCCCGATCAAAACAGATTCTAGTGGTTCTTCTGAATAATTTCCGCTGAACTTGTGAGTCACCAATTCATCCACAACATCTAGCCGCAGACATTCCCCCTTCTCTTTTGGAAATCTCATTGACTTAAATACAATAAAGGTGACCTCTTGGTCTTCAACTTGCATCGTTAATTCACCTTTTTGTACGTCAATCAACGTTCTCCCTGTTGCTAAAAATAGCCGCCCGAGAAATATGGGAATTTCCTTGTCTGCTTCACAATCTAAGATAACGAAATCCGTCGGGAAGATAAATTTATCCGCCTTTACTAAAACGTCTTCAACAATACCTCGTGGATATGTAACTGACCGGTCCGCCAACAGCAAACTGATATTTGTCGGTTTTGGTGCCTTAAGTCCAAACTGACTGTAGACGCATAATGGCATCAAATTTATACTGGCCCCCAAATCACACAACGCTATCCCCGAAAACTGATTACCAATTTTGCATGGAATAGTAAAACTACCTGGATCTTTTAACTTCGGAGGTAACTTATTCTGGATAATTGCGCTGCATTCTTCGATTAGCTCCACTGTTTCAAAATCACCCAATTTTCTCTTCTCCGACAAAACCTCTTTCATGAACTTGGCATAACTCGGCATTTGTCCTAATGCTTTTGCAAACGGTATGTTGATATACAGTTTTTTTAAAATATCCAAAAACCTTGAGAACTGCTTATCTAACTTAAATTTTTGAAACCTCTGCAGAAACGGTATGGGAGGCATTATAAGTCTTTGTTTAGGTGCTTTCTGCTCTAACTCTTCTCCCTGTCGGTTTCCAGTTTCTGAGACTTCTTCTTTTTCCACGGTTGCTTTGTCCATCTGTTCCTTGTCCTTGATTTTCTCTTACAATTCCTTTCCACTACGTAAAGTCACAGCCTTGCAATGCTCATCCCTACTTGGTTTTATCTTTGTATCACTGGGGAGTGTTCCTTGTGGATGACTATTCAACGCATGTGCAATTTTACCCATCTGAATTTCCAGATTCCTGATCGAAACAGCTTGACTTTTCACAATCATATCCACTTGACTCAATAACTTGTCTTGCTCACTTATCCTTTTGTCTGTGGCTACAATAAATTTTTCCAAAGCGTCTTCCAGGCTTGTTTTCCTCTCTGGCTGTTGATGAGTCTGATTTTAAAATCCAGGGGGGGTTTGTGGTCTAGGTGTTTGGCCTTGATTATTACTCCATCAGAATCCCGGATGATTCCTCCACCCCGGGTTATATGCATTTTGAGTCGGATAAGGTTGGACTGATTGATTATAGCTTCCCACGTACTGAGCTGATTCGGCATTGATGGCACATTGATCTGTAGCATGACCCCTACCACACAACTCACAAACCATTGCTACTTGCAGTGCTGATGGTGGACCCCATGTTTCAATCCTCTTAGTTAACGCGAAAACCTGTGTTGTCAACGCTGTTACTACATCCAATTCAAATTTTCCTGGTGTTTTTGGAGGATTAGATCTAGTCATTGGTCACTGATAATTATTGTTGGCCATCGTCTCTAACAGTTGATAAGCCTCATCAAAATTCTTTGACATGATTGCTCCACCTGTTGTTGCATCAATACTGGCTCTTGTGGACGCATGCAAGCCATCACAGAATATCCCAACCTGCATCCACTGTGGAATTCCATGATGTGGACATTTGCGGAGCATATCCTTAAATCTTTCCCAAGCCTCATATAATGTCTCAGAGTCGAACTGTGCAAAAGTGTGAATATCGTTCCTTAGTTTTGCTGATTTTGCTGGTGGGAAAAAATTAGCTAGAAATTTTGAGCTAAGTCATCCCAAGCGGTGATTGAACCGGCTGACAATGAGTGTAACCAACTCCGAGCTTTGTCTTTTAACGTAAATATAAATAACCTCAACCGTATAGCATCTTCCGAGACATTGTTGAATTTGAAGGTGTCGCAAATTTCCAAGAAACTCAAGATGTGCTCGTTCAGATCATCTGTCGAACTTTCCCCAAACTGAACTTCATTTTGTAGCATCTGTATCGTTCTCGGTTTGATTTCGAAACTGTTTGCATTAATAGCCGGCCTCCGAATACTCGACTGTATATCCGTGACTGTCGGCATGGCATAATCCCTAAGCAATTTTTGTTCTTCCCCTGCCATGTCTACTGGTATTCTTGTGCCGCCAGATCTTCTTCCAAAGGTATAACCTCACTAGTCAACCGCAATTTCCGGAACTTCCTTTCTATATTGTTTGTATAAGGCAAAAGTTCCTTTTAGCCCTTGATCTAGTGTGCATACACTCACAAAGAATTCCTGCAAACAGAAGAAGAAAAATAAATAACGTTTAAATTAAGACCGAATTGATTATAACTAATATGGAATTAATATTAATAAAGAATTCCCCGGCAGCGGCGCCGAAAACTTGTTGGTTGATTTCATAATCATTAAATACGTGCAAGTGTACACAGTCAACAAGTAATAAAGTGATAAAATTAAGTGTCGATCTCGTAGAGAATTCCAATCAATAAACCCCAAATACTAGCACTATACCAATTCAATTTTATTTAAACAACTGCAAAATATGGTTTTTCTAATTAAGTAAACTAAATTACTCAATTAAAACTAAATTACTCGTAAAATTAATTCAACTAAATAAAAATAAATACTAAATGAGTGAATTCAGATAAATAAAAGTTAAGACTACAATATCCCCAATTATGAACTATAAATCAATTATCCAATTAATCCAATTACTATGCCTATAGAATTGTTAACAGGAATTCTAAGTGTTAAAAGCTCTTTTCTAATTGATCAATTAATTTTTTTTTTCAATTCAATTAATCTTGCGATATTCCTATGCAAAATAATTAAATTAAGCCTATTAAGTTCCAATCCCCAATTTGTTACATGCAGTGAACATATATTCATATTCAATTCACGACCCTAATTATTCATCTCATGTAAATAATCAAGTATATATGTTATCATATCCAGTTCTAACCCTAGATTTCATCTTCCGAATCCTTCTAGAGTAACAAGGTAATTATTGGCCAAATAATTAATCAATACACAAAAAACATGATAAACAATTCACTTGGACATAAATAATTGGAATAAATTAAATAATTAATTCATAGACATAAATGGTTCAATTGGTAGTCTTAATAAAAGAATTAGTTCATAATAGAAATTAAAACCAACAATCTCATGAAAATCATCTTTGAAGAATTACACAATTAAAAATAAAAAGAAGAAGAATCTCTAAAAGAAAATCTCCCAAGCTTTAATCTTCAATTGGATTCTTCTCCACAATCTTCTCCTTAGTCTCCAGCTCTCAATGCCTCCTTTAAATCCAGCTAATTGCTCCTATTATACTCCTCATTAAAATAATAGTCCAATCCCTAGTCAACTTCTGCCCCAAACACGCGTCTTGGTCAACGTCGGTCAAGCTTCAGTGCCCTAGCGCTGAGATTATTACTGAGAGCAGCGCCCCGACGCTGTAGTTTAAAGAAATTATGGTTTTGCCACTCGTATGCTAAAATCCCAAATTTGTCCCTACTCCGCTTCAATCTGCAAAATAAACACGAAACACAGTAAAAACTCATCTAAAAGACGTGAGAACAACAACAATGTAAGCCTAAAATGTATCCAATCCATGGGTATATTCCTCATTCATCAGTCATACAACATCATAGCTGCAAGATCCAGAGCTTCAAAGTAACTGTCAGACATCATCTGGGTTTTTTGGGTTACCCAGAAACCCAGACAGTCTTGAGGTACCACTTTGTTGTTCAATTTTCTCCATATTCTGGTCATTAACATGTTGTTCTTATAGACCAAATCTATTGTTCTCATTTCAAGTAACAAGTACATATCATTATTCTAGTCCAACAATAACAAAATCTCCAGATTTGATCCGGTCCAACTTTGTCAGAAACGGTGTTCATACACTTTCTGGAAATTCCAGAAAATGACTTCGTGATCAGATGGGCTACTTTGACCATCTACTACATTGATCATGTTTGTGATTTAAGGGATCTAGAGGCATGGATCTAAAGTCCATATAACAAGCTACAACCTGGTTACAACAACATCATCAGATCTCCTAACACCTAACAGATCTTGACCTTGCAAAATCTTGTCAGACGTTGTTAACGAGTTTCTGGGTTGCCCAGAAACTCTTGGTCATGCTCGGTCAATTGAGTTTGACCAACAATAACTTGTAATCTGGACATGGAATAGCTACGATTCCACTTCTAGATCACATTCTTCATGTCAAACTTCAAGTCTATAACTTAAAACAACACAAATTAAAAACAGAAAAGAATCTATGGACTCTGACATTAGCTTGTCAGGCCACTTTATAGGGTTCATGGCAATTTTTGAAAACTTTGATTTTTACCCATTTTGATGCTATAGATCTATGATATACCATCAAAGATCACCATAAAACATCTTCTAACATGTATTAAAACACAAAAACACAACTTTTGTCTATACATGTAAGATCAAAATCAAATTAGGGTTTATACCTTTCTAGTTCAATCTTTGATCCTAGCTCTTCCTAACTGATCTTGGTGATCTAGACACTTGATGAGTGACTGAATCACTTAAGTATTTCGGAGGATTGGAGAGAGAGAGAGAGAGTTGGTTGAGTGTTAGATATCAAATGAGCAAATTGTGTGAACTTTCTCTCTCTTTATCTCTTATAATATGATACAATGTATGTATATCTTGCAAGGTGGCACTCTAGATCAGATTATGGCTTAGATATAAGTAATATGGCTAAGCTTTTGTTGGTCACTAACTAAAGTTTTGGAAAATTCTACAAGTTACATATTAAAGAATGTTAAAAGGGCAATTTAGTCATTTGATTTCCAATTTTAATGGCATTCTAGAAATTTGTCCCAACCCTTAGGGTTTAACCCTAAGGTTTTAACCCTTAGGTTTTACACATTTAATTTTTAGGATTTTCTAATTTTTAAAATAGAAAATTAAGATTTCTAAAATATAATTAGGGTTTCCTAATTATATTAAGGTTTCCTAATCATATTAGAGCTTGCCAATTAGGATTAGTGTTTCCTAATTAGGGTTTAGGGTTCTCGAAATTAAAATTAGGGTTTCCCGACATTCGATTAGGGTTCCTAACTGTGCGTTAGGGTTTCTAAATCACATATTAGGGTTTCTAATCCCTTATTATGGTTTAATAAGTTTATACCCTATCCGATCAATTATTGATCATTGATTCTATACAGTACCATCACGTACTCATTAATACAATTATTATAATTATATTTTCTATCGACTCCCTATCCGTATCTAGGGTTAAGGTTTCTATTCTATGTTAAGCACAACCCTACTCCTATTTCTAAGTCAATACACAAATTGACCACCTCTCTCAGACTTGTATCACAGATACTCAACACAATATTGATAATCAATATTAAATAAATAAATAAAAATTCGTAAAATTTGAATTATTCAAAATCCCGGGTTATCACACTGTGTCCTTGACTTTAAAGGAAGTTAGGACAAGTTCTTGTCATTGGTGGAATTTTCCTACAACAACAGTTATCAAGCAAGTATTGGCATGGCTCCATTCGAGGTATTGTATGGATGCAAGTGTCGTTCTCCAGTATGTTGGGATGAGGTGGGTGAAACAACGTTGTTGGGACCAGAATTGGAACGTATGACTACGAAGAAGATTCAAATGATCCAGCAACATATAAGAACCTCACAATATCGACAAAAGAGTTATGCTGATCTTCATCGAAATGACGTGTAATTCAATGTTGGTGATCATGTGTTGTTACGGGTTGCTCCATGGAAAGGAGTTACAAGATTTGGAAAGAGAGGAAAGTTCAATCCTCGATTCATTGGCCCATTCGAAATCCTCGATCGAGTAGGAACTGTGGCTTATAGACTCACCTTACCACCAAGTATGTCTCGTGTTCATAACATTTTTCACATATCCATGTTACTTAAATATGTGGAAGACCCGAACCAAATTATTGATTTAGAACCAAACGAAATAGCGGAAGATTTAACGTATGAAGAGGTACCTATTAAAATCTTGGATAAGAAGGAGCATATTCTACGCTCCAAAGTTATACCTCAAGTCAAAGTTTTGTGGAGAAACCACGATGTTGAGGAAATGACCTGGGAGTTAGAATCTAAAATGAAATCAAGGTATCCTCACCTCTTCGACATACCAAGTACGTAAGAAGGGGAGGTTGTAAGACCCGAACTTTCATAAATAAAGATTAATTTTTCTAAAAATATATTTTTGAATATTATGGTGTGGATTTGATATAATGTTATAGTTGTGGGTAATATTTATGAATTTTGCAAAGTATGCAAGTTGTTATAAAATATTCGATTGGTCGGGGAATATTCGTTTTAACAGGAAATATTCGTACGACGACACAATCGTTGGTAGACCCCACAACGGAATTATTGTCGGAGTTAGAAAATGATAGAAATATCTTTTTATAAAATAACGGCAAAATTTTTACCGTTAACTGTTGAAATACCTGGTGATAAATGTACAGTAATACGCGTGGTTACATAGTAGCAAACGGTATTGATTATTGATGCTTATGTGAGAAGTCACTCAGTTATACTCAATTATTGCTACAGTAATTGCTGCGTAGTATCTCACATTATTTAATTCAATTATTGTCAATATTTTTATATTATTAAATCAATAATTGATATTTCAAGTTATTCATATTATTATTTGCATAATTAACAATGTCTAGAAAGTTCTGTCGAGGAAAGGGGTTTGGTCACCTAATTGCGCTTCAATAGGGAGAAATCCTTATCGAAAAGCCTCCTCTTTCCTAGGAACGATCTGGTTGTTAATATTGCGAGTTATACTAATGAAGAATAAATGTTGTTAAAAATATTAAGGGGATTTTTATGAAGTATTTGTTGTAAATTTTACTTATTTTATGGACCCCCCATTTACCCATTTTTCAAAATAATCAGTAAAAAGTTATTCAGAATATATATATAATGGTGGGGGCCACGAGTGGGTCAAGTGGGGCCCACATGTTGGTGGAATAATGGAGTCAGGGGGACTTTCAAGTGCAGGTCACGGGAGGGAGTATATATATATATATAGCTTATAAACTATTTACAAGTGCAGAAAATAAAAATGACTTACAAGATTATCTGACTAAGAACATTAGAAGAAGAGGGGTAAAGAAAGACTAACAACGGTAGAGGCTAAAGATTAGACTGAGAAGGAACTCAGCGTCTTTTAAAGTTTGCCTTACCAAATGAGTTCAGTTTCCTTTTATAGATCAAGGAAAGAACTGTTACATGGTTACTATTACATTAACTGAGGTAAAAGTACAAAGTAAGAAACATATTACATTTACTAAAGTAAAGTAAAAGTAAAAGTAAAAGTAAAAGGAATCTGCTTTCGGTGGGAAAGCTGGTGAATTCTTTTGACTAATGCGGTCATGGGGCCCTGGCGCGTGTGACTGAAATGACTAAAGTTCTTTGGGCGAGTCGGCGGTTGCTAAATGATTCTTTGCGCCAGAGCAGTAAATGATGGTCGCCAGAGCGGTGTGCTTGAAATGATTCACTGCCGGAGCGGTGTGCAAATGATGGCTGCCTTCATCACATCTACTTTGATTGATTGATGAATGAGGGAATTTCTTGTTTAACTGATGATGACTGTTCAGGCGAAGGGATCCTGAGCATCCTGAAGACTAATGGTGCCATAGGGGTCACAATTGTCTTCTTCTTCTTCTTCATTTTGACAAGATTCAGCTTCTTTGGACTGTGAAGAAGCATTTTCTGAGGCATCAAACTCCTCGTCTAATTGATTAAATCTTCTATGAATAGCGTCGGCAAAGAGTCTAAGCTGAGCCGTAGAATAACTGTTAATATTAGAAATATCCATTGAATCTGGGGTGGTATCTAATTTATTTTTTGATTTATCAGAGGACTTTTTGGTAGATTTACTAAAGGACTCAATGGAGGGAGTTATGGTAACTGGAGGGGGAAGGATAGGGGAAGGAGGAAATTCCTTTTGAACCTGGCCAACTATCCTATCGACACCAAATTTATCCCACCATTTGATGTAAAAACGGCGAGACACATGGGCAATTGGTGATAAAGAGGTCTGAGCCGTCCTAATGCCGATGGACGACAGAGACTGTAATATGGTGACTTCTTGGGGTGACAAAATCTCGTATTGCCATTTAAGGATCCACGGAATTTTATATTTACTGCAGAAAAGAAGGAAAACTGGGACTCCTTCATAAACTGGATTATACTTAGCATGATTAGTAAAATGGTGAACTTGTGTTTTGAGGGGATCGGGAAGAATCTCATAACACAGACCAAGTCTAGTCCACCAAAGGGTGAACCACATGGGGATTTTACTTTTGAACTTGTGGTCGAACTGTAAAAACCACGAATGACTATGATCTTCATTTTGGTAAAGAAGGATTTTATTCCATGCCTCAATATAATCGAAATAGCACTAAGAGCTAGTTTGATTAGAGAGAGACCTGAGATCTGAAGGATGACTTCCCCAATCGGAAAAACTGGGGATTTGTTTAATATAAAGTGAATGATAAAGAAGTTTAGACTTATTATCATTAGCATAAATTGGTTTAATAAATACTGACTCGATTTCAAGAAGGATGTCCTTATAATACGCAAGGGATTTATAAGGAGCCCACGGGAGGAAATGCCAGCCAATAGGAAAATACTGGGCTGTAAGTTTAATAGGGTCATCTTTGGGTTTCATGTGTAACTCAAGGTGAAATAGGTGTTGATCGTATTTAACCTAATATTCAGAGGCTGGATAACTAGATTTGGATGAGGTTGCCCTCGTTTGATTAGCATATGGGTCAATTGGTTGAGGTTGACTAGCAAGGGCCGATGTATAGGGCTTGGGGATCGTCCCAAGAACCTGAAGTTTAGTAATTTAACTAGGCTGAGCAACTTAGTTGACTGGGTGAGGAACAACAGTTCCCTTTAACTGATTGACTGGGCCAGAAGAACGGCCATGACCACGAGAAGATGATCCTCCTCGTATACTCATGTCGTAGAGACAGTACCTGTATTGATGAATTCACATTTGAGAAAATCAGGAACTGAATTGTTACTACCTTTAATATATTCAATATCAAAATCAAAAATACCGAGGAGAGCTTGCCATCTAGCGAATGAATGCTCAGAGGTGACGTTCTCAACGTCTTTTTCAAGAATAAATTTTTCTAATTTGCAATCTATTCTAACTAGAAATTTTTGATTGAGTAGATCACGTTGAAATTTATTAATACATAAAATAAGTGACAAAATCTCTTTTTTAATAGTACTATAATTTAACTGTGTAGGATTCCATGCGCTGGAATGAAATCGGACGATTTGTTGTGAGGAAGTAGGAGTTAACTTTTGTTTGAGAATGCCACCAAATCCAATGTCAGAGGCATCGATTTCAACTATTTTGAATGCTGAATCATTTGAAATGCCAAGGCAAGGCAAAACTTTAACATATTTTTTTAACTTGTGTTGACGACGTAAGTATGAAGGCCACCCAAGGAGGTGGATTAACTTTGTAAGTTACCGAAAAAGAGGCTTACAAATCTTCTTAAGATTTTGGTAGAACTTGCCAATATAATTGAAATGAGCCCAAAAATCTCTCAGAATGTGTTTACTCGGTAATCTTATCTCGGGAACCCATTTACGAATTGAATAGCTCATCAATCGGGTCAGTGAGTCCATGATAGAAGATTAGACAGAGAAACCTGACTTTAGTCAAAAACAGGCTACACTTGGAAGGTGAAAGAACAAGAGAATTGGTTTTAACCGTTTTGAAGAACGAATTCAAATGCTTAATATGCTCTTCAATAGTCTTGGAGAATACAAGGATATGGTCAATATAAACAATGATAAAATGACTGAAAGGATTCAAAATATTATTGAGAATATTCTGAAATTCACTAGGTGCATTCTTTAGTCCAAATGACTGAACATTCCATTCGTAATGACCGAACGGAGTGGTAAATACTGTTTTGTATCTGTCCTTGGGGTGAATAGCAACTTGCCAGAATCCTGACCTAAGGTCAAATTTACTGAAGATGGTGGATGAGCTTAACCTACTAAGGAGATCTTCCTTATTTAATAGAGGGTACCTAATCCACTCTAAGACTTTATTTAATGGTTTGTAATTGATAACTAAGTGAGGAACACCTCTTTCTTTTTCTGCTTCATTGTTAACATAGAAAGCAGGACAAGACCATGGTGATTTACTATGTCTAATTAATCCTTTACTAAGGAGATCATTGATTTCCTTTTTGCATAACTCCATTTGTTCATGACTCATTTGAATTGGTCTAGCTTTAGTAGGAATTAGATGTTCTTTGAATTCTTTAGCATAAGGTAGTCTGACTACATGCTTCTTCCTATGCCAGAAGGTGTTGGGAGAATCAGAACACAAATTTTCTTGTAAATAATCTTTTAATTTGACAACTTGTTCTTGAACTCTTTTACTCTTAAGTTGCTCTTCAACTTGTTTATATTTAATTTCTTCCTTTAAAAAGCTTAATTGGGTAACTTTACAATTTAATAGGTTTACCGATTTAGAAATTAATTCTTCTTGAATGAATTTTAAATCTCTTTCTTTTGGTTTAATAAGAAATTTAAATTTTATCTTCTTTCCTAAATGCTCGCAGCTTAATCCTTTACTATTGGTAGTAAATGGGTATAATAAGTATATAAATGGTAACCCTAAAATGATTTTATCTGTAAGATTGCGAATTAAAACAAATGAGGTTTTAAAACACATATTGTCTTGACAAATATGAACTTTAGGTAATTTATATTTTATTTCCATTTGACTGCCATTAGCTGAATTGAGCTTTTCACTAGTCTTTTTATAATACTTAGTGGGGATAAGACCTTCTTGAATACAATTCAGATCTACACCAGTATCAACCAAGGCAGGAAGTTGTATCGAGAAAGTTTTATCAATAACTAAATTGATAGAGATATACCATTTTTGGATGGTGATATCTTTAATTCTTTTAAGAGAAAGACCTTGAACAAAAAGATCAGTCTCATCTTTAATACCTGAAGATTCGGGTATGTCATGATCTTCTTCATTGGAAGAGGAATCATGAACCTGAAGGTCAGATTTTTTATCTTCAATTTCCTTTTTTAAATTAGCAACGTCTAATTTTAAATTAGAAATTTCTCTTTTGAGTTTATTAACTTCTTGATGTAATTCAGGGAGAGTGACTTCTCTAATTGGGGACTTAAATCTTTCAAGTGTTTTATTAAGACTAAAAATAGGTTTCTCTTTGGCTTTAAGAACCTTATCCGTAATTTTCTTATCTTTTGTTAATAATTCTTTTAACTGTTTTGTGTACTGAATTTTTAAATCTGGATCAGTAATCTTGCTAATTAAGTCAATTAACAAAGAACTTTCTTCATCTTCCTTGGTAATTACATTTAATCTTTTACAACAGTTGTTACTGCAATCCTCAGCACATACTATAACTTCGTTATCACTATTTGAATCATCGTTACAAGTGCCGCTACTACACGAAGATTCTGGGATATCAGAAGCTTCTTCGTTACTGACATTATTTTCAATTCTTATTAATTCTAATAATTGTTCAGTGTCTTCATTAGAGATATTCAGCTGAGCTAATTTTTGCTTAACTCTACACTCACTCTTGTAGTGCCCTTTCTGCCCACAATTGTGACAGACAATTTTACTTTTATCAAATTCCTTTGATTTTTAGTTAATTTTTTGTGTGTTGACTTAGGTTTCTTATAGTAAGAATCTTGATTTTTATCTTGATTATATCTCTTTTTACGATGCTTATGACTCTTATGCTGAGACTCAATATATTTGTGTTTGTGCCTGTGCTTTCTTCTAGAGGGAGCCACAAGGGGTAAACCATATTGTTCATAGAAGGTGCCTAACTCGTACTTGACTTTATTTTTATCTTTACTGGCTTGTTTAGCTAATTTAAAGTCAATACACAATTTTAATCCAATTTTTTGAATGTAACTTATAATATCACCGTAGGTTAAGTTATCATAATCAATATATCCTAAATTTTTACTCAATTCTTCTCTAACTTTATGTGCAAACAAAGAAGGTAAACCATTTACGAATTTTTCTTTCCAAAATGGTTTGTTACTATCAGTGCGCATCATAACTCGTGAAGTAAAAACATCTTTATACCACCTAAAATCACTTAGGGTGGGACAAGTGAGGTTACTAAGCTGATTATGAATTATTTCAGTGATGTTACTAGGAGTTCCAATGAAATGTTTAATAATAGTGAAAATTAAAGTATTAACTCCATCTGGCGGACCAATACCAGCATCTTCATCAAAGATGGGATTGCCGTCATCGTCCATTTGGACAGTATGGATAATTGATATTCTAGACTCTTCTATGAGATGTTTTTTCCACCAAGACCTAAGAATACCAGTAAATCCACTAGCTATTAATTCAACTATATCTGGTTGAGATAGATGATTGAATTTGGTAATATAGCTATTAGCTACCATAGACATATGATTTAGTTTATTAAGAATTTCTTGTTCACTAAATCCATCAATATTCCATTCATATATTTTATTAGATGAGACAGAGAATTGTTTATCTAGATTTCTCTCTTCGAACTGTAAGTCCGGACGAATAGGTCTAGAGTACCAATTTCTGGTAATACTCGTGTTGTTAACAGTTAATTTGTTAAGCTGATCATTAAAGTCTGAAACAGTATTAGACTTTTTAGAAGAACTACTGCTTTCATTATCAGATTCAACCTGATCAATTAGAGCAATAGTGCCACCTGTACCGGCTTCATTTTTGAGTTTTTTAAATATTTTATCAATTGCATGTGTGAGTTCACTATCTTGATTGGGTAATCCTAGTTTATATCTATTTTCTGGTAATTTTAGTAAGGGTTGTTCAATTTTTGAATCAGGCCTCTTAATAGCAGTTTCTTCAAATTTTTCTTCAATTCTATCAAGCTGTCTACCAACAGTTGCTAGGTATTAATTACTGAAATTTAATTGTTCAATAATTTTTTTATCATCTTTAATATTATCAGAAATTTTAAAAGGATCTGCTATGCGATCAAGTATTTTTACCTAATAACTATAGATTCTAATGGAGGATGACTAGAAGTAGTTTTGGATTTATCTTCTTTAACCCACTGAGTTTTGGTAATAACATTACATTTTCCTTGGTACTGTTCATACCAATCATAAAAGGTAATGTTTATTTCTTCATTTTTAATAAATCGTTTCCATCTATTAACTATCTTTTATCTTTCTTTTTCAGTAGGGTGATTAGATCTAAATAGATGTCTTTTTTCTTTATTTGACTTAGAGTTAAAATCGTTGACTAGATTATCCCAATCTAAGACAAAATCAGATTGGTTATGTATGGGGGCATTAAAATCAGATTGAGTGGGAAACTTAGAAGACGTCGGAGAAGAAGAGCCTTCTTCTTCAATGGTATCATTCTGGGTGTAACTGAGGTGACTAGCTTGACCTTGATTAAGGATTCCTTTAAGCTTAATGTCTTTAATAGAAGGATTACTAAGAACTTCAGTGTCTCTTCGAGTATGGATAACTGAAGGTGCCGATGAACTTGAAATATCTTCTATTATAAATGGATTTCTAGTACGTTCAAAACTAATTTTAACAGTTCCGTCTGAAAACTATATAATATTTTCTATGTTTAATGAATTGTTAACTACAGGCTGCTATGGTAACTCATTTGGTAAAGTCCATTGACTAGGTAAAGTAATATCCTTCCAGAGAATTGTTCTCGGGATCTGGACATTAGCATCACTAGTTGAGCTTTGAATTAAAATTGTTTGATCGTTAGGACTTTTATTAAGAGCATGAACATTCAACTTCGACTTCATAGTCTTATAATAAATCATGTACATCAAAGCTATAGGTTGAGATCCTTCAATCATATGAGTAATCTCACCAGCAGTTTTAATATTTAATGTTAAGGCTTTTAATAAATTTTGATCACTGAGGAATCAGGAAAGCAATTGAAATGGATAGGACCATTATGCAGACTTGATTCCATAGCTCCAATAATACTGGGGTAATAATTCAAAAATCTAGTGTCCCTAAGACAAAGGTAGATACATGAATTAATTCCTTTAATGTTAAGTGGTTTAACTGCAACTTGAACAAGACCTATATGAATAAAATAATAACCCCTTTTTCTATATTTTTAATAACATCTGGATATAAAAGACTATAATTTTCATATTCTATGTATATAGCATAAACCTTTTCAACTGTCTTAACATTATAATCAGTTTTAAAGTTATCTAAAAAAGTTGACTGATAAATATCTCTGGGAGAAACTCTGGGTATGTTCCAATCATGGAGTACCTGCCTAATATTTTCAAAAAACATGTTCTTCTTGGTTTACTTTAACAGAAAAGAAAAGATTAAGAAGACGACCGGTGAATCGATAAAGTAACATTTAGGGAAGGGATTACATCTTTATCCTAGAGTAAATGTTTGAGGGAAGATCGAAGTATGAAAGACTTCGTCTTCATCTTCTAACTAGAAGAAGGAAGCTGAAAGCTTCTTCTCCGGCTAACTTCTAGAGAGAAGGGAGAGAGAGGACCTCAGGTGAGGTTTTCTTATAAAAGAAAAGCCTGAGTAACTCTAACACTTCGAGTTACTTAAATAGAAAACTGAAAAGTAAATTACTGTTGAATCACACAGGATTCACTATTACATTAACTGAAGTAAAAGTAATTTACTTAAGTAAAAGTAAAACGTAAGAAACATTTTACATTTACTTTTACATTGGTAAAAGTTAAAAACATTTAACTTAAGTAAAAGAAAAAGTTATTCTTTTACTTTTACATTTACTAAAGTAAAAGACTTTTGCTTTAAGTAAAAGCGAAAGCTAAGATGATGGCTGGGGCCATCACCTGTCGGTTGACTGAAGATGCCTCTGGCGTCTTCTCCGTTGACTGGTCCGTCCCTGTCGGTGCCGAAGGGTGCTATTAATCATCTTATCAGATGAGTCACCATCCCCATACATTTCCACCTCAAAATTTTTATCCAGGAAATAACCCTTTCAGCCCCAAAAATTTGGATTAAAAAGAAGGAGAAAAAAAATTTCACCGAAAAATTGGTCAGATCTTCAAAATTTCTTAGATTTTGTAGAAAAAAATTTGTTTAAAAACAAATCAGACTGAAATCTAAAACAAAGGATAACTCGATTGGTCATGATCTGTCAGTACAATCGATCTAAATAGGAGACTTCTTTGTTAACTGTTTAAACAAAAATTCTTTCTTCGATCATTCCGACTTAAACTCAAACCGTTCTTGCATGAGTAAACTCATACCATAAGATCTAATGATACCATTAGCCTACACTGCTCTCTTACTAGAGTCTTACAATGGCTTAACGGGTCTTATGGCGATCTTAGATGGTTTATGGCAAGTCAGGCGATTAAAGTGGAGCCAAAGAAATTAAAAGTTTGAAGAAACATTTAAAAAACAAATCAAACTGTTTTCAATCGAAACCACTAACAGAATCAAGAACCAACCGTGTGGCTCTGATACCATTTAACAGCAGGTAAGTTTTCAAAAGAAAAACTTTAACAGAAAAAGAAAAGATTAAGAAGACGACCGGTGAATCAGTAAAGTAATATCTTTCTTTTATTTATAAACATTTGCGGAAGGGATTACAGTATATCCTGAATCTAAATGTTTGAGGAAAGATCGAAGTATGAAAGACTTCGTCTTCATCTAACTAGAAGAAGGAAGCTGAAAGCTTCTTCTCCAGCTAACTTCTAGAGAGAAGGGAGAGAGCGGACCTCAGGTGAGGTTTTCTTACAAAAGAAAAGCCTGAGTAACTCTAACAC
The DNA here is from genome assembly GCA_020205615.1 of Panax quinquefolius. NCBI lineage: Eukaryota > Viridiplantae > Streptophyta > Magnoliopsida > Apiales > Araliaceae > Panax > Panax quinquefolius. The sequence goes on from CM035170.1 coordinate 52,663,507, forward strand.
TACGAGTTACTTAAATAGAAAACTGAAAAGTAAATTACTGTTGAATCACGCAAGATTCACTATTACATTAACTGAAGTAAAAGTAATTTACTAAAGTAAAAGTAAAAATTAATAAACATTTTACATTTAGTTTTTACATTGGTAAATGTAAGAAACATTTAACTTAAGTAAAAGCAAAAGTTATTCTTTTACTTTTACTTTTACTTTTACTTTTACATTTACTAAAGTAAAAGACTTTTGCTTTACGAAAACAAAAGCTGAGATAATGGTTGGGGCCATCACCCGTTGGTTGACTAAAGATGCCTCTGGCGTCTTCTCCGTTGACTGGTCCGTCCATGTTGGTGCCGGAGGGTTCTGTTGATCATCTTCTCAGATGAGTCACCATCCCCATACATTTCCACCTCAAAAATTTTATCCAGGATATAACCCTTTCAGCCCCAAAAATTTGGTTTATAAAGAAAGAGAAAAAAAAATTCACCGAAAAATTGGTCAGATCTTCAAAATTTCTTAGATTTTGTAAAAATATTTTGTTTAAAAACAAATCAGACTAAAATCTGAAACAAAGGATCACTCGATTGGTCCTAATCTGTCAGTACAATCAATCTAAACAGGAGACTTCTTTGTTAACTGTTTAAACAAAAATTCTTTCTTCGATCATTCCGACTTAAACTCAAACCGTTCTTGCATGAGTAAACTCATACCGTAAGATCTAATGATACCCATAGCCTACACTACTCCCACACTGGAGTCTTACAACGGCGTAACGGGTCTTATGGCGATCTTAGGTGGTTTACAGCAAGTCAAGCGATTTAAAGTGGAGCCAAAGAAATTGAAAGTTTGAAGAAACATTTAAAAAACAAATCAAACCGTTTTCAATCAAAACCACTAACATAATCAAGAAACAACCGTATGGCTCTGATACCATATAACAGCGACGAAAGTTTTTAAAAGAAAAACTTTAACAGAAAAGAAAAGATTAAGAAGACGACCAGTTAATCGGTAAAGTAATCTCTTTCTTTTATTTATAAACATTTGAGGAAGGGATTACATCTTTAACCTAGATCTAAATGTTTGAGGGAAGATCGAAGTATGAAAGACTTCGTCTTCTTCATCTAACTAGAAGAAGGAAGCTGAAAGCTTCTTCTCCAGCTAACTTCTAAAGAGAAGGGAGAGAGCGGACCTCAGGTGAGGTTTTCTTACAAAAGAAAAGCCTGAGTAACTCTAACACTTCGAGTTACTTAAATAGAAAACTGAAAAGTAACTTACTGTTGAATCACGCAGGATTCACTATTACATTAACTGAAGTAAAAGTAAATTACTAAAGTAAAAGTAAAACGTAATAAACATTTTACATTTACTTTTTACATTGGTAAATGTAAGAAACATTTAACTTAAGTAAAAGCAAAAGTTATTCTTTTACTTTTACTTTTATATTTACTAAAGTAAAAGACTTTTGCTTTACTTTTAAGCAAAAGTTTAGAGATGATGGTTTGGGACCATCACTTGTCGATTATCAAGAAGATGCCTCAGCGTCTTCTCCGATTGATCGGTCCGTCCTCTCGTTGGTGCCGGGAGGTGTCTGTTGATCATCTTCTCAGATAAGTCACCATCCCCATACATTTCCACATCAAAAATTTTATCCAGGAAATAACCCTTTCAGCCCCAAAAATTTGGATTATAAAAAGAAAGAGAAGAAAAAAAAATTCACCGAAAAATTGGTCAGATCTTCAAAATTTCTTAGATTTTGCAAAAAAAAATTGTTTAAAAACAAATTAGACTGAAATCTGAAACAAAGGATCACTCGATTGGTCCTGATCTGTCAGTATAATCGATCTAAACAGGAGACTTCTTTGTTAACTATTTAAACAAAAATTCTTTCTTCGATCATTCCAACTTAAACTCAAACCGTTCTTGCATGAGTAAACTCATACCGTAAGATCTAATGATACCCATAGCCTATAATTTTGCTTCCCACAATCGGAGTCTTACAACGGCGTAGAATTCAGTCTTATAAGCGAACTTAGGTGGTTTACGGCAAGTCAGGCGATTGAAAGTGGAGCCAAAGAAATTGAAAGTTTGAAGAAACATTTAAAAAACAAATCAAAACGTTTTCAATCAAAACCACTAACAGAATCAAGAACCAACCGTATGGCTCTAATACCATATAACAGCGGGTAAGTTTTTAAAAGAAAAACTTTAACAGAAAAAGAAAAGATTAAGAAGACGACCGGTGAATCGGTAAAGTAACATTTAGGGAAGGGATTACATCTTTATCCTAGACCAAATGTTTGAGGGAAGATCGAAGTATAAAAGACTTTGTCTTCATCTTCTAACTAGAAGAAGGAAGCTGAAAGCTTCTTCTCCGGCTAACTTCTAGAGAGAAAGGAGAGAGCGGACCTCAGGTGAGGTTTTCTTTCAAAAGAAAAGCCTGAGTAACTCTAACACTTTGAGTTACTTAAATAGAAAACTGAAAAGTAAATTACTGTTGAATCACGCATGATTCACTATTACATTAACTGAAGTAAAAGTAATTTACTAAAGTAAAAGTAAAACGTAATAAACATTTTACATTTACTTTTTACATTGGTAAATGTAAGAAACATTTAACTTATAATCCCTTCCCTAAACTCGTTTTTGATTGAAAATGAGTTTGATTTGTTTTTAAATATTTCTTCAAACTTTCAATTTCTTTGGCTCCACTTTCAATCGTCTGACTTGCCGTAAACCACCTAAGATCGCCATAAGACTCGTTAAGCCGTTGTAAGACTCTAGTAAGAGAGCAGTGTAAGCTAAGGGTATCATTAGATCTTACGGTATGAGTTTACTCATGCAAGAACGGTTTGAGTTTAAATCGAAATGATCGAAGAAAGAATTTTTGTTTAAACAGTTAATAAAGAAATCTCCTATTTAGATCGATTGTACTAACAGATCAGGACCAATCGAGTGATCCTTTGTTTCAGATTTCAGTCTGATTTGTTTTTAAAAAAAATATTTTACAAAATTAAAGAAATTTTGAAGATCTGACCAATTTTTCGGTGAATTTTTTTTTCTTCTTCTTTTTATAATCCAAATTTTTGGGGCTGAAAGGGTTATTTCCTGGATAAAAATTTTGAGGTGGAAATGTATGGGGATGGTGACTCATCTGAGAAGATGATCAACAAAGATTCTCCCAAGACACAACAGGACTTTACCATTCGAGAAGAAGACGCCAGAGGCATCTTCAGTCAACCAACAGGTGATGGCCCCAGCCATCATCTTAGCTTTTGCTTTTACTTAAAGCAAAAGTCTTTTACTTTAGTAAATATAAAAGTAAAAGTAAAAGAATAACTTTTGCTTTTACTTAAGTTAAATATTTTTAACTTTTACCAATGTAAAAGTAAATGTAATATATATATATATATATATTATAAGTTTTGTTTTTTTATGAAAAATAGAATATATTATATTTTATTATGTATAGTGTTTGCATAGTGACTGCATAGTAAATCAGAAAAAATCAGACGAATTCATTGTAGCTCGTGACCCTTTTCCTGTGCACACGTGATTTTCTAAATTCAAATAGTATCCTTTCTATTCTCCTATAAATAGGATGCTTAGTTAGAATTAAAAATTACACCAGAATCAGAGAATTCTTAATCTATAATATTGAGCATATTTCTTTTGAATTTTAGGAAGTTTAAAGTGTAGAAAACAGTACAAGTTTTCTTCAAGAATATCCCCGCCCTACCGGTCAGAAATACTCTCCTTTTAAGGTAAGAGATATTATTTTTGTTCAATATTCGTAAGAAATAATATTTTTTTCCATACTTTGTAGTATGTAAGTAATATTATTTCGTTTCAGATCCTGAATTCTATACTCATTTTGTTAAGTTTTATCTTTTATACTCCATGAAATTAGTAGAATATCCTTGAAATTTGTGCTTCATCCAATATCTTTTCATGAAAATATTATTCTGAACATTCTTAATAAGTTTTAACTTTTTCATGTCGAAGTAATATTCACGGGGTACTATTTCCAAATTACTATTCACTCGGGTACTATTCACCCGGGTACTATTAATGATAAAAATTGATTTTTTTTCGGTCCAAATCATTTTTAGTACAATATTATTCTTGAATTTTACTCCACAAAGCAGTATCATGTTGGCAATTTGGACATTTTTGAATTCTGGATAAATTAAATTATAAATCTTTAAAATTTATCCTTTGCTTTCATTTAATTGAATTCTTATATTATTGTCATCATCCTCATGCTTATATTGTTATGAAAGTAATTTTTTTCCCGTAGTACATAGATGGACTGGTGATCGATATGATTATGACCAGGGATCATTCGGTATAATCATGACTTGTAATGTTACAAATGATGTGGTAAAAGTCCTCATTAGCCCGTAGTGTATTGATGGACAGTTGTTGGCATGATCATGACCATTGATGATTACACGAATATCCTTGGCCAGCAGTGCATGGATAATTCGTGGAAGTGATACTAATGAATATCTTTGGCCGTAGTGCATAGATGATTCGATGATGTGGATTATTTATTAAGTAGAGTCTCAGCGATAAAATTGATGATAAACTTTTTAAATCATAGAAGATAGTAGATATCATGCTCTACTTGACTCTTCTAATGGATTGCTTGTTCCACTGCAGTTAAACTTGATGTTTATTATATTTTATCAGTTTAACACTGTTGAAGGCTAACGATAATTTATTTTGCATTATCTTAGTCATAATATTTTTTACTAGGCTAGTTGTGCTCACTTTTTTGCTTTCATTGTTCTCTTCAGAAAATGAGAACGTAGTCGGGACTAGTCGAGGAATGGAGTGACGGTCCGAGATGGTTGTTTTAGTAGTCCTCACTATTTAGTGTGATAATAAATGTAATGAGGATTGAATTTGAGTTTGGATATTGTCTATAAGACAATACTCGTGTAAAAACTCAGCTATGTTTTATCGTATTTTACACGACAGTTGTATTAATTAAGTTTGTATTTAAATTTTGTACCATGTATTTGGCAACTCAGAATGGGTGATGTATACCTATTTTGGGGGCGTCACAGTTAGCCTTTAATAGTGTTAAATAGATAGAATATAATATACAACAAGTTTAACTGCAGCGGAACAAGCAATCCAATAGAAGAGTCAAGTAGAGCATGATATCCACTATCTTCTATGATTTAAAAAAGTTTATCATCAATTTTATCACGAGACTCAAATTTCAATAATAATCCACATCACTGAATTATCCATGCACTATGGGCCAATGATATTCATTAGTATCACATCCACGAATTATCCATGCACTACGGGCCAAGGATATTCGTGTTATCACCAACTATGAGACCCCAGATTTTATGAATAAAGATTTAATTTTCTCGAAATATATTTTTTTTTTAATATTATGGTGTGGATTTGATATAATGTTATAGTTGTGGGTAATATTTATAAATTTTGAAAAGTATGCAAGTTGTTATAAAATATTCGATTGGTCGGGGAATATTCTTTTTGTCGGGGAATATCCGTACGACGGCACAATCATTGGTGGACCCCACGACGAAAGTATTGTCGTATTTAGAAAACGACAGAATTATCTTTTTATAAAATAATGGCGGAAGTGTTACCGTTAAAACTGTTGAACTACCCGGTAGTAAAAGTACAGTAATACGCGTGGTTGCATAGTAGCACACGGTGTTGGTTATTAATGCTTACGTGATAAGTCACTCAGTTTTGTTTTATTAGTATTATTAATGTAATAAAACAGAAAAGCTTTTTATATAAAACAGAATACTTTTATAAAGTTATTCTATAAATAGAATATATTATATTCTATTGTGTATAGTGTTTTGCATAGTAAAATCTTTTTATATAAAACAGAATACTTTTATAAAGTTATTCTATAAATAAAATATATTTTATTTTATTATCCATAGTGTTGCATAGTGCCTGCATAGTATTTTGCATAGTAAAATCTTTTTATATAAAATAGAATACTTTTATAAAGTTATTCGCTTTTATTAGATTATAAATAGAATATCTTATATTTTATTTAAAAGATTTTGCTTTAAATACTGAATCGTCCGATTAAAAGTAAATCAATCTGGATCGTTCATGAATTAGTTACTATGCAATCCATTCTTCTATAAATAGAAGCTCATTCCTTCATTATTTCTTACTTAATTCAATTTGAAACTCTAGAGAGAGAAACTATAGAGAGAATTCTTCTTCTATAATCTTGAAAATGTATTTCTTTAGAGTTTAAGAAAGCTTTGAGCGTAGTATAAGTTTTCTTCTTCGAGTATATCCTCGCCCTACCAGTCGGAATACTCTTCTTTCAAAGGTAAGGGATATTATTTGTTGTACTTGTAAGGGATATTATTTATTGTACTCGTAAGGGGTATTATTTTTTGTACTCGTAAGAAGAAGAGAAGTCTGTTACCTCTCTATTCCAGTATCCAGCTTTATTATAAGGTAAGGGATATTATTTGTTGTACTCGTAAGGGGTATTATTTCTTTCGTAGTCATGAAGAGAAGTTCTGTTATTTCATTCTTTATTATTCTGTTGGAATAATCTGTATACGCGGTCTACCCTATACTTGGTGAAATTCTTCTATTATTCCATTCTTTATTATTATGTTGGAATAACATGTCTATGCGAAGTACCGCATACATGGTGATATTCTTTTGTTATTCTATTCTTTAATTATTCTATTGGAATAACCTGTCTGTGCGGTATATCGCATATATGGTGATTTCTGTTGTTATTTCATTCTTTATTATTCTGTCGGAATATCCTATCTATGCGTTTATGCCGGACCTGGTTCTATTATTTATTATTCGCCGAATATCATATACGTGCGTTTCTGTGGGACTGGTTCCATTATTTATTATTCTGTTGGGAATAACCTATCTGTGCAGTCTATCGCACGCATGGTGAATCCTTCTGTTATTCCATTCTTTATTATCCTGTTGGAATAACCTTTCTATGTGGATTACCATATGTATGGTGAATGATCATTTATATTCACTCCTTATTAAATTGTGAAAATGATCTGTATACGTGGATTACCGCATGGCGGGTGAAAATCCATTTGCACTTTCACATATTCTCTTTTACTCAGTTGGTTAAAGCTTTGACTTCTATACTCTATGAAATTAGTGGAATATCCTTGACATTTGCACTTCATCCAGTATTTTTTCATGAAAATATTCTTCTGAGCATTCTTGAATTTTACTCTACAAAGAAGTATCATGTTGACAATTTGGACATTATTGAGTTCAGGATAAATTAACGTATAAATCTTTAAAATTAATTCTTGAACTTGATTTATTGAATTATTATGTCATTGTCATGATGAGTTATGTTGGTTATTATGTGAACACTGGAAAGTTTCTTAGAAATCACAAAGGGTTAAAAATCAGATTTTGGTGAAAATGAAACATGAAATTCAATTGACCATATCTCCTATTATATTTCGAATTTTTGAGTGTGGTCAAGTTCTAGAGTTAGATCTATGAGTTTCCTAACTTATCCAAGTGGAATCACTGGAAAAGGTATTGTAGATTTTCGTGTGTACTGATTCTAGCAAAGGAGTCAAAAGTTGTAAATTACAAAAAGGCTACTGCCCAAAAGTTTAAAAGGGCATTTTCGGCCACTTAAATTGTGAGAAAAATTTCTGCCTTTTGGGACATAGAAATATATGGTATAAAGTACCTCCTGTCCAAAAATGAGCTCATTCCGACTTAAAATGAGCAAGTTATGACCATTTCAATATTTAGGTTTTTCCGACGGAAAGCGCTATAACCGGAGTTTTATAACTCCGATGACCGTGAAATTTAAACTGGAAGCTCACGTTAACATTTGTAAGATCCTGCCAAAATTTGAGAATTTCTGGACTTAACCTTGAGGTAGCTAATTTCTTAAGGAATTAATTAGAAATTGATGTTTAAAAAATAGTAAATGAATTTTAAAAATTTTGAGAAAAATATATGTTCAATATGGGACTATATTCTGCTTAATCCCAGAAAGGAATAATTTTTGGGATGATTTGGTATTTTTCATGAAAATGGTTTAGTTACGAACATATGAATTAAATATGTTATGTGAAGTTGAAAAATTGGTAAATAGGATTTTATGGCTTGAAAATCCTATATAAGGTATATGCAGATTTTGGATGAGTAATTTGATTATTGGTGATAAAATTTTATGAGTATGGCATTTTTGAATGATTAAATGCATTATTTAGAAAAGTGTAAATAATTAAATTAAATTGTTTATAAGTTTAAGGAGTGATTAAAATATTGTTATAATATTAACAATATTAGATTATGATTTTATTAAGTGATTGATAATGTTTGGATAAATTTAAAGTCTTTAATATTTATCCTTGATTTAGTTTGACTAATGCTTATAATACTGTCATCATCCTCATGTTTATAATATGTTGAAAGTCATCTGTGGCTTGTAGTGCATAGATGGACTTGGTATGATTATGACCAGGGATTATTCAGTATAATCATGACCGCAATGTTACAAATGATGTGAAAAAAGTCCTCATTGGCCCGTAGTGCATTGATGGACAATTTTTGGTATGATTATGTGTGACGCCCCCAAAATAGGTATACAACACCCATTCTGAGTCGCCAAATACATGGTACAAAAACCAAACTACAAGTTCAATAATACAATTGTCGTGCAAAATATGACAACACATACTGTGAGTTTAAATACAAATATTGTCTTCTAGACAATATCCACACTCAAATAAGTCCTCATTACAATTATTCATACACTATTTTACAGAAATAGTGAGGACTGCTAAAACATCTTTCTAGAACCATCACTCCATACCTCGACTAGATCCTGCTATGTTCTCACCTCCTGAGAAGAAAAATGGAACAAAAAGGAAAACGGTGAGCTCAACTAGCCCAGTAAAGAATATTATGACTAAGATAATATACAACAAATTATCATTAGTTTTTAACATGGAAAAATCTGATAAAATATAATAGACAACAAGTTTTAGATCAAAGAATCGCAGTGAAACAACAATCCATTAGAAGAGTCAAGTAGAGAATGAGTTCTACTATCTTCTAAGATTTAAAAGTCCATCATCAATTTTTTATCCATGTAACATCAATCAATATACATCTTTAATCAAATATTCATCTTTGCACTACAGTGCCAAAGATATTCATTTGTATCACCACCATTATGTTCATCTCAACACTGCTCATCTTTGCACTACGGGCAAAGATATTCATCAAGAAATCATTCATCTTTTGCTACTACGTGCCAAAGATATTCAGTAATATCATCATTTAGGACTGAGGATGATGAAAAATATTTTAAAGAAAACGAATCCAGTGAGACAGAAGGATAAATAATACTTCATAATAACCAATTGTGAAGCAGAATTCAAAAATAAAGATCAAAATATGGATACAATCAAAGATAGTAACCATAATAGACATCTTGGACAAAAGGAAAATTTTTATTTTTTTTCGTGAATAAATATCGTATCGTGAATAAGAACCCCAACACAAAAAGTTCCAAATTTGATAAAAAGTTCGCACTAATATTTCTAAGATAATGATATTGAAAAGAAACAATATCATTTACGAAGAAAATAACATCCTTACCTCAAAATAACTGTATTTACTTGGAATATCGGATATAGTGCTGACAGAAACTTGCACTGAATAGCAACTCTCAAAGTATCAAAATACTCACAAAAATACGCTCGATAATCTAAAGAGAAAGAAAACTTGTTTCTGGTGTTATTTTCAATTCTAACCTAAGCGTCTATTTATAGGAAAATGCTAGAATGCCATAGGAGACTAAAATAATAAAATATATTATTTCTTTCTTATTATTCCTACGCATGCCATCCTTGAATCAAGCTAGCCACCAATTCTGAAAATTTTCAACAGCCCATGTGCATTCAACACCAACCAAAAAGTGGGTCCCACCCATAATTTAATAAAAATTATTTTATTTTTCGAAACTTCAGTAATTCATAGAAAATAGTCTGTTTATCAGAAAAATACGGATTTTATGTCCATTTCACACGAAATCGAATTCTCTACAACTTTGCAGAAGGACGTTTTTCCAAATTCCAAACAGAAAATATCTGAAATCCATAAACGGGTGATTTTTAATACCTCCACACCGACAAAATACTGATAAAATACCTCAGCATTAATTCCTTTATTTATAACCACATAAATAAATCCATCATTTATATCCACATCAAATAAATATTTTCTTATCATATAAATCAATAATTAATTATTCACAAATAATATTATAGACTCACAATTATGACAACCAGGCCGTTCCCAAGAAAGAGGGGGCTTTCCAATAAGAATTTCTCCTTACTAGCGCGCAATTCGGTGACCAAACCTCTCCTTGACAGAACTTTCTAGACATTGCCAATAATGCTATCTAATAATATTATTCAAATAGTATGAATTATTGATCCGATAATGGGAATATCATGCGAGGACAATTATTGAAACAACAATAATATAAAATATCAACGCAAAGAATTATTGAATCAATAAAATAAAATATTGAATAAGAATCATCGTAATAATTATTGAGTAGTGCCTTCTTACGTAAGAATCAATAATTCAACAATATTGTACAATACCATGTGCTCATCGCGGCAACCACGCCAGACATCAGATTTTAACCACTGTGTAATCTAACAAAGGTTAATAAAGAATAATTACGTCGTTATTTATAAAAACTCAAACTTATCGCTTTTCTTCATCCGGCAGCTTATTCTCATATGGAGCCCACAAATGATCATACCGTCGCATTTAATATTCTCCGACAACAAGAATATTCCACGACAAAACGAATATTCCCCAACAACAATGATTATTTTATAACCACTTGCTTATTTTGCAAAATTTGCACATTTCACCCATAACCAAAGCATTATATCAAATTAACACCTTATTATTCACAATAATAATTAGAGGAAATTCGATTTTATTCATAATAAGTTGGGGTCTTACAACCTCTCCTCCTATGAAATTTTGTCCTCAAAATTGACGTACGTACCTGGTGTTTCGAAAAGGTGAGGGTACCTCGCTTTCATTTTCGATTCCAACTCCCAGGTCATTTCCTCAATAGCATGGTTCCTCCACAAAACCTTAACTTGTGGTATTACCTTGGTGCATAGGACATGCTCTTTCCTATCCAAGATCTTAACAAGTACCTCTTCGTACGTTAAATCTTCGGCTATCTCGTCTGGTTCTAACGCAATAATATGGTTTGGGTCTTTCATATATTTATGAAGCATAGATATGTGAAAAACATTATGAACACGAGACATACTTGGAGGTAATGCGAGTCTATAGGCCACATTTCCTATTCGGTCAAGAATCTCAAATGGACCAACAAATCGTGGATTGAGCTTTCCTCTCTTACCAAATCTTGTAACTCCCTTTCATGGAGTGATACATAACAGTACATGATCTCCAATATTAAATTCCACGTCCTTTCGATGAAGATCAGCATAACTCTTTTGTCAATCTTGTGAGGTTTGAATACGTTGTCGAATCATTTGGATCTTTTCTGTAGTCATGCATACTAATTCTGGTCCCAACAACGTTGCTTCTCCCACCTCGTCCCAGTATACTGGAGAACGACACTTTCGTCCATACAATGCTTCGAATAGAGCCATGCCTATACTTGCTTGATAACTATTATTGTAGGAGAATTCCACCAGTGGCAAGTACTTATCCTAATTTCCTTTGAAATCTAGGACTCAAAGTCTTAATAGATCTTCAAGGGTTTGAATAGTCCTTTCCGATTGCCCGACCGTTTGAGGATGGTATGTTGAACTAAATCGTAAATCCGTGCCCATAGCTTTCTGCAAGCTAACCCAAAATCATGAAGTAAATCTTGGGTCACGATCCAAAACTATGGATACTGGCATGCCATGCAATCTTACAATTTCATTCACATACATACTAGCAAGACGTTCAAGGGAATAAGTCTCTCGTATAGGCAAGAAATAGGCAGACTTGGTTAATCTATCCTATATAAGGTATATCAGATTTTTTGATGAGTAATTTAATTATTGGTGATGAAATCTTATGAGTATGGCATTTTTGAATGATTAAATGCATTATTTGGAAAAGTGTAAACAATTAAATTAAATTGTTTATAAGTTTAAGGAGTGATTAAAATATTGTTATAATATTAACAATATTAGATTATGATTTTATTAAGTGATTGATAATGTTTGGATAAATTTAAAGTCTTTAATATTTATCCTTGATTTAGTTTGACTAATGCTTATAATACTGTCATCATCCTCATGTTTATAATATGTTGAAAGTCATTTGTGGCACAGTAGTGCATAGATGGACTTGGTATGATTATGACCAGGATTATTCGAGATAATCATGGTCGTAATGTTACAAATGATGTGGAAAAAGTCCTCATTGGCTCGTAGTGCATTGATGGACAGTTTTTGGTATGATTATGGCTATGGATTCTCTTCGGCCAAGGGTGCAAAGATGAATTGTTTTATGGCATGATCAGGACCGTTGATGAAAATATGATTATCTTTGGCCCGTAGTGCATGGATAATTCGTGGTCGTGATACTAAAGAATATCCTTGGCCTGTAGTGTAGGGATGATTCGATGATGTGGATTAATTATTGAGCTGAGTCTCAGCAATAAAATATTAATTCATGGATGTGATAATAATGAATATATTTGGCCGTAGTGCAAAGATGATTTAATGATTACGAGAAGGAATTGTGATTTGGTATAACCATGATTTTTGATGTTTTAGGTGAAGACAGGTAATGAAAATTATCTTCGTCCTGGGTGCGAAGAGGAATTTAGAATCACAATTGTGATTATGAGTTATTCACATGATCGTGGACGGGAATTGTTGATTGATGTTACAGGGATAAAATATTATTGGTGGACTTTTAACATAGAGAAGATAATAGACCTTATGGTCTATTTGACTCTTCTAATGGATTGCTCGTTCCGCTGCAACTATGGTTGAAAAGTTTTATTATCTACCATATATTCTAAAGCTCTGATTTATTATTGATGAAAGCTATTGATAATTTAATTATCTTTAGTCATGATATTCTTTACTGGGCTAGTTGTGCTCACCCTTTTGCTTCACAATTCCTTTCAGGTAATAAAAGTGTAGCTGGGTCGAGCGGGGTATTAAGAGGATTAGAACGGTGGTCTATAGCTGTTGAGGTTCTCCCTAAATAGTATGGAAATAATTTTATTGAGAACTTTAGATAAGTGTGTCGTATTGTATACGTCATTTGATATTTAATTTTGGTGAACTAAATAGGGTGAGGTGAACCCAACTTTGGAAGGGTGTTTTGCCACTATCATACAAGATGTCTAATGACATACAACCTCGTGTTATCATAAGATGTGGTCAGTGCGCATCCACTTGCTTTGAGTATATCTACGGAACTACCTATGTGATCTTGGAGTTTATTTGAAATATAATATTCACTTGGAGACAGTGGAGATAGTTATATGTCAAGAGAAGACTCACCATTGGAAAGAAGATGATAGTAATCTTCTCGTTTTTCTTTGGGGTCTATTGGGTCAACCAAGGATAATTCTGTGGACATATGATATCTATTATAACCTAGACGCGTGGCCTCCCATGTACGAAGGTTTCCTTGAGCACTTCCCAAAGATTTTAATTTCTAAAACAGTTTTTGACTATACTTTTATGTAAAGTACCATTATAAGGTTGTGGTCGAGGCACCATAAGAGTTACATACATTTGTATTAAAACTCACAGTTAACTGTGGTCGTATTCTATACGACAGTTCAACAGTTATATAAATGAAGTTGTATTTGAATTTTGTACCATGTATCTGGCGACTCAGAATGGGTGATGTATACCTAATTTTGGGGGCGTCACGCCAATGGTCATGATCATGCCAACAACTGTCCATCAATACACTACGGGCCAATGAATACTTTTATCACATCACTTGTAACATTATAGGTCATGATTATACCGAATAATCCCTAGTAATAATCATATCAATCAACAGTTCATCCATGCTCTATAGGCCAAAGATGACTTTCATCACAATATAAGCATGAGGATGATAATGATATAAGAATTTAATTAAATGAGAGAAATGATAAATTTTAAATATTTATAATTCAATTTATCCAGAATTCAATAATGTCCAAATTATTAACATGATACTGCTTTGTGGAGTAAAATTCAAGAATATTTGAACCGAAAAGAAATCATTTTTTGTCATGAATAGTACCCCGGGTGAATAGTACCTGAGTGAATTATACCCCATGAATAGTACTTCGGGAATAGTATCCCGTGAATAGTACCCTGACATGAAAAGATTAAAATTATCAAGAATGCTCAGAATAATATTTCTATGAAAAAATACTACATGAAGCGCAAATTTTAAGGATATTCTACTAATTTCAAGGAGTATAGAAGCAATACTTTAACAAAATGAGTGTAGAATTTGGAATTTGAAACGAAATAATATTACTTATATACTACAGAGTATGGAAGAAATTATTATTTCTTACGAATATTGAACAAAAATAATATCTCTTACCTTAAAAGGAGAGTATTTCTGACTGGTAGGGCGGGAATGTTCTTGAAGAAAACTTGCACTGTTTTCTACACTCAAAACTTCCTAAAACTCAAAAGAAATACGCTTAATATTATAGAAGAAGAATTCTCTGATTATGGTGTGATTTTCAATTCTAAACTAAGCATCGTATTTATAAGAGAATGACATGACACTATTTGGACGCACAGTAGAAAAAGTTCACGGGCACAGAACAAAATTTTTTGATTTTACTATGCAAACACTATGCAGACTCTATGCAAATACTATGCATAATAAAATATAATATATTTTATTTTCATAAAAAACAAAACTTATTATAATATATATATACACCCTTTTTTTCCTACCGTGAACCCCCCCCCCCCCCCCCCCCACCCGACAAACATATATATATAATACTTATATATATATAAATATATAATAAAACTAAGATAACTTCTACCGACAGTTTTGAAAAATAGGTAATTAAATGTCCATATTATAAGCAAAATTTACAACAAAAACTTCATAAAATACCCCTCTATTTATCTCAATTCACTTGGCTTCATAAAATATATTTTTAATAGCATTCATCATTAATATTATAACTCACAATATTAACAACCAGATCATTCCCAGGAAAGATGGGGCTTTCCGATAAGGATTTCTCCCTATTGGCGTGCAATTAGGTGACCAAACCCATTTTCTCGACAGAACATTCTAGACATCGTCAATAATGCAAATAATAATATGAATAAATTTGTTGTCTTAATTATTAATTTAATAATATAAAATATTGTGATAATAATTAAATCAATAACGTGAGATACTATGCAACAATTATTGTGGCAATAATTGAATAAAACTGAGTGACTTCTCGCGTAAGCATCAATAATCAATACCGTGTGCTACTATGCAACCACGCGAATTACTGTACTTTTATCATTGGGTATTTCAACAGTTAACGATAAAACTTTCGCCATTATTTTTATAAAAAATATTTCTGTCATTTTCTAACTCCGACAATAATTCGGTTGTGGGGTCCACCAATGATTGTGCCGTCGTATGAATATTCCATGTTAAAATGAATATTTCCCGACCAATCGAATATTTTATGACAACTTGCTTACTTTGCAAAATTTATAAATATTATCCACAACTATAACATTATAACAAATTCATACCTTAATATTCAAAAATTATATTTAGAGAAACATTCATCTTTATTCATAAAAGTTGGGGTCTTACAAAAACCTTTTCAGGAAAAATCTATTGGGATAAAAACCGTGACTAAGGCAAAAGAGTTGTCTCCCCCTCAAAAGGAATTCCTTATTCCTTGATGAAATATTGTGATCTCACATTGAGTGGATCTGATAAATTTCTTGCATCGACATATCCAATCAATTGCCATGTTACATTTCTTTGATAAGATAACCCAATATCTATACTTCCATGGAGGTATCTCAAAATGTGTTTTGATCTCATCCCAATGCCTCTTAGTTGGAGAAGAATTATATCTTGACAACAAAAGTTATAGCAGACCGTGTACAGTTTGTAAGATACATAAGAACACATATTGTACTTAGGTATGAAATTCCAGGTCCAGAAATTTCAAGTCCTAGAAATACAGGTCCAAGAAATTCTTTTTCATTTTCTGAAGACCGAAATGAATCTTTATCAACTTCTAGAGATCAGAAAAAGATAATCGAATATCAAACTATTGTTGCCCAAGCTTAACTCATTCATCAAGCTTCCTATTAAATTATGTGTAGTGAACATAGTACTCATAGTCATTAGGGTCATAAGGTCCAGCTCAATTTATATTTCTAACATAATTTTGTCTTTCTAAGATATTTTAATTCCATTTCATTATTCATATAAGTAGCATTTCTTGTGAGTTCTTCAGGAGTACCTGCAAAATTCAAATCATCCATATATATATATATATATATGTGTGTGTGTGTGTGTGTGTGTGTGTGTGTGTGTGTGTGTGTGTGTGTAGTAATGATGGTAAATTAACTTTGTGTTTTCTTACTAAAAACACATGGGCATACTTTATCATTTATAGACCCATCTTTTATTAAATAATCACTAAATTGATTATACTACATATGACCAAATTATTTATATATATATATATATATATATATTGTCTAAATTTTAAGCTTACCCCTTATCTAACATACCTTGCATACCCCCCCTTTAGCGATTTTATCGGGAAATTATTCTAGGTCTCTGTCATTATATATGTAACCGTCGTCTTAATTTTTAACGACGAAACAACATATAAATGACATACCGAATTTATAGCGACAGACCAAATCGTCGTCCGGTCCATCGCTAAAGGGGGTATGCAAGGTATGTTAGATAATGGGTAAGCTTAAGATCCGGACTGTATATATATAATGAGCATTGCAACTTAATTTAATATATAAAACTAGGCTTTTATGATTCAGCCATTATTAATCCTTTAGGAATTCTTATGTATATCTCACTATCAAGTGAGTTGTATAGGTATGCTGCTACAACATTCATGAGACGTGTTTCCAAACCTTTTACGGTTGTCATACCAAGCAGAAAGTGAAAAATGACTCCATCCATTATTAAAGTGTGTGTATTCTGATAATCAATATCAAATCTTTATGAAAAACCTTTGAGCTATAAGTTAGGTTTTTTATCTCACAATTTCATTTTTCTCATTTAACTTTCGTACGAATACCCATTTGTTTCTAACCGGGATAACGCCATGCAGTGTTTGGACTACTAGTCCAAATATGTTTGAACTACTGGTTCACATACTTCTCATTTCAATAATGAGTGTAGCTCAATTTGAATAACATCTTTCTATTTTGGTCAATCTTTTCTTTTCCGACATTCTTCCATATTTTGTGGTTCAAGATCCGTGTCAGGAATCAAAGTAATATCTGATGCTATAGTGAAAGCAAATATATCATCAATCATGACTTTGCTTCGATCTCATATTTTTTTAACATTAACATGATGTATTGATATCTCTTAGAGTTCATCTTTTATTCCTTTATTAAGATGTTATACCTCTTTTGGGAGGTTATTCCTACATTTGGAATAAATACTTCTTCTAGAGCAGGTGCTTTTACTAGAGTGTGAGCTTCTACTAGAGCCTACGCTTCTTCTGGAGCATGTGCTTTTACAGGAACGTATGCTTCTTGTAGTGCATGTGCTTCTTCTGGAGCAGGTATTCCTTCTGGGAATAAGCGTTACCTTTGGAGCGGGTATTCCTTCTAGAATTCCCTTATTTATCAATTCTCCAGAAATTGATTTTCCAATATGTATTTCTATCTCTGCTGGAGTATTTACTGGAGGTGTATTTGATTTTATCACTTATCTATCATTATTAAATGTATCTAATATATGATTTGTAATATTTTATAAATAAATAATTCTTTAAATTTTAATTTTGCTTTGTCCACGTTTACCACAATCGGAGTGGAGAGAATTGCGTGATGAAACAAATAGCGTAATTAAAACAAATGAATATTTAAAAATTTATCAAAATATCATAGTTCGTCGATGACAACTTTCAATGAATTCAAGTGAATTAGAATATACTACTAGATATTTGTTGAATGAGAGTTCATCAAAAGTCTTAAATTAACTGAGATGAAGCATATACTATTAAGTAATTCCAAAAGAAATTGAAAGAAATTTTTCTAAGATGTTCTTCTTTCCAGAAAAAAATTAGAAGGTATGAGAAGATTTATTATTTCAATGTGAAAACAATGTGTAAGACCCCAAATTTTTATGAATAAAGATTTAATTTTTTCTAAATATTATTTTGAAAAATAAGGCGTTGATTTGATATAATGTTATAGTTATGGGTGATATGTGCAAATTTTGCAAAGTAAGCAAGTTGTCATAATTTTGTCGGGGAATATTCGCATTTACAAATAAGAATCATCAGGTGGATCACATAACTTAATAACCGCTTGATATAGAAAGCTTACGAAATAACCTTTTGATAAAAAATAACGGCAACACTTTTACCGTTAAACTGTTGAAATACTCGGTGATAAAAGTATAGTAATACGTGTTATTGCACAATTGCACACGGTATTGCACAATATCTCTGATTATTGATGCTTACGTAAGAAGACACTCAGTTTCATTCAATAATTGCCACAGTAATTGCTGCATAGTATCTTATATTATTGATTCAATTATTTTTACAGTATCATCTGAACAATAATTTATATTATTAAATCAATAATTAAGACGACACAGATATTCATATTATTATTTATATTATTGACAATATTTAGAAAGTTCTGTCGAAGAAAGGGGTTTGGTTATTTAATTACGCGCCAGTAAGGAGAAATCCTTATCGGAAAGCTCTCTCTTTCCTGGAAAAAATCTGGTTGTTAATATTGTGTGTTATAATGTTAATGATGAATAATTTTTGAAAGATTAAAAGTGTGTTGATTGAAGATAAATAATTTGTGGTAAGTATTTATTTAATTTTTGATATAAATAGAGGGTTTTGTCATGAGGCGTTTGTTGTAAGTTTGGCTTATTATTCCAAAGGAAAATGAACTAATTTTTCAAACCATCGGTTAAAGTTTTAATAGTAAATCAATATGAACCGTCTGTTGAAGTTTTAATAGTAAATAAAATGGACTGTCGATTGAAATGTTAATAGTAACTCAATAAGGACCATAGGTTGAAGTTTTAATAGTAAATCAATATGGACCGTCAATTGAAGTTGTAATAGTAAATCAATATGGACCGTCCGCTTTAATAATAAATCAATCTGGACCGTCCGTGAATAAGTTACTATTTAGTCCATTCTCCTATAAATAGAAACTCATTTCTTCCTTCTTTCTCACTAATTCACTAAAACTCTAGAGAGAGAAACTATATAGAGAATAAGAGAGAAAGAAGAAGAGTATTCTGCTACTGCACTATTGCAATATCCAATCTCCTACTAAGGTAAGAGGTATTATTTCTTTTGTATTCGTAAAGGATGTTATTTACTTCATACTTATACGGGTTGTCATTCTATTCCTTATTAATCTGTGGGAATAACCTGTCTATGCGGATTACTGCATGCCTGGTGAATAAACCGTTGTATTCATTTTTTATTAATCTGTGGGAAAACATGTCTACGCGGATTACTGCATGCATGGTGAATAACCCTTCGTACTCACTCTTTATTTGTGGAAATGATCTGCTTACGTGGATTACCGTATGACGGGTGAAAATCCATTTGCAGTTTCGTATATTCTTTCATACTCGTATGAGATATCATTTTTTTTGTACTCATCAAGGGATATCATCTTCTTTCATATTTCTCCATTTATGGTACGAATTTATTGTTTGTTTCCATAACCTTATTAATAAATGGTGAAAACCCTTGAAATTAGTGGAATATTCTTAATAGTTTGTGTTTAATCTATTATCATTTTACTATTGGTCTGAACTTTCTTATTAAAATTTTAATCTTTTCATGGCGGGGTACTGTAAGACCCCGAATTTTATGAAATGAAGGTATTCAATTTTCTTATAATTATTATGTTATTTAGTAAATGTTTGAATTGATAAAGGTTAAAGTTAAGGGTGACATTTAAAAATTTTGCAAAGTAAGCAAGTTGATATAAAATATTCGTTGAGTCGGGGAATATTCGTTTTAACAGAGAATATTCGTATAACGACACAATCATTGGTGGACCCCGCAACAGAGGTATTGTCGTAGTTAGAAAATGACTGAAATATTTTAAAAAATAACGGCGAAAGTTTTACTGTTAAACTGTTGAACTACCCGGTAGTAAAAGTACAGTAATGCGCGTGGTTGCATAGTAGCACACAATATTGATTATCGATGCTTACGTGAGAAGTCACTCGCTTATACTCAATTATTACTACAATAATTGTTTGCATCATATCTCTCATATTATTGATTCAATTATTATCACAAAGATCATCTGCATAATATTTTATATTATTAAATCAATAATTGAGACGACAAAGTTATTCATATTATTATTTGCAATATTGACGATGTCTAGAAGTTCTGTCGAGGAGAGGTTTGGTAACCTAATTGCGCGCCAATTGGGAGAAATCCTTATCGGAAAGCCCCCTCTTTCCTGGGAACGACCTGGTTGTTAAATATTGTGAGTTATAATATTAATGATGAATAAGTTCTTGATGATTAAAGATGAAATTGATAGTTTCATTGTGTTGGAATTATTAGTGTTAGTGGAAATCGACATTTATTTCGATGATAATTGATGTCTAGAAGTTATATTGACCAAACGGGTAATTAATCGGATAAATGAGCAATTAATTGTTATTAATTCACATGCTTATAACTATGTGCTCACATGTGTTTACTATTAATTCACATTATTTACTTTTCATGAAGAGAGCTTCTGTTATTCCATTCTTTATTATTATGTTGGAATAAGCTGTCTATGCGAAGTACCGCATACATGGTGAAATTCTTCTGTTATTCCATTTTTTATTATTTTGTTGGAATATTGTGAGACCCCAGATTTTATGAATAAAGATTTAATTTTCTCGAAATATTTTTTGAATATTATGGTGTGGATTTGAGATAGTGTTATAGTTGTGGATAGTATTTATAAATTTTGAAAAGTATGTAAGTTGTTGTATAATATTCGATTGGTCGAGGAATATTTTTTTAGTTGGAAAATATCCGTACGACGGTACAATCATTGGTGGACCCCACAACGGAATTATTGTCGGATTGAGAAAACGACAAAAATATTTTTATGAAAATAACGGCAGAAGTTTTACCATTAAAATTGTTGAACTACTTTCAGAGTAAAATTACGATGAATACGCGTGGTTGTTGCAAGAGTAGCACTGCAGTATTGATTATTGATGCTTACGTGAGAAGTCACTCAGTTTTATTTAATTATTGCTACAGTAATTGCTGCATAGTATCTCACGTTATTTGATTCAATTATTGTCAATATTTTATATATTATTAAATCAATAATTGAGAAGACGAAGTTATTAATATTATTATTTGCAATATTAACGATGTCTAAAAGTTCTACCAATGAGAGGTTTGGTCACCTAATTGCGCGTCAATAGGGAGAGATCCTTATTGGAAAGCCCCATCTTTCCTAGGAACGACCTGGTCAATTAATATTGTGAATTATAATAATGATGATAAATGTTGTTAAATATATTGAGGTGTCTTTTTTATGAAGTCACTAAGTTTACATATATATATATATATATATATATATAAATTTTGTTTTATTAGTATTATTAATGTAATAAAACAGTAAAACTTTTATATAAAAAATGTAATACTTTTATAAAGTTATTTGTTTTATTAGTATAATAATTAGAATATATTATATTCTATTATGCATGGTGTTTTGCATAGTAAAATCTTTTTATATAAAATAGAATACTTTTATAAAGTTATTTATTTTATTAGACTATAAATAGAATATATTATATTCTATTATGCATAGTATTTTGCATAGTAAAATCTTTTTATATAAAACAGAATACTTTTATAAAGTTATTTGTTTTATTAGACAATAATTAAAATATATTATATTTTATTATGCATAGTGTCTACATAGTGTTCTGCATAGTAAATCAATATGGACCATCCGTTTAAAAGTAAATCAATCTGGACCGTTCATAAATTAGTTACTATTCAGTCCATTCTCCTATAACTAGAAGTTCATTCCTTCATTATTTCTTACTTAATTCACCAAACTCTAGAGAGAGAATTTTCTTCTATAATCTTGAAATGTATTTCTTTAGAGTTTAAGAAAGCTTTGAGCGTAGTGCAAGTTTTCTTCAAGTATATCCCCGCCTCTCTATCGCTTGAAAGTACTCTTCTTTATAAGGTAAGGGATATTATTTGTTGTACTCGTAAGGGGTATTATTTTTTCAGATTCATGAAGAGAACTTCATTATTCCATTCTTTATTATTACATTGGAATAACTTGTATACGCTGATCACCCTATACTTGGTGAAATTCTTCATTATTCCATTCTTAATTATCAGTGTTGAATAACTCGCCATGCCAAGTACCGCATACATGGTGAAATTCTTCTATTATTCCAATCTTTATTATTTTGTTGAACATCCCGTTGCAGTACTTTACGCACGACCGGTTCTCGTTATTTATTATTCTCGTGGAATATCCCGCTTCGGTAAGTTTACGCATGACCTGGTTCTATTATTTATTATTCTAATGGAATAAACTGTCTATGCGGTTTATCGCATGCATGGTGAATTCTTCTGTTATTCCATTCTTTATTATTCTATTGGAATAACCTGTCTATGTGGATTGCCACATGCATGGTGAATGACCCTTTGTATTCATTTCTTATTAAATTGTGGAAATGAAGTACATCTACGCGATTACTGACATGGCGGGTGAAAATCCATCATTGCGCTTTCATATATTCTATGATACTATTTTGGTTAAAGTTTTGCTTCTATACTCCATGAAATTAGTGGAATATCCTTGATATTTGTGCTTCATCCAAAGATCTTTTCATGAAAATATTCTTCCGATCATTCTTGAATTTTTACTCCACAAAGCAAAGCGATGCTCATGTTGAAAATTTGGGCGTTATTAGTTCCTGGATAAATTAATTCTTGAACTTGTTTTATTAAATTATTATGTCATTGTCATCATCCTCATGTTTATATTATGTTGAAAGTCATCTGTGGCCTGTAATGCATAGATGGACTTGGTATGATTATGACCGTGGATTATTCTAGATAATCATACCGTAATGTTACAAATGATGTGAAAAAAATCCTCATCTACCCGTAGTGCATTGATGGACAGTTTTTGGTATGATTATGGCTATGGATTCTCTTCGGCCAAGGGTGCAAAGATGAATTATTTTATGGCATGATCAGGACCATTGATGAAAACACGATTATCTTTGGCCCGTAGTCCATGAATAATTCGTGGTCGTGATACTAAAGAATATCCTTGGCCTATAGTGCAGGGATGATTTAATGATGTGGATTATTTATTAATCTGAGTCTCAGCAATAAAAGTGATGAAAAACCTTTTAAATCATAGAATATAGTAGATTTTATTTTCTACTTGACTCTTCTAATGGATTGTTTGTTCCGCTGCAGTTAAACTTGACGGTTGTTATATTGTATCAGTTTAACACTGTTGAAGGCTAACGATAATTTATTCTGCATTATCTTAGTCATAATATTTCTTACTAGGCTAGTTGAGCTCACCCTTTTTGCTTTCATTGTTCTCTTCAGGAAATGAGAACGTAGCAGGGACTATTAGGGGAACGGAGTGACGGTCCAAATGATAGCATTAGTAGTCCTCACTATTCTATGAAATAGTGTGATTATAAATTTAATAAGATTGAATTTGAGTGTGGATATTGTCTAGATGACAATATTCGTGTTAGAACTCTCAGATTATGTTTTGTCATATTTTGAGTTTGAATATTGTCTAGAAGACAATATTTGTATTAAAACTCGTAGCTCATGTTGTATAATTAAGTTTGTATGTGAATTTTGTACCATGTATTTGGCGACTCAAGATGGGTGACGTATACCTATTTTGGGGGCGTCACAGTTGGTATCAAAGCTTAGGGATATGATCCATGGCTGAGATGTGAGACAAGAACTAGGAGGGGAGAGACAGGGAATTCCTTCGCTGGTATGACCTACCTAAGTTTATTTGGTATTTAATTGGTCGGTCAGAGTATAGGGATAATATGTGATATTTTAATTAACCCTTATTTTGTGGCATCATTTGAAAATGACATCCGAGAATGTTAAGAACATCAATGGAGCACAGGAGATCGTTGAGTCTCCACAGATCAATAATCAAGATAATGTGCATCAGGAAGGCGACAATCCTCAGGCAATCAACAACACTGACCAGATGATGAACGATGGAATGTTCAGAGGCTTTATGCAATTCATGCAACATCAGGTAAGAGAGACTCCTATTCAAAATATAGGGGGAAATAATGGCAACCCACGATCGGTCACCGCTAAGCAGTTCAAGGAGCTGGGACCACCGATGTTTTTGGGAAAGCCAGAACCACTTAAGGCAGAGACGTGGTTAAAGCAGATCACCAAGATATTTGATGTCTTGGGATACTTCGAGGAGCAAAAGGTTCCCTTTGCCACCTTTTTGTTATAGTGAAGAGGCGATTCATCGGTGGAAATCAGAAAAGCACTCCAACTGGCGACGCACTCAAGATGTCTTGGGAGAAGTTCCAAGAATTGTTCAATGACAATTACTTTTTCGAAAGTATTCGTCACATGAAGGAGGTGGAGTTCATCAAGCTGGAGCAAAACTGTAAGACCCCAACTTTTTGAATAAAGATTTAATTTTCTCGAAATATATTTTTGAATATTATGGTGTGGATTTGATATAATGTTATAGTTGTGGGTAATATTTACAAATTTTGCAAAGTACGCAAGTTGTTATATAATATTCGATTGGTCTGTGGGAATATTCATTTTAACGGTGGAATATTCGTGACAACTAAGACAATCATTGGTGGACCCCCCCAAATGTAATTATTGTTTGGATTGAGAAAACGACAAAAATACTTTATAAAAATAACGGCGGAAGTTTTACCGTTAATCTGTTGAACTACCCTTAGTAAAAGTACAAGAATACGCATGGTTGTAGTAGCAATACTGTATTGATTATTGATGCTTACGTGAGAAGTCACTCGCTTATACTCAATTATTGCTACAATAATTGTTTGCATCATATCTCTCATATTATTGATTCGATTATTGTCATAAAGATCATCCGCGCATAATATGTTATTTTATTAAATCAATAATTGAGACGACAAAGTTATTCATATTATTAAATTGCAATATTTACAATGTCTAGAAGTTCTGTCAAGGAGAGGTTTGGTCACTTAATTGTGCGCCAATAGGGAGAAATCCTTATTGGAAAGCCCCCACTTTCCTGGGAACGACCTAGTTGATAAATTTTATGAGTTATAATATTAATGATGAATGTTATTAAAATTGAAGTTGTGTTCGGAGTTGAATTTGGAGATGCGAACGTGATATTTGAGTCCAGAACGATGAAATTAGTAAAAATAGTCTGTAAACACAAAAATTTTCAGAATTCACTATTTGGTCAAAAAGTCAACAGTTGACTTTTTCGAGAAAAGTCAAACTTTGAAATTTTAAAATTTATATTTTTGATAAAAATGGTTTCATTGTGTTGGAATTATTTGTGTTAGTGAAAATCGACAATTATTTCGATAATAATTGATGTCTGGTGGTTATATTGACCAATCGGGTATTTAACCGGATAAATGAGCAATTGATTGCTTTTATTTCACATGATTATAACTATTTTTTCACATGTGTATACTATTGTTTCACATTCTTGTTACTATTAGTGGAGTTGGTGCAAGATTGATAATACTTGCATGACTAAGTTAAAAATGAAGGTATAGATGGAGGTACTATACTGTAATTCGTATTTTCACATGTCTAGAACTATTGATTCACATAATTTACTATTGAATCACATTATTTACTATTAGGGGAGGTGGTGCAAGTTTGATAATACTTCCATGACTAAATTAAAAATAAAGGAAAAGTTGGAGGTATTGTCTTGTAATTTTCGAGCCCCAAAACGTGCAATTATCGAAACTATATTTTTCTATAAATAAAGCTCATTCTTCCTTCATTTCTCACCAATTCACAAAAGCTTTAGAACGATTATTATAGAGAGAAATTATAGAAAGAAGAGGAGAAGTCTGCTACCTCACTATTCCAAAGATCCGCTTTTTCTAAGGTAGGGAGTATTATTTCTTTCTTATCTATGAAGAGAACTTCAGAATTCCATTCTTTATTATTCTATTGAATAACTCAGATAATGCGCAGCTACCCTATACTTGGTGAAATTCTTTTGTTGTTCCATTCTTTATCATTCTCATTTGAACATCATGTTCAAGGCGTTCTACGCTTCTACTGGTTCCGCTCTTTATTATTCTCGCTTGGAATATCATGTCTATACGCTTTTTGGCCGGACCGATTCCGCCTTTTATTATTCTCGTTGGAATATCACGTGCATGCGTTCTCTACGCCGGACTGATTCCGCTCTTTATTATTCTGCTTGGAATATCCTCGTTTGTGCGTTTACGCGGACCGATTCCGCTCTTTATTATTCATTGGAATATCCTCGTTTACGCGCTTTTACGCCGACTGATTCCGTTATTTATTATTCTGTTGGAATAACCTGCCTGTGCGGTCTATCGCATGCCTGGTGATTTCTTTTGTTATTCCATTTCTTATTATACTCAGTTGGTTAAAGTTTTAACTTCTATACTCCATGAAATTAGTGGAATATCCTTGATATTTGCGCTTCATCCAGTATCTTTTCATGGAAATATTTTTCTGAGCATTCTTGAATTTTACTCTACAAAGTAGTATCATGTTGACAATTTGGACGTTATTAGTTCCTGGATAAATTAATTCTTGAACTTATTTTATTGAATTCTTATATCATTGTCATCATCCTTATGTTTATATTTTGTTGAAAGTCATCTGTGGCCTATAGTGCATAGATGGACTTGGTATGATTCTGACCAGGGATTATTCGGTGTAATCATGACCGTAATGTTATAAATGATGTGGAAAATGTCCTCATTGGCCCGTAGAGCATTGATGGACAGTTGTTGGCATGATCATGACCATTATTGAATACACAAATATTCTTGGCCCGTAGTGCATGGATAATTGTGGTCGTGATACTAAAGAATATCCATGGCCGTAGTGCAGGGGTGATTCGATGATGTGGATTATTTATTGTCGAGTCCCAAATGATAAAAGTGATGAAAAACCTTTTAAATCATAAAAGATAGTAGATTTTATTCTCTACTTGACTCTTTTTAATGGATTGCTTGTTCACCGCAGCTTAAACTTAATGGTTGTTATATTGTATCGCTTTAACACTATCAAGGCTAACGATAATATATTCTCGCATTATCTTAGTCATAATATTTCCCTCTCGGGCTAGTTGAGCTCACCTTTTACTTTCATTGTTCTCTTGAAATGAGAACGTAGCGTGGGACTAGTCGGGGAACGGAATGACGGGCCAGATGATAGCATTAGTAGTCCTCACTATTCTATGAAATAGTGTGATAATAATTGTAATGAGGACTCCTTTTGAGTTTGTATAATCTCTAGTAGACAATATTTGTATTCAAACTCACAGCTTATGTTTTATCGTATTGTACACGACAGTTGTATTATTAAGTTGTATTTGTATTCTGTACCATGTATTTGACGACTTAGAATAGGTGATGTATACCTATTTTGGGGGCGTCACAAAAACAATATGACCGTGTTGCAATACGAGGCTAAGTTTGCCGACTTGTCTCGGTTTGCATCCCATTTGGTCGATAATGAGGAGCGAATGACGCGAATGTTTCTAAGAGGTTTGAAACCCAATATACGTCAATACCTCATTTCTCACAAACTTTGTTTATATTAAGATGTTGTGAATAGGTCTCAGTTATTGGAGCGCGATAATGAGTCAGCACAACCAAATGGCAACGACCAACAACACGATAATAATCGTACCGGTGGCAACGGTCATCGGAACAATGATAACCATCGTGGGGAAATTATCATGCCATGAATGGTAACCATTTCGGTGGTAATCATGGCCAAGATAATAGAAGTGGAAATTTCAAGAAGAGAAGGTTCAATAATGATGGAAAGACGAAGAACACCAAAGACCCGCTTCAAAGGAAAAGAACGACCACCACCGGTCATTATGTTTCAAATGCGGATAGAGGGACACATCCGTCTAAACTGTCAAAGAATCCAAAAAGCGTGTTTTAATTGCAGAAGAGAAGGTCACCTAGCTCAATTTTGTTGTATGGTGAAGTCAAGTCCAGCTGGGATAGTGATGCCAAAGGATGTCCCAGACAAGCCAAAGTCGGTAGTTTAAGAGAGAGCATTTTTTTTTTTCGAGGAACCTGAATAAAATTATCACGGGTAAGTTAATCATAAACTCTTGCAAAGTCTATACCATGTTAGATACCGGTTCTACTCACTATTTTATTTCACCTAGTTGTGTTCAATGTTTGAATTTAACTCCGAAGAAGTTAGATTTTGATTTATCTGTTGAAAATCAGTTGGGAGAAACCTTCGTTACATCCACTATTTATAAATCTTGTTTAATTCAAATTGACACTTTTACGTTACCTGTCAATCTTATCTCTTTGAAAATACTTGCCTTTGATGCGATTTTAGGAATCGATTGGTTAACTACTCATCATGCTTTTCGTAAGGTTGTTAGCTTTCATATTCCTAACCAACCTTTTATGCGAATTCAAGCAACCAAACCACTAAAGTCAATCATTGTCATATCAAGCCATAAGTAAAGAGCCCCGGTCCTTTCGTTATTGACTTCTTTGTGTGGAATGCACCGAAGCCAGACTTTCTGTGGGCGACGTCGTGAATGACGATGGCAAGTTGATAGGTATCAATGTGACGTACTATCCAAGTCTTGGATGAGGGTCACAGTTTTGAATGATATTTCTATTGTGACGCCACCAAAATAGATATACATCACCCATCTTGAGTCGCCAAATACAAGGTATAAAATTCAAATACAACTTTATAATACAACTATCGTGTAAAATACAACAAAATATAAGCTATGAGTTTTAATACAAATATTGTCATATAGACAATATCCACACTCAATGGAGTCCTCATTACATTTGTTATCACACTATTTCATAAAATAGTGAGGACTACTCATTCTATCATCTGGACCGTCACTCCATTCCCCGACTAGTCCCAGCTACGTTCTCATTTCCGGAAGAGAACAATGAAAGCAAAAGGGTGAGCTCAACTAGACAAGTAAGAAATATTATGACTAAGATAATGCAAAATAATTTATCATTAGCCTTCAACAGTGTTAAACTGATAAAATATAACAAACATCAAGTTTAACTGCAGCGGAACAAGCAATCCATTAGAAGAGTCAAGTAGAGAATAAAGTCTACTATCTTCTATGATTTAAAGGGTTTTTCATCACTTTTATCGCTGAGACTCGGCTTAATAAATAAATCACATCATCATTGCACTACAGCCAAGGATATTCATTAGTATCACGACCACAAATTTTCCATGCACTACGGGCCAAGGATATTCGTGTATTCATCAATGGTCATGATCATGCCAACAACTGTCCATCAATGCGCTACAGCCAAGGAGGACTTTTACCACATTATTTGTAACATTACGGTCATGATTATACTGAATAATCCCTGGTCATAATCATACCAAGTCCATCTATGCACTAGAGGTCACAGATGACTTTCAACATATTATAAACATGAGGATGATGACAATGATATAAGAATTTAATAAAATAAGTTCAAGAATTAATTTGTCCAGGAACCAATAACGTTCAAATTGTCAACATGATACTGCTTTGTGGGATAAAACTCAAGAATGCTCAGAAGAATATTTTCATGAAAAGATACTGGATGAAGCACAAATATCAAGGATATTCCACTAATTTCATGGAGTATAAAAGCCAAAAATTTAACCAACTGAGTATAATAAAGAATAGAATAACAAAAGAAATCACCAGGCATGCGATAGACCGCACAAACAGGTTATTCCAACAGAATAATAAATAACGGAACCAGGTCATGCATAAACGCACAGACAGGATATTCCAATAGAATAATAATTAATGGAACCAGTTCATGCGTAAAGCACAGACAGGATGTTCCAACAGAATGATAAAGAATGGAATAATAGAAGAATTTCACCAAGTATAGGGTAGTTCGCGTATACAGGTTATTCCAACAGAATAATAAAGAATGGAATAACAGAAGTTCTCTTCATGAATACAAAATAAATAATACCCCTTACCGTAGAAAAAAACTGTATACTAGAATAGTGAGGTAGCATTTCTTTTCTTTCTCTATAATTTCTCTCTATAATAATTACTCTAAAGCTTTTGTGAATTGGTGAAAAATGAAGGAAGAATGAGCTTCTATTTATAGGAAAATATAGTTTCGATAATTGCACGTTTTGGGGCTCAAAATATTACAGTACAATACCTCAACCTTTTCTTTCATTTTTAATTTAGTCCTGCAAGTATTATCAAACTTGCACCACCTCCCCTAATAGTAAATAATGTGAATCAATAGTTCAATCATGTGAATCAATAGTATAATCATGTGAAAAATACGAATTACAGTATAGTACCTCCGTCTATACCTCCATTTTTAACTTAGTCATGCAAGTATTATCAATCTTGAGCCAACTCCCCTAATAGTACAAGAATGTGATTCAATAGTACACATATGTGAACAAATAGTTATATAAGCATGTGAATTAGTAGCAATTAATTGCTCATTTATCCGATAAATTACTCGATTTATCAATATAACCCCCAGACATCAATTATCATCGGAATAGATGTCGATTTCCATTAACACTAATAATTCCAACACAATGGAACTATCAAATTCATCTTTAATCAACACGAATGTATTCATCATTAATATTATAACTCACAATATTTAACAACCAGGTCGTTCCCAGGAAAGAGGGGGCTTTCCGATAAGGATTTCTCCTTATTGGCGCGCAATTAGGTGACCAAACCTCTCCTTGACAAAACTTCTAGACATTATAAATATTGCAATTTAATAATATGAATAACTTTGTCATATCAATTATTGATTTAATAATATATCATATAATGCAGATGATACTGTGACAATAATCGAATCAATAATATGAGAGATATGATGCAGCAATTATTGTAGCAATAATTGAGTATAACTGAGTGACTTCTCACGTAAGCATCAATAATCAATATCGTGTGCTACTATGCAACCACGCGTATTACTGTACTTTTACTACTGGATAGTTCAACAGCTTTAATTCGGTAACACTTTCGTAGCTATTTTTATAAAAAGATAATTCTGTCATTTTCTAACTACGACAATACTTCCGTTGTGGGTTCCACCAATGATTGTGTCGTCGTACGAATATTCCCTGTTAAAACGAATATTCCCCGACCAATCGAATATTATATAACCACTTGCTTACTTTGCAAAATTTGTAAATAATACCCACAACTATAACATTATATCATATCCACACCATAATATTCAAAAATATATTTCGAGAGAATTTAATCTTTATTCATAAAAGTTGGGGTCTTACATCTATTGTTAATAAATTTCCTGACGTGTTCTTGAAGACTTCTTAGCCTACCCCTAGAGCGTGAAATTGAATTTTGTATTGACCCCAGTACAAAACCCATTTCTTAAACCCTCAAATATTTCTTCAACTAAAATGAACGTAACATGCGCCAAAGACGTTGACTCGAGCTGTCGAAGATTATGATCGTACCATTCAATACCATCGTAGGAAAAACGAACATTGTAGTTACGCGTTGAGTAGAAGATCGTATGCGGTTACAAGTGCGAATATACGAACCCACGTAAAGATAACGAATATACGAGTAGAATCGATAAAGTTAAAGCCGCTCAAGCTACACACCCGGAGCTGATAAATATGAATAAGAAGGTTCAAGAGGGCGTTATTCTAGAAGCAAGAATCGACGAAGAGAGGAAATCTCAACCCTCGATTTAATTGGCCCATTTGAAATCCTCGATGAAGTAGAAACTGTGGCCTATAGACTCGTTTTATCGCCAAGTATGTTGCGTGTTCATAACGCTTTTTTTACGTATCGAGGTTACGTAAATATGTGGACGACCCGAACCACATTATTAAATTAGAACTAAACGATATAGCAGAAGATTTAACGTATGAGGAGATACGTGTTAAAATCTTAGATAAGAAGGATCGTATTCAACACTCAAAGGTTATACCTCAAGAATTAGAATCTGAAATGAAGTCAAGGTGTTCTCGCCTCTTCAGCATACTAGGTACGTACGTAAATTTCGAGGGCGAAATTTCATAAGGAGGGGAGATTGTGAGACCCCAAATTTTATGAATAAAAATTTAATTTTCTCGAAATATTTTTTGAATATTATGGTGTGAATTTGAAATAGTGTTATAGTTGTGGTTAGTATTTATAAATTTTGAAAAGTATGCAAGTTGTTGTATAATATTCGATTGGTCGGGAAATATTCTTTTTGTCAGGGAATATCCGTACGACGGTACAATTATTGGTGGACCCCACAACGGAATTATTGTCGGATTGAGAAAACGACAAAAATATTTTTATGAAAATAACGGTGGAAGTTTTACCGTTAAAACTGTTGAACTACTCGATAGTAAAAAATACAAATGTACGCTGCGTGGTTGCATAAGAGCACACTCAGATTGATTATTGATGCTTACGTGAGAAGTCACTCGCTTTTATTTAATTATTACTACATGAATTGTCACGATAAGATCTCACGTTATTTGATTCAATTATTGTCAATATTTTATATATTATTAAATCAATAATTGAGACGACGAAGTTATTAATATTATTATTTGCAATATTAACGATGTCTAGAAGTTCCGCCAAGGAGAGGTTTGTCACCTAATCAAGCGCCTAATAGGAGAAATCCTTATTGAAAGCCCCCTTTCCTGAGGAAACGACACTTGTGGATTAATATTGTAAATTATAATAATGATGATAAATGTTGTTAAATATATTGAGGTGTCTTTTTATGAAGTCATGGAAGTTTACATATATATATATATATATATATATATATAAATTTTGTTTTATTAGTATTATTAATATAATAAAACAAAAAAGCTTTTTATATAAAATGTAATACTTTTATAAAGTTATTTATTTTATTGTATAATAATTAGAATATATTATATTCCATTATGCATAGTATTTTGCATAGTAAAATCTTTTTATATAAAACAGAATACTTTTATAAAGTTATTTGTTTTATTAGACTATAAATAGAATATATTATATTCTATTATGCATAGTATTTTGCATAGTAAAATCTTTTTATATAAAACAGAATACTTTTATAAAGTTATTTGTTTTATTAGACAATAATTAAAATATATTATATTTTATTATGCATAGTGTCTACATAGTGTTCTGCATAGTAAATCAATATAGACCGTCCGTTTAAAAGTAAATCAATCTGGACCGTTCATGAATTAGTTACTATTCAGTCCATTCTCCTATAAATAGAAGTTCATTCCTTCATTATTTCTTACGAATTCACTGAAACTCTAGAGAGAGAATTCTTCTTCTATAATCTTGAGCGTATTCCTTTAGAGTTTAAGAAAGCTTTGAGCGTAGTGCAAGTTTTCTTCAAGTATATCCCCATCCTACCCGTCGGAGTACTTTTCTTTATAAGGTAAGGGATATTATTTGTTGTACTCGTAAGGAGTGTTATTTCTTTCGTATTCATGAAGAGAACTTCTGTTATTCCATTCTTTATTATTCTATTGGAATAACCTGTATACGCGATCTACCCTATACTTGGTGAAATTCTTCTGTTATTTCATTCTTTATTATTCTGTTGGAATAACCTGTATACGCGGTCTACCCTATACTTGGTGAAATTCTTCTGTTATTCCATTCTTTATTATTATGTTGGAATAACCTGTCTATGCGATGTACCGCATATAAGGTGAAATTCTTCAGTTATTCCATTCTTTATTATTCTGCCGTAACATCCCGTCTTGCGTTTATGCATGACCACTGTGTTCCATTATTTATTATTCATTGAATATCCCGCTTGCCATGCGTTCTGGCGTGACCGGTTCTATTATTTATTATTCTGCTGAATAACTTTTCTGCATGCGATTTATCGCATGCATGGTGAATTCTTCTGTTATTCCATTCTTTATTATTCTATTGGAATAACCTGTCTATGTGGATTGCCACATGCATGGTGAATGACCCTTCGTATTCATTTCTTATTAAATTGTGGAAATGAGTTGTCTACGTGGATTACCGCATGGTGGGTGAAAATCCATTGCAGTTTCATATATTCTATGATACTCTTTTGCTTAAAGTTTTGGCTTCTATACTCCATGAAATTAGTGGAATATCCTTGATATTAGCGCTTCATCCAGTATCTTTTCATGAAAATATTCTTCTAAGCATTCTTTAATTTTTACTCCACAAAGCAGTATCATGTTGACTATTTAGACGTTATTGGTTCCTCGATAAATTAATTTTTGAACTTGTTTTATTGAATTATTATGTCATTGTCATCATCCTCATGCTTATATTATGTTAAAAAGTTATCTGTGGCCTGTAGTGCATAGATGGACTTGGTATGATTATAACTAAGGATTATTCGATATAATCATGACTGTAATGTTACAAATAATGTGAAAAAAATCCTCATTGGCCCGTAGTGCATTGATGGACAATTTTTGGTATGATTATGGCTATGGATTCTCTTCGGCCAAGGGTGCAAAGATGAATTATTTTATGGCATGATCAGGACCGTTAATGAAAACACAATTATCTTTGGCCCGTAGTCCATGAATAATTCGTGGTCGTGATACTAAAGAATATCCTTGGCCAGTAGTGCAGGGATGATTTGATGATGTGGATTATTTATTAAGTTGAGTCTCAGCGATAAAAGTGATGAAAAACCTTTTAAATTATAGAAGATAGTAGATTTTATTTTTTACTTGACTCTTCTAAAGGATTGCTTGTTCCGCCCCAGTTAAACTTGATGGTTGTTATTTTTTATTAGTTTAACACTGTTGAAGGCTAACGATAATTTATTCTGCATTATCTTAGTCATAATATTTCTTACTGGGCTAGTTGAGCTCACCCTTTTTGCTTTCATTGTTCTCTTCAGGAAATGAGAACGTAGCAGGGACTAGTCGGGGAACGAAGTGACGGTCCAGATGATAGCATTAGTAGTTCTCACAATTCTATGAAATAGTGTGATTATAAATGTAATAAGATTGAATTTGAGTGTGGATATTGTCTAGATGACAATATTCTTGTTAGAACTCTCAGATTATGTTTTGTCGTATTTTGAGTTTGAATACTGTCTAGAAGACAATATTTGTATTAAACTCGCAGCTCATGTTGTATAATTAAGTTTATATTTGATTTTTTTACCATGTATTTGGCGACTCAAGATGGGTGATGTATACCTATTTTGGGTGCGTCATAAATATCCTGTCTGTGCGGATTACGCATGACCTGGTTCCATTCTTTATTATTTTATTGGAATATCCTGTCTGTGCGGATTACGCATGACCTGGTTCCATTCTTTATTATTCTATTGGAATAACCTGTCTGTGCGGTCTATCGCATGCATAGTGAATTCTTCTGTTATTCCATTTTTATTATTCTGTTGGAATAACTTGTCTACGCGGACTACCGCATGCATGGTGAATGACCTTTCGTATTCATTATTTATTAAATTGTGGAAATGAACTGTCTACGTGGATTACCGCATGGCGGATGAAAATCCATTTGCAGTTTCGTATATTATATTATACTCATATGAGATATCATTTCTTTTGTAATCGTCATGAAATATCATTTTATTTGGTATTTTATTTACGAGTCACTATTCACGAGTTACTATTTACCCGATTACTATTCACTCTAGTATTATGCACTTGGGTATTCGGGATACCTTTCATGTCGGAGTACTATTTACGGATTATTATTCACCCAAATTACTATTCACCCGAATATTATTCACTCGGGTATTTGGGGTACTTTTCATGTCGGGGTACTATTCATGAGGTACTATTCCCGAAGTACTATTCACGGGGTACTATTTACCCAAAAAATATATTTCTTTTCTGTCCAAATTATTTTTGGTACATGAATATTATTTTTGAATTTTACTCCATAAAACAGTATCATGTTGACAATTTAGATATTTTTAAACTCTGGATAAATTTAAAGTCTTTAATATTTATCCTTGATTTCGTTGGATTAATGCTTATATCATTGTCATCATCCTCATGCTTATATTATGATGAAAGTTATCTTTAGCTTACGTGCAAAGATGGACTGTTGATTATTGGTTTTACAGTTGTATATCTTTGGGTTACGTGCAAAGATAAACTATTGATTGATGAGTATCTTTGGCTTATGTACATAGATGAACTGTTTATTGGTATGATTATAACCAGGGATCATTCGGTATAATCATGACCCATAATGTTATAGATGATGTGGTAAAAGTTCTCATTGGCCCATAAGTGCATTGATGGGCGCTTATTGGTATGATTATAACCGTGGATTATTCTTAAGATAATCATGACCATCGATGATTACATTAATATCCTCGGGCGTAGTGCGGATGATTCGATGATGTGGATTATTTATTGTCGAGTCTCGCCGATAAAATATTGATTATACACTTTTAATTCGTAGAAGATAGTAAATATCATGCTCTACTTGACTCTTCTAAAATACAGTTGTATATCTTTGGTCGTGGTGCAAAGATGAATTTATTAGTATGATTATGAGCATGGATTGTGATTTGGTTTGACCATGATTTTTTATATTTCAGGTGAAGATAGGTGATGAAAATTATCTTCGTCCTGGGTACGAAGAGGAATTTAGAATCACAATTATGATTACGATTTATTCATATGATTGTGGACATGAATTATTGATTGATGTTACAGGGATAAAACATTATTAGTGGACTTTTAACATGGAGAAGATAATAGACCTGATGGTCTATTTAACTCTTCTAATGGATTGCTCGTTCCGCTGCAACTATGGTTGAAAAGTTTTATCATCTACCATATGTTCTAAATCTCTGATTTATTACTGATGAAGGCTATTGATGATGTAAATTATCTTTAGTCATGATATTATTTACTGGGATAGTTTTGCTCACCCTTTTTGCTTCACAATTCCTTTCAGGTAATAAGAGTGTTGTCGGGTCGAGCGGGGATAACAAGAGAATAGAACGGTGGTCTATAGCTGTTGAGGTTCTCCCTAAATAGTATGGACATAATTTTGTTGAGAACTTTAGATAAGTGTGTCGTATTGTATACGTCATTTGATATTTAATTTTGGTGAACCGAATAGGGTGAGGTGAACACAACTTTGGAAGGGTGTTTTGCCACTATCATACAAGATGTCTAATGACATACAACCTCGTGTTATCATAAGACAGGGTTGTGCACATCCACTTGCTGAGTATATCTACGAGCACTACCTATATGATCTTAGAGTTTATTTGAAATATAATTTTCACTTGGAGACAACGGAGATAAGTATATGTCAAGAGAAGACTCACCATTGGAAAGAAGATGATAGTAATCTTCTTGTTTTTCTTTGGGGACTTTTGGGTCAACCAAGGATAATTTTGTGGACATATGATATCTATCATAATCTGAGCGCACGGGCCTCCCATGTATTTAAGGTTTCTTGAGTATTTTCCAAAGATTTTAATTTCTAAAACACTATTATTATCGTACCTTTATGTAAGGTACCATTGTAAGGTCTTGTGGTCAAGGCACCACGAGAGTTATATATATTTGTATTAAAACTCACAACTTATCTCGTTGTCTTACTACATTTACAGCTTCAACAACAGATAAATGAAGTTTATATTTGATTGTTATAGTGCGATATCTGGCGACTCAGAATGGGTCGTGTGGGCCTATTTTGGGGGCATCACAGTTGGTATCAAAGCTTAGGGATATGATCCCTGGCTAAGATGTGAGACTAGAACTAGGAGGGGAGAGACTGAGAATTCCTTCGCTAGTATAACCTACCTAAGTTTATTTGGTATTTAATTGGTCGGTCAGAGTATAGGGATAATATGTTACATGTCAATTAAAGCTTATTTTGTGACAGTGTTTGAGAATGGCATCTAAAAATTTTGAGATAAGCAAGGGAACAAAACAATATGATTGTGGCGCAGTAAGAAGCTAAATTTACGGGGTTATCCCAGTTTGCATCCCATTTGGTCGATAATGACGAACGAATGACGCGAATGTTTCTAAGAGGTTTGAAACCCGAAATACGTCAATACCTCATTTCTCACAAACTTTATTTATATTCAGATGTTGTAAATAGGGCTCAGTTATTGGAGCGCGATAATGAGTCAGCCCAACGAAAGGATAACGAGCAACAACACGATAATAATTGTGCCGGTGGCAACGGCCATCGAAACAATGATAACCATCGTGGGGTAAATTATCACGCCAAGAATGGTAACCTCTTCGGTGGTAATAATGGCCAAGATAATAGGAGTGGAAATTTCAAGAAGAGAAGGTTCAACAATGATGGAAAGACAGCAGCACCAACACCAGTTTTCAAGGAAGGAGAGAGCGACCACCAATCAGTATGCTTCAAATACGGAGGGAGGGACATATCACCAAAACTGTGATGACGCAATCAAAAACATGTTACAATTGTGGAAAAGAAGGTCACCTAGCCCGATTTTATCGCGTGCACCAAAGTCAAGTCCAAATGGGATGGTGGCACCAAAGGCGGATATGGACAAAACAAAGCTCGATTGGTTTCAGAAGAGCGTTTTCCACGACTTCTCAAAAGCGAGTAACCCGAACGAAGTTAGCAGGTTAGTTAATTATAAATTTTGTGAAGTCTATACCTTGTTGAATCTACCTGCCTCTACCCATTATTTTATCTCTCTTGCTTGCGCTCAACATTTAAATTTGACTCCAGAGAAATTAGACTTTGACTTATCCATTGAAACTCTGTTAGGAGAAACCTTCATTACATGTGTTATCCAAGTCTTGGATGAGAGTCACAGTTTTGAATGATATTTCAATTGTTAATAAATTTCCTGACGTATTCTTGAAGACTTCTTAGCCTACCCCTAGAGCGTGAAATCGAATTTTGTATTGACCCCAGTACAAAACCCATTTCTAAAACCCTTAAATATTTCTTCAACTAAAATGAACGTAACATGCGCCAAAGATGTTGGCTCGAGTTGTTGAAGATTATGATCGTACCATTCAATATCATTGTGGAAGAGGGAACGTGGTAGCTGACGCGTTGAGTAGAAGATCGTATGCGTTTACGAGTGTGATGTTGTTAACACAAAAAACCCATTTCGTATAACTTACAAGTGATGAATATAGAGTTAAAGACTCTAAAGACTCACGTGAAGATAACGAATATACGAGTATAATCGACTTTAATCGATAAAGTTAAAACCGCTCAAGCTACACACCCGAATCTGATGAATGTGAAGAAGAAGGTTTAAGAGGGCGTTATTCTAGAAGTAAGAATCGACGAAGAGAGGAAATCTCAACCCTCGATTTAATTGGCCCATTTGAAATACTTGATCGAGTAGGAACTGTGGCCTATAGACTCATTTTACCGCCAAGTATGTCGCGTGTTCATAACGTTTTTCATGTATCGTTGTTATGTAAATATGTGGACGACCCGAACCACATTATGAAATTAAAACTAGATGAGATAGTAAAAGATTTAACGTTTGAGGAGATATGTGTTAAAATCTTGGATAAGAAGGATCGTATTCAACACTCAAAGGTTATACCTCAAGAGTTAGAATCTGAAATGAAGTCAAGGTATCCTCATCATACCAGGTACGTACGCAAATTTTGAGGTCAAAATTTCATAAGGAGGGGAGATTGTGAGACCCCAAATTTTATGAATAAAGATTTAATTTTCTCGAAATATTTTTTTGAATATTATGGTGTGGATTTGAGATAGAGTTATAGTTGTGGGTAGTATTTATAAATTTTGCAAAGTATGCAAGTTGTTATATAATATTCAATTGGTCGGGGAATATTCTTTTTGTCGAGAATATCCGTACGACGGCACAATCATTGGTGGACCCCACAACGAAAGTATTGTCGTAGTTAGAAAATGACAGAATTATCTTTTTATAAAAATAACTACGAAAGTGTTACCGTTAAAACCGTTGAACTACCCTTAGTAAAAGTACGATGAATACGTGTGGTTGCATAAAAGCACACTGATCGATTATTGATGTTTACGTAAGAAGTCACTCAGTTATACTCAACTATTGCTACAATAATTGTCAGATCATATCTCTCATATTATTGATTCAATTATTATCACAAGATCATCTCAGATAAAAGGATATATTATTAAATCAATAATTGAGACAGCAAAGTTATTCATATTATTATTTGCAATATTGACAATGTCTAGAAGTTCTGTCAAGGAGATGTTTGGTCACCTAATTGCGCGCCAATAAGGAGAAATCCTAATCGGAAAGCCCCCTCTTTCCTGGGAACGACCTGGTTCTTAAATATTGTGCGTTATAATATTAATGATGAATAAGTTCGTGTTGAGTAAAGATGAAATTGATAGTTCTATTATGTGGGAATTATTAGTGTTAGTGAAAATCGACATTTATTTCGATAATAATTGATGTATGGAGGTTATATTGACCAATCGGGTAATTAACCGGATAAATGAGCAATTAATTGTTATTGATTCACATGATTATAACTATTTGTTCACATGTGTGTACTATTGATTCATATTCTTGTACTATTAGGGAAGTTGGTGTAAGATTGATAATACTTGCATGACTAAGTTAAAAATGGAGGTATAGATGAAGGTACTATACTATAATTCATATTTTCACATGTCTAGAACTATTGATTCACATGATTTACTATTAGGGGAGGTGGTGCAAGTTTGATAATACTTGCAGGACTAAATTAAAAATAAAAGAAAAAGAGGAAGGTATAATATTGTACTATTTTGAGCCCCAAAACGTGCAATTATCGAAACTATATTTTCCTATAAATAGAAGCTCATTCTTCCTTCATTTCTCACCAATTCACTAAAGCTATAGAGCAATTATTATAGAGAGAAAGAATAAGAGAAGTCTGCTACCTCTCTATTCCAGTATCCAGTTTTATTCTAAAGTAAGGGATATTATTATTATAGTAAGGGGTATTATTTCTTTTGTATTCATGAAGAGAGCTTCTGTTATTCTATTCTTTATTATTATGTTGGAATAACTTTTATACATGTGAAGTAATCGCATACACTATGAAATTCTTCATTATTCCATTCTTTATTATTCTATTGAATATCCCATGCATGCGATTACATCGCATGCATGGTGAATTCTTCTGTTATTCCAATCTTTATTATTATGTTGGAATAACTTGTCTACGCGGACTACCGCATGCATGGTGAATGACCTTTCGTATTCATTCTTTATTAAATTATGGAAATGATCTGTCTACGTGGATTACCGCATGGCGGATGAAAATCTATTTGCAGTTTCGTATATTCTATTATACTCGTATGAGATATCATTTCTTTTGTAATCGTCATGAAATACCATTTTATTTGGTATTTTATTTATGAGTTACTATTCACGATTTACTATTCACCCAGTTACTATTCACTCTAGTATTATTCACTCTGGTATTTGGGACACTTTTCGTGTCGGAGTACTATTTACGAGTACTATTCACGGGTTACTATTTACCCAAATTACTATTTACCCAAATATTATTCACTCAGGTATTTGGGGTACTTTTTATATCGGGGTACTATTCATGAGGTACTATTCCCGAAGTACTATTCATGGGATACTATTTAGCCAAAAAATATATTTCTTTTCTGTCCAAATTATTTTTGGTACATGAATATTATTCTTGAATTTTACTCCATAAAACAGTATCATGTTGACAATTTGGATATTTTTAAACTCTGGATAAATTTAAAGTCTTTAATATTTATCCTTGATTTCATTGGATTAATGCTTATATCATTGTCATCATCCTCATGCTTATATTATGATGAAAGTTATCTTTGGCTTACGTGCAAAGATGGATTGTTGATTATTGGTTTTATAGTTGTATATCTTTGGCTTACGTGCAAAGATGAACTGCTGATTATTGGTTTTTATCAGATATCTTGGCTTACGTGCAAAGATGGATACATTAATTATTGGTTTTACAAATTTGTATATCTTTGCTTACGTGCAAAGATGAACTATTGATTGATGAGTATCTTTGGCTTATGTACATAGATGAACTGCTTTATTGGTATAATTATAACCAGGATCATTCGGTATAATCATGACCCGTAATGTTATAGATGATGTGGTAAAAAGTCCGCATTGGCCCGTAGTGCATTGATGGACAATTATTGGTATGATTATAACCAGGATTATTCGGATAATCATCATGACCATTGATGATTACATGAATATCCTCGGCCGTAGTCAGCGGGGATGATTCGATGATATGGATTATTTATTAAGCTGAGTCTCAGCGATAAAATATTGATTATACACTTTTAATTCGTAGAAGATAGTAGATATCATGCTCTACTTGACTCTTCTAAAATACAGTTGTATATCTTTTGTCGTAGTGCAAAGATGAATTTATTAGTATGATTATGAGCAAGAATTATGATTTGGTATGACCATGATTTTTGATGTTTCAGTTGAAGATAGGTGATGAAAATTATCTTCGTCCTGGGCTCGAAGAGGAATTTAGAATCACAATTATGCTTACGAGTTATTCATATGATTGTGGATAGGAATTGTTGATTGATGTTACAGGGATAAAACATTATTGGTGGACATTTAACATGGAGAAGATAATAGACCTGATGGTCTATTTGACTCTTCTAATGGATTGCTCGTTTTGCTGCAACTATGGTTGAAAAGTTTTATCATCTACTATATGTTCTAAATCTCTGATTTATTACTGAAGAAGGCTATTAATGATGTAAATTATCTTTATTCATGATATTCTTTACTGGGCTAGTTATGCTCACCCTTTTTGTTTCATAATTCCTTTCAAGTAATAAGAGTGTTGCTGGGTCGAGCGGGGATAACAGGGGAATAGAACGGTAGTCTATAGCTGTTGAGGTTCTCCCTAAATAGCATGGACATAATTTTGTTGAGAACTTTAGATAAGTGAGTTGTATTGTATACGTCATTTGATATTTAATTTTGGTGAACCGAATAGGGTGAGGTGAACCCAACTTTGGAAGGGTGTTTTGCCAGTATCATACAAGATGTCTAATGACATACAATCTCGTGTTATCATAAGATAGGGTTATGCATATCCACTTGCTGAGTATATCTACGAGTACTACCTATATGATCTTGGAGTTTATTTGAAATATAATTTTCACTTAGAGACAACGGAGATAATTATATGTCAAGAGAAGACTCACCATTGGAAAGAAGATGATAGTAATCTTCTTATTTTTCTTTGGGGACTTTTGGGTTAACCAAGGATAATTATGTGGATATATGATATCTATCATAACCTAGACGCATGGCCTCCTATGTACGAAGGTTTCCTTGAATATTTTCCAAAGATTTTAATTTCTAAAATAATTATTGACTGTACCTTTAGGTAAGGTACCATTGTAAGGTGTTGTGGTCAAGGCACCACGAGAGTTATATATATTTGTATTAAAACTCACAGCTTATTTGTTGTCGTACTCTGCACGACAGTTCAACAGTTTTATAAATGAAGTTTATATTTGATTGTTATAGTGCGATATCTGACGACTAAGAATGGGTCGTGTGGACCTATTTTGGGGGCGTCACATAAAGAGTATTATCTTCGTTCAATATTCGTAGGAATATTATCTTCGTTAAATATTTGTTGGAATATTATTTTCGTTCAACAGTTGTAAGGGATATATTTTTTTTCCAGTATTCATAAGGAATAATATTTTCTTCCATACTTTGTAGTATGTGAGTTATATTATTTCGTCTCGTATTCCTGATTATACCCTCATTTTGTTAAAGTATTGCTTCTATACTCCGTGAAATTAGTAGAATATCCTTGAAATTTGCGCTTCATCTAGTATCATTTCACAAGGATATATATTTTCTGCACATTCTTGTTAAATTTTAAGCTTTTCATGCCAGAGTATTGTCCATGAGTAGTATTCATTTTTACGGTACTATTCACAAAGTACTATTCACAAATTACTATTCATGAGTACTATTCCCAAAGTACTATTCACTCGGGTACTATTCACCCGGGAAATTATTCATGACAAAACTTGATTTCTTTGCTGTCCAAATCATTTTTGATACAATATTATTCTTGAATTTTACTCCACAAAGCAGTATCATGTTGACAATTTGGGCATTATTGAATTCTGGATAAATTAAATTATAAATCTTTAAAAATTTATCTTTTTCTTTCTTTTAATTGAATTCTTATATCATTGTCATCATCCTCATGCTTATATTATGATAAAAGTCATCTGTGGCTTACGTGCATAGATATACTATTGATTGGTATGATTATGATCAGAGATTATTTGGTATAATCATGACCATAATGTTACAAATGATGTGGTAAAAATCCTCATTGGCCTGTAGTGCATTGATGGACAGTTGTTGGTATGATTATGACCAGGGATTATTCGGTATAAACATGACCATTAATGATTACATGAA
This sequence comes from Panax quinquefolius, assembly GCA_020205615.1. Lineage (NCBI taxonomy): Eukaryota > Viridiplantae > Streptophyta > Magnoliopsida > Apiales > Araliaceae > Panax > Panax quinquefolius. Next base: position 52,708,501 of record CM035170.1, read on the forward strand.
TATCCTTGGCACGTAGTGTAGGGATGATTCGATGATGTGGTTTATTTATTAAGTTGAGTCTCGGCGATAAAATTGATGATAAACTTTTTAAATCATAGAAGATAGTAGATATCATGCTCTACTTGACTCTTCTAACGGATTTCTTGTTCAGCTGCAGTTAAACTTGATGTTTATTATATTTTATCAGTTTAACACTGTTGAAGGCTAACGATAATTTATTCTACATTATCTTAGTCATAATATTTCTTACTGGGCTAATTGAGCTCACCCTTTGTTTTATTTTTCTATTCAGAAAATGAGAATATAGCTGGGACTAGTCGGGGAACGGAGTGACGATCCAGATATTTGCATTAGTAGTCCTTAGTATTCAGTGAAATAGTGTGATAATAATTGTAATGAGGACTTTATTTGAGTTTGAATACTGTCTAGAAGACAACATTCATATTAAAACTCTCAGCTTATGTTTTGTCGTATTTTACACGACAGTTGTATAATTAGGTTGTATTTGAATTCAGAACCATATATTTGGCGACTCAAGATGGGTGATGTATACCTATTTTGGGGGCTTCACAGTTGGTATCAAAGCTTAGGGATATGATCCCTGGCTGAGATGTGAGACAAGAACTAGGAGGAGAGAGACTGGGAATTCCTTCGCTAGTATGACCTACCTAAGTTTATTTGGTATTTAATTGGTCGGTCAGAGTATAGGATAATATGTGACATGTCAATTAACCCTTATTTTGTGGCAGTATTTGAAAATGACATCTGAAAATGTTGAGATCAGCAATGAAGCACATGAGACCATTGAGTCACCAACGTTCAATACCCAAGATAATGTGCAACAGGAAGACAATAATCCTCAGGCAAACAACAACACCGATTAGATGATGAACGATGGGATGTTCAAAGGCTTTATGCAATTCATGCAACATCGGGTGAGAGAGACTCATGTTCAAAATGCAGGTGGAAATACTGGTAACTCTCGGACGGTCACCGCTAAACAGTTCAAGGAGCTGGGACCACCGGAGTTTATTGGAGAGCCAAAACCACTTAAGGTGGACACATGGATAAAGTATATCACCAAGATATTTGATGTCTTGGGATGCTCCAAGGAGCAAAAGGTTCCCTTTGCCACCTTCATGTTGCAAGGAGAGGCGATTCATCGGTGGGAATCGATAAAAGCGTACTTTCGCCTTGACCGAAGATGTCTTGAGAGAAGTTCCAAGAACTGTTCAACGACAAGTACTTTCCTGAAAGTATTCGTCACATGAAGGAGGTAGAGTTCATCAAGCTGGAGCAAAACAATATGACCGTGTCGCAGTACGAAGCTAAGTTTGCCGAGTTGTCCCGGTTTGCGTCCCACTTGGTTGATAATGAGGAGAAAATGATGCGGATTTTTCTAAGAGGTTTAAAACCTAAGATACATCAATACCTCATTTCTCACAAACTTTATTTATATTCAGATGTTGAGAATAGGGCTCAGTTATTAGAGCGCAATAATGAGCCAGCCCAACCAAAAGATAACGAGCAACAACACGATAATAATCATACCGGTGGCAATGACCATCGGAACAATGATAACCATCGTGGAGGAAATTATCACGCCAGAAATGGTAACCACTTCGGTGGTAATCATGGCCAAGATAATAAAAGAAATTATTCAAGTGGAAAATTCAAGAAGAGAAGATTTAACGATGATGGGAAAACGTCGGCAGCAGCACCAGCAACAAATTTTAGGGGAGGAGAACGACCGCCAGTTAGATGCTACAGATGTGAAGAGGAGGGACACATAAGTCCAAACTGTTTACAGCCTTCCAAGGTATGTTTTAGTTGTGGAAAAGACGGTCATATAGCTCGATTTTGTCTTGTAGCGAAATCAAGTTCAAGTAGGGACGGTGGCACCAAACGCGGATACGGACAAAATAAAGTCGGTGATTTTAGGAAGAGCATTTTTCGTGACTTCCCAAAAAGCGAGTAACCCGAACGAAGTTAGCATGAGTTAGTGAATTATAATTTCTTGCGAAGTCTATACCTTATTAGATACCGATTCTACCCATTCTTTTATTTCTTCTACTTGCGCTCAACGTTTATATTTGACTCCGGAGAAATTAGACTTTGACTTATCTGTTGAAACTCCGTTAAGAGAAACCTTCATTACATGTGTTATCCAAGTCTTGGATGAGAGTCACAATTTTGAATGATATTTCTATCGTTAATAAATTTCCTGACGTATTCCTTGAAGACTTCCTGGCCTACCCCAGAGCGTGAAATCGAATTTTGTAATGACCCCGGTACAAAACCCTCAAATATTTTTTCACCCAAAACAAACGTATCATGCACCAAAGACGTTGGCTCGAGCTGTTGAAGATTACGATAATACGATTCAATACCATCCTAGAAAATCGAACGTTGTAGTTGACGCATTGAGTAGAAGATCGTATGGGTTTACGACTGCGATATTGTTAACACAAAGACCCATTTCGTACGACTTACAAAAGATGGAGATAGAGTTAAAGACTCCAAAAACCTATGTGAAGATAGCGAATATACGAGTAGAATCGACGTTAATCGATAAAGTTAAAGCCGCTCAAGCTACACACCCGTAGCTGATGAATGTGAAGAAGAAGGTTTAAGAAGGCGTTATTCTAGAAGCAAGAATTGACGAAGAGAGTAAATCTCAACCCTTAATTTAATTGGTCCATTTGTAATCCTCGATCGAGTAGGAACTGTGGCCTATAGACTCGCTTTATCGCCAAGTATGTCGCGTGTTCATAACATTTTTCACGTATCGATCTTACGTAAATATGTGGATGACCTGAACCACATTATTGAATTAGAACTAGACGAGATAGCAGAAGATTTAACTTATGAGGAGATACTTGTTAAAATGTTGTATAAGAATAAATATATTCTACGCTCAAATGGTATACCTTAAGAGTTAGAATCTGACGAAGTATCATCATCTCTTCGACATACCAGGTACGTATATAAATTTCGAGGGCGAAATTTCATAAGGAGGGGAGATTGTAAGACCCCGAATTTTATGAAATGAATGTATTCAATTTTCTTTTAATTATTATGTTTTTTAGTAAATGGTTAAATTGATAAAGGTTAAAGTTAAGGGTGACATTTGAAAATTTTGCAAAGTAAGCAAGTTGATTTAAAATATTCATTGTGCCGGGGAATATTCGATTGGTCGGGGAATATTAGTTTTAACAGAGAATATTCGTACAACGATACAATCATTGGTGGACCCCGCAACAGAGGTATTGTCGTAGTTAGAAAAATTTTGAAATATTTTTAAAAATAACGGCAAAAGTTTTACTGTTGAACTACCCGTAGTAAAAGTACAGTAATATGCGTGGTTGCATAGTAGCACACGGTATTGATTATTGATGCTTACGTGAAAAGTCACTCAGTTATACTCAATTATTGCTACAGTAATTATTGCATCATATCTCTCATATTATTGATTCAATTATTGTCACAGTATCATCTGCATAATATTTTATATTATTAAATCAATAATTGTGACGACAAAGTTATTCATGTTATTATTTGCAATATTGACGATGTATAGAAAGTTTTGTCGAGGAAAGGTTTGGTCACCTAATTGCGCGCCAATAGGGAGAAATCCTTATCGGAAAGCCCCCTCTTTCCTGGGAACGACCTGGTTGTTAAATATTTTGAGTTATAATATTAATAATGAATAAGTTCGTGTTGATTAAAGATAAAATTGATAGTTCCATTATGTTGGGATTATTAGTGTTAGTGAAAATCGACATTTATTTTGATGATAATTGATGTCTGGAAGTTAAATGACCAATTCACTAAGACTCACAAGAGCAATTTTAGAGAGAGAAGCTATAGAGAGAGAAGCTTTAGAGAGAAAGTAGAAGAGAAGTCTGCTACCTCACTATTCCAGTATCCAATTTTCTTCTGAGGTAAGGGATATTATTTGTTGTATTGGTAAAGGGTATTATTTATTTCATATTCTGAAGAGATATTATTTTTTGTATTCGTATGAATATTATTTTCGTTCAATATTCATAAAGATTATTATCTTCGTTCAATATTCGTAGGAATATTATCTTCGTTATAAATTTGTTGGAATATTATTTTCGTTCAACAGTTGTAAGGAATATTTTTTTTTCAGTATTCATAAGGAATACTATTTTCTTACATACTCTGTAGTATGTGAGTAATATTATTTCGTCTCGTATTCCTGATTATACCCTCATTTTGTTAAAGTATTGCTTCTATACTCCATGAAATTAGTAAAATATCCTTGAAATTTGTGCTTCAGCTAGTATCGTTTCACAAGGATATATATTGTTTGCACATTCTTGTTAAATTTTAAGTTTTTCATTCCGGAGTACTGTCCATGAGTAGTATTCATTTTTACGGTACTATTCATGGGGTACTATTCACAAAGTACTATTCACGAGTACTATTCACGGGGTACTATTCACTCGAGTACTATTCACCCGGGAAATTATTCATGACAAAAATTGATTTCTTTGTTGTCCAACTCATTTTTGATACAATATTATTCTTGAATTTTACTCCACAAATCAGTATCATGTTGACAATTTGGGCATTATTGAATTCTGGATAAATTATAGGGAATTGTTAAATCCACAACCCTTTTTGTTATTTCCACAAGCAAAGTATTGTTGTAGATATATAACGACGGTAAAAATCGTCGCTATAGAATCTATAGCGACACTTTTGTTGTGGAAATAACATTTTCTGTTGCGGATTTAACAATTTCCTAAATTAAATTATAAATCTTTAAAAATTAATCCTTTGCTTTCTTTTAATTGAATTCTTATATCATTGTCATCATCCTCATGCTTATATTATGATAAAAAGTCATCTGTGGCTTACGTGCATAGATGTACTATTGATTGGTATGATTATGACCAAGGATTATTCGGTATAATAATGATGGTAATGTTACAAATGATGTGGTAAAAATCCTCATTGGCCTGTAGTGCATTGATGGACAGTTGTTGGTATGATTATTGTGATGCCCCCAAAATAGGTCCATTCCATCCAACCCATTCTGAGTCGCCAAATACATGGTACAGAAATAACTACAACTTTATTATTACAACATATAAACTGTGAGTTTAAATACAGATATTGCCATCTAGACAATATCCACACGCAAATAAATCCCCATCATAATTATTGATACATTATTTTACAAAATGGTGAGGACTACTAAACAACTCTCTCTGTAACCTTCATTCCATACCCCGACTAGTACTTTTACATTCTCGCCTCCCGAGAAGAAAAATGGAACAACAAGGAAAAGGGTGAGCTCAACTAGCCCAAAGAAAGAACATTATGACTAAGATAACATAGAGCAAATTATCGTTAGTCTTCAACAGAAAAAATCTAATAGAATACAATAGACAACCGGTTTTAAATCAACAATCTGCAATGAAAACAACAATTCATTAGAAGAGTTAAGTAGAGAATGCAAACTACTATCTTCTATATATGAATTTAAAAGTTCATCGTCGATATTTTATCCTCAGTAACATCAATCAATATATATCTAGAATCAAATATTCATCTTTTACTACGAGCCAAAGATATTAATCGATCGGTCATGTTCATCTCAACACTGCTTCATCTTTGCACTACTACGGCCAAAGATATTCATCAAGAAATCATTCATCTTTGCACTACGTGCCAAAGATATTCAAGAATATCATCATTTAGGACCGAGGATGATGAAAAATATTTTAAAGGAAACGAATCCAAAGGAAACAAAAGAACAAATATTAAGGATTCGTATTTTAAACAATCTAAGTTCAAAAATACTTCATAAGTAATCGAGTGGAGTAAAATTCAAGAATGATCAAAACATGGATACAATCAAAGCTAGTATCCATAGTAGATATTTTGACAAAAAAAGAAATTTCATTTTTCTTGAATAATAGTAAGATTCGTGAATAAAGGTCAGATATCGTGAATAATGTCGTATATCGTGAATAGTAACTCGACACCAAAAGATAAAATTTCACAAAAAACATCATCATGCTTCGTGAATAGTACTCGTGAATAAGAACTCGTGAATAGTAACTCATGAATAGTAACTCGTGAATAATAACTCATGAATAAGTAACTCCGCCATGAAAAAAGTCCAAATTTGATAAAAATTTCTAACCAATATTTCGGCAGATAATGATATTGAAGAAATAATATCATTTTCGAATAAAATAACATCCATTACCTCGAAAGACAAGATTTAGTTGAAACACCTGGATATAGGCTATGACTTGAACTTGCAATCGTATAGCAATACTCAAAGTATACTCAAAATACTCACAAGAATACGCTCGATAATATAGAGAGAAAAATTTCGATTTAAATTGTGATTTTCAATTCTAACCTAAGCACCCTATTTATAGGAAAATGCTTAGAACACCAAAGTAAAAAATTTATTAAAATATTTATTATTATTTTCTAAAACTTCCTACGCACATGTTTCTTAATCCAAGATCAGCCACACATGTAGCCCACCTCCCAAAAAGTAATAAAAACGTTTTCTTTATTTAAAATAATTAAAACTTCCAAAATCAATTATTTCGAGCTTGAAACTTCAATAATTCATAATAAATAGCCCTTTTATCAAAAAATTCGAATCTCGCGATTTTTCATAGAAAATTCAATTCTCTACAACTTTGCGTAAGAAAGTTTTACCAAATTCCAAATGTAAATTGAATCAAATCCACAAACCAGGCATTTTACAAGCTTATAATCAAATTTCTATTAATAATTGTGTCCACCAACACACAAAATATGTGTTAAACATTTATTGCCACAAAAATACTCTTTTTCCTAGTATACTCATATATACCACATTCATTGTAAAAATATCACCATTATTATATTATTAAAATATAATAATATATTTAAAGGAATTATTTTATCAGAAAAAGATAAAATTTCAATTTTCAACAATTGTCACTTTAAAAATTTTCTCCATCTATGTCCACATAAAATAAATATTTTCCTCATCATATAAATCAATAATTAATTATTCACAAATAATATTAATCACAATCACAATGTCGCAACCGTGCCGCTCTCAGGAAGAGGGGCTTTCCAATAAGGATCTCTCCTTCTCTGGCGCCTTGATTAGGTGACCAAACCTCTCCTTAGACAGAACTTTCTAGACATTGCCAATATTGTTATCCAATAATATTATTCAGATAATATGAATTATTGCTCCGATAATGGAAAATACTATAGAATGACAATTTATTGAAACAACGGTAATATAAAATATCAATGCAACGATTATTGAATCAATAAAATAAAATACTGAATAGTAATTACTGTAACAATTATTGAGTAGTGCCTTCTTACGTAAGAATTAATAATTGGTGCAATACCGTGTGCTACTATTCAACAACGCGTAATAGTGTGTTTTAACCACCGGGTATTCCAACAGTATTAACGTTAACAACTACGTCGTTATTTATAAACAACTTATATTTGTCGTTTTCTTCATCTAATCGCTTTCCGTTATGGGGCCCACAAAAGATACTACGCCGCATTTAATATTCCCCTCGACAAAGATTTAATATTCCACGACCAAACGAATATTCTCCTAATAATAATGAATATTTTATAACCACTTACTTATTCGAAATATTTGCGTATTTTACCCATAACTATCCACATTAATCAAATCAACCCTTACTATTTCAAAATAATAAATAGAGGAAAATAGATTTCATTTATTAATAATTTGGGGTCTTACAACCTCCCCCTCCTTATGAAATTTCGTCCCTCGAAATTGGACGTCGCATACACTGTGTGTTTCAAAAGATGAGAATACCTCGCTTTCATTTCCATTTCCAACTCCCAGGTCATTTCCTCAATAGCATGGTTTCTCCACAAAACTTTAACTTGTGGTATAACCTCGGTACATAGGACATATTCTTTCCTATCCAAGATCTTAACAGGTACCTCCTCGTATGTTAAGTCTTCGGCTATCTCGTCCGGTTCTAACTCAATGACGTGGTTTGGGTCGTCCACATATTTACATAACATCGATACGTGAAAAACGTTATGAACACGCGTCATACTTGGCGGTAAAACGAGTCTATAGGCCACAGTTCCTATTCGATCGAGAATTTCAAATGGATTAATAAATCGAAGGTTTGAGCTTTCCTCACCTCACCGATTGTCGCTTTTGAAATAACAACTTCTTGCACCTCTTTCTTCAAATTCATCGACTCGGTTACAGTAGCTTCGAACAACTTTAACTTTATCGATTAAAGTCGATTATACTCGTATATCATCACGTGGGTACCTAGAGTTTTCATCTCCATCTCTCATTATTTATAAATTATACTGAAATTAGTCTTTGACAATATCGTACTTTCATTTGTATACGATCTTCTACTCAACACGCCACTACCACGCTCGCTTTTCGAGGATGGCATGGTCGTAACATGTGCTTGAAATGAGTCTCCTCTTGAGTTCTTCAAAGCTCTTCCCACATTCCTTGCTCCATTCGAATTTTGTATCTCTACGAGTCACCAAGCGTTAATGGAATAGCGATTCAAGAATATCCTTCAACGAATCTCCGATAATAACCAACTAAGCCTGAAAAGCTACGATTTAGATTACCGACTTAGGTTGTTCTCAATCGTGACTCATATCCCAACCTTGGATAAGACGTTACAATGACACCTATTAATTTACTATTGCAGACGAATATGGTGTCCCCCCTACGAGAGTCCGCTTTGCATTCCACAAAGGAAGTCACCGATAAAGGCTCGTGTACCAAATTTATAGTTGAATTTTTAACTCACGAAGTTCAATAGAGCCATTCGATATGAGATTTTAGAAATGAGTTTTGTATCGGGTTCAAAGTCGATACAAAATTTAATATCAGGCTTTGGGAGTAAGCCAAGGAATTCTTCAGGAAATACGTCAGGAAAAATTAATAACAACAGGAATATTATTCAAATCTGACGTGTCTTTATTCAAATCCATAACATGGACTAAGAAAACTTGACATCCGTAATAAACGAATGACTTCATTGCTTGATATGAAAATGTTTGACTACAATGGTTTGATTGCTTGAATTCGAATAACAGGTTGCTTAGGAATATGAAAACTAACAACCTTACGAAAGTAATCAATTTCGGCATGATGAGTAGTTAACCTTAAAATCACATCAAAAGCAAATATCTCTATAGAAATAAGGTTAACGGTGTAATGTGATAGTGCCAACTCAATCAAGCAAGATTTCTAAACAACGAATGTAATGAAAGTTTCTCCTAACTGAGTCTCCATAAATAGGTCAAAGTCTAATTTCTCCGTAGTCAAGTTCAAACATTGGCGCAAGCAAGAGATAAAAGAATGGGTAGAACCGGATCTAGTAAGGTATAAACTTCGCAAGAATTTATAATTAACTAACCCGTGCTAACTTCGTTCGGGTTCATCGCATTTTGACCGGCCATGACAAACGCTCTTCCGAGAACCGCTGACTTTGACTTTTACGGGACATCCTTTTGAGTCACCATTCCCATTGGATCGGGTTTTGATATCGTCTAATCTCGAGCGATATGTCCTTCTTTTCCACAATTATAGCATACCTTAAACTGCTGTTGTGGGCGCTTTGGGGTGATATGCCCTCTTTCCCAAGATTTGTAACATACGACCGGTGGTCTTTCTCCTCCTTGGAACCGGTTGCTCTTGGCAAGGCCGACGCCTTCACATGGTCGTTGTTGAATCTCCTCTTTAAAATCTCCTCCCGACTCGCTTCTTCTATTTTCATGGCCACGATTACCACCAGAGTGGTTACCGCCTTTGTCCGTATTCTTCTTTCTCCGCTGGTTATCGTTATTCGATGACTTGCTATCTTCGGTATAATCCTGGGTTATGGTCCCTCGGTTGAAGTACTCGTTATCTCGCTCTAACAACTGAGCCCTGTTGACAACATCTGAATAGAGAGAAAATTTATGAGAAATGAGATATCGACATATGCGCAAGGTTTCAAACCTCTCGAAACATCCGCCATACGCTTCCTCATTCTCCACCAAATGAGATGCAAACATGGATAACTCCGCGAACTTCGCCAGTCTTTGGGACACCGCCATGTTATTCTCGCCCGCCTAATAAACTCCACTTCCTTCATATGACGAATACTTTCGTAAAGTATTTGTCATTGAATCTGCTTCAAACGCTCTCCCATGACATCCGAGTGCGGTGGATGGAGTACGCTTCACGATTCCCACTAGTAATCTGCCTCATTACTTTAACATAAAAGTAGCGAATGGAACTTTCTGTTCCTCCGCATCCCAAGACATCGAATATCTTGGTAATTTGTTTGACCCACGCCTCGCACTTAATCGAATCCGGTTTTCCCAGAATTACGTGGTCCCAACTCTTTGAATCGCTTGGGTCATGACCACCCGTGAATTACTATCATTTCCTCCTCAGATTTTGAACACGAGTCTCCCTCGTCTGATTTTGCATGAACTGCAAAAAGCTTCTAAACATCCCCTCGTTCATCATCTGCTCAGTGGTGTTGTTCACAGGAGGTACATTGCCAGCCTGTTGCACGTTCTCCTCGTTGGTAAGTACATGCATCTCCACGATCTCATTTACTCCACTGTTAATATTCTCAGTCGACATTCTCAAATACTGTCATAAAACAAGGGTTAATTAAGGAAATCAATATATCACATAATATCCCTATATACTAACCAACTAACAAATAAGCTTAGGTAGGACACACTAGCGAAGGATTTACTCGTCTCTCCCCTCCTAGTTCTATTCCCCGATCTCCGCCAGAGATCATATCCCTAAGCTCTGATACCAACTGTGACGCCCCAAAAATAGGTCCATTCCATCCAACCCATTCGAGAGTCGCCAAATACATGGTATGCGAAATAACTACAACTTTATTATTACAACATATAAACTGTGAGTTTAAATACAGATATTGCCATCTAGTCAATATCCACACGCAAATAAATCCCCATCATAATTATTGATACATTATTTTTCAAAAATGGTGAGGACTACTAAACAACTCTCTCTAGAACCTTCATTCCATACCCCGACTAGTACTCGCTACATTCTCGCCTCCTGAGAAGAAAAATGGAACAACAAGGAAAAGGGTGAACTCAACTAGCCCAGTAAAGAACATTATGACTAAGATAACATAGAGCAAATTATCGTTAGTCTTCAACAGGAAAAAATCTAATAGAATACAATAGACAACCAGTTTTAAATCAACAACTGCAGCGGAAACAACAATTCATTAGAAGAGTTAAGTAGAGAATACAAACTACTATCTTCTATATATGAATTTAAAAGTTCATCGTCGATATTTTATCCCTGTAACATCAATCAATATATATCTGGAATCAAATATTCATCTTTGCACTACAAGCCAAAGATATTAATTGACTCGATCGTGTTCATCTCAACACTTGTTCATCTTTTCTACGGCCAAAGATATTCATCAAGAAATCATTCATCTTTGCACTACAGGCCAAAGATATTCAGTAATATCATCATTTAGGACTAAGGATGATGAAAAATATTTTAAAGGAAACGAATCTAGTGAAACAAAAGAACAAATATTAAGGATTCGTATTTTAAACAATCTAAGTTCAAAAATACTTCATAAGTAATTAGAATGGAGTAAAATTCAAGAATGATCAAAACATGGATACAATCAAAGCTAGTATCCATAGTAGATATTTTGTACAAAAAGAAGAAATTTCATTTTTCTATGAATAGTCAAGTGATTCGTGAATAGTCTTGAGATATCGTGAATAAGAACTCCGACACCAAAAGATAAAAATTTCACAAAAAACATCATCATGTTTCGTGAATAGTAACTCGTGAATAGTAACTCGTGAATAGTAACCCCGTCATGAAAAAGTTTCAAATTTGATAAAAATTTCCAATCAATATTTCGGCATAATGATATTGAAGAAATAATATCATTTTCGAATAAAATAACATCCCTTACCTCGAAAGATAGTACTTCTAGTTGAAACACCGGATATAGGCTATGACTTGAACTTGCACCGTATAGCAATACTCAAAGTATACTCAAAATACTCACAAGAATACGCTCGATAATATAGAGAGAGAAAACTTCAGTTTCTGGTGTAATTTTCAATTCTAACCTAAGCACCCTATTTATAGCAAAATGCTTAGAACACCAAAGTAGAAAATTTATTAAAATTTTTATTATTATTTTCTAAAACTTCCTATGCACATGTTTCTTAATCCAAGATCAGCCACACATGTAGCCCACCTCCCAAAAAGTAATAAAAACGTTTTTCTTTATTTAAAATAATTAAAACTTCCAAAAATCAATTATTTCGGAGCTTCAGAACTTCAATAATTCATAATAAATAGCCCTTTTATCAAAAAATTCAACTCTAGCGACTTTTTATAGGAAATTCAATTCTCTACAACTTTGCAGAAGAAAGTTTTTCCAAATTCCAAACAGAAATTGACCGAAATCCACAAACGGGCATTTTACAAGCTATAATCAAATTTCGGTTAATAATTGTGTCCACCAACACACAAAATATGTGTTAAACATTTATTACCACAAAAATACTCTTTTTCCTCGTATACTCATATATCCCACATTCATTGTAAAAATATCACCATTATTATATTATTAAAATATAATAATATATTTAAAGGAATTATTTTATCAGAAAAAGATAAAATTTCAATTTTCAACAATTGTCACTTTAAAATTTTCTCCATCTATATCCACATAAAATCAATATTTTTCTCATCATATAAATCAATAATTAATTATTCACAAATAATATTACGTAATCACAAGATTAGCAATCAGTAGTTCCCGGAAAGAGGGGCTTTCCAATAAGGATCTCTCCTCATCGACGCCGCCTTGATTAGGTGACCAAACCTCTCCTTGATAGAACTTTCTAGACATTGCCAATAATGTTATCCAATAATATTATTCAGATAATATGAATTATTGCTCCGATAATGGAAAATACTATGTAATGACAATTTATTGAAACAACAGTAATATAAAATATCAATGCAGCAATTATTGAATCAATAAAATAAAATACTGAATAGTAATTACTGTAACAATTATTGAGTAGTGCCTTCTTAGGTAAAAATTAATAATTGGTGCAATACCGTGTGCTACTGTTCAACAACGCGTATTAGTGTGTTTTAACCACCGGGTATTCCAACATTATTAATGGTAACAACTATGCCGTTATTTATAAACAACTTATATTTGTTATTTTCTTCATCCAATCGCTTTCCGTTATGGGACCCACAAAAGACTGCGCCGTCGTACGAATATTCCACGACCAAACGAATATTCTCCAACAATAATGAATATTTTATAACCACTTGCTTATTCGAAATATTTGCGTATTTTACCCATAACTATCCACATTAATCAAATCAACCCTTACTATTTCAAAATAATAAATAGAGGAAAATAAATTTCATTTATTAATAATTTGGGGTCTTACAATTATGACCAGGGATTATTCGGTATAATCATGACCATTGATGATTACATGAATATCTTTGGCCCGTATAGCAGGGATGAATCGATGATGTGGTTTATTTATTAAGTTGAGTCTCAGCGATAAAATTGATGATAAACTTTTTAAATCATAGAAGATAGTAAATATCATGTTCTACTTGACTCTTCTAATGGATTGCTTGTTCTGCTGCAGTTAAACTTGATGTTTATTATATTTTATCAGTTTAACACTGTTGAAGGCTAACGATAATTTATTCTGCATTATCTTAGTCATAATATTTCTTACTGGGCTAGTTGAGCTCACCCTTTGTTTCATTGTTCTTTTCAGGAAATGAGAATATAGTTGGGACTAGTCGGGAAACGGAGTGATGGTCCAGATGTTTGCATTAGTAGTCCTCACTATTCAGTGAAATAGTGTGATAATAATTGTAATAAGGACTTTATTTGAGTTTGAATACTGTCTAGAAGACAACATTCGTATTAAAACTCTCAGCTTATGTTTTGTCGTATTTTACACGACAGTTGTATAATTAAGTTGTATTTAAATTCGGTACCATGTATTTGGCGACTCAAGATGGGTGATATTTGACGACTCAAGATGGGTGATGTATGCCTATTTTGGGGGCGTCACAGGTACTATTCATGTCGGGGTACATTCATTCGAGGTACTTTTTATTTCAAGTTCTATTCATCTGAGGTACTATTCATTTGGGGTATTTTTCATTCGAGTACTATTTATTCGGGGTATTATTCACGGGGTACTATTCACAACAAATTTAGTTTCTTTTATGTCAAAATTATTTTTGATACATGAATATCATTCTTGAATTTTACTCCACAATTAGTTATCATGTTGACAATTTGGACATTCTTGAACTCTGGATAAATTGAATTATAAATCACTAATATTTATCCTTGATCTCACTTGATTGATTCTTTATATCATTATCATCATCTTTAAGCTTTTATTGTGTTGAAAGTCATCTTTGGCCTGTAGTGCATAGATGGACTATTGATTGGTATGATTGTGACGCCCCCAAAATAGGTATACATCACCTATTATGAGTCGCCAAATACATGGTACAGAATACAAATACAACCTTAAATATACAACATGAGCTGTGAGTTTTAATACAAATATTGTCTTCTAGACAGTATTCAAACTCAAAATAAGTCCTCAATACATTTATTATCACAGTATTTCATAGAATAGTGAGGACTACTAATGCTATCATCTGGACCGTCACTCCGTTCCCCGACTAGTCCCTGCTATGTTCTCATTTCCTAAAGAGAACAATGAAAGCAAAAGGGTGAGCTCAACTAGCCCAGTAAGAAATATTATGACTAAGATAATACAGAATAAATTATCATTAGCCTTCAATAGTGTTAAACTGACAAAATATAACAAACATCAAGTTTAACTACAGCGGACCAAGCAATCCATTAGAAGAGTCAAGTAGAGAATAAAATCTACTATCTTCTATGATTTAAAATATTTTTCATTACTTTTATCGCTGAGACTCAACTTAATAAATAATCCACATCATCCTTGCACTACGGCCAAGGATATTCATTAGTATCACGACCACAAATTATCCATGCACTACGGGCCAAGGATATTCGTGTATTCATCAATGGTCATGATTATGCCAACAACTGTCCATCAATGCACTACGGCCAATGAGGATTTTTACCACATCATTTGTAATATTACGGTCATGATTATACCGAATAGCCCCTTATCATAATCATACCAAGTCCATCTATGCACTACAGGCCACATATGACTTTCAACATATTATAAACATGAGGATGATGACAATGATATAAGAATTCAATAAAACAGGTTCAAGGATATATTTTTAAAGATTTATAATTTAATTTATCCAGAAATCAATAACGTCCAAATTGTCAACATGATACTGTTTTATGGAGTAAAATTCAAGAATGCTCAGAAGAATATTTTCATGAAAAGATACTGGATGAAGCGCAAATATCAAGGATATTCCACTAATTTCATGGAGTATAGAAGCCAGAACTTTAACCAACTGAGTATAATAAAATATATGAAACCGCAAATGGATTTTTGTCCGTCATGCGGTAATCCACGTAGACATATCATTTCAACAGAGTAATAAAGAATGGAACCAGGTCATGCGTAATCTGCACAGACAAGATATTCTAACAGAATAATAAATAATGGAACAGTGTCACGCGTAATCCGCATGCATGTGATGTTCCAAATGTAATAATAAAGAATGGAATAACAACAGAATTCACCGTGCATGCGATGAATCGCATGCATGTGTTATTTCAATAGAATAATAAAGAATGGAACCAAATTCATGCGTAATTCGCATGCATGATGATGGATGTTCCAATGTAATAATAAAGAATGGAATAACAACCCTTAAGAGTATTAAAAAAAATAACTCTCTTCATGAATACGAAAGAATAATACCCCTTACCTTAGTAGGAGATTGGATACTGCAATAGTGTAATAACAGAATACTCTTCTTCTTTCTCTCTTATTCTCTCTATACTTTCTCTCTCTATAGCTTGAATGAATTGGTGAAAAATAATGAAGAAATGAGCTTCTATTTATAGGCTTGGCAGAGTAAAGGTAAAATAGTCTTTTCGCCATAATTTATGACATCACCGCTGACGTCATCGATCATAATACATCATTGCATACCTCATCGTCCGATGACATCATCGCTTACCTCATCATCCGATGACATCATTGTTTGCATCACAGGAATTCAAATTCAATTTGTTCTCTTCCACCTCCTTTTACTTTTATACCATGAATTTACTATAATAATGCTACCATTCAAATTATAAAAAATGTACTATTATATAATCACATCATACTACTATAATGTAATATTATAATAATATATTTGAATGAATTATTTTATCGAAAAAGATAAAATACCAACTTTCAACAAATGTCACATGCTAAAAATATTTTCTTATCTATCATTTGTGTCCACATAAAATAAATATTTCCTTATCATATAAATCAATAATTAATTATTCATAAATAATATTACAGAATCACAATAATGACAACCGTGCTCGCTCCTGTGAAAAAGAAGGATTTCTCCTTACTAGCTCGCAATTAGGTGACCAAACATCTCCTTGACAGAACTTTCTAGACATTGCCAATAATGCTATCTAATAATATTATTCAAATAATATGAATTATTGATCCGATAATGGGAAATATTGTGCAATTGACAATTATTGAAACAACAATAATATAAAATATCAACGCAAAGAATTATTGAACCAATAACATAAAATATCAAATAAGAATTATTGTAACAATTATTGAGTAGTGGTCTTCTTACATAAGAATCAATAATTCAAAAACACCGTGCAATACCGTGTATCTACACTGCAACAACAACGCCAGACATCGATTTTAACCACCGTGTATTCCAACAAAGGTTAACGGTAAAACTTTCGCCGTTATTTTATAAAAGATATTTTCATGCCGCTTTCTCAATCCGATAATAATTTCATTGTGGGGTCCACTAATGATTGTGCCATCGTCATTAATATTCCCCGTTAAAACGAATATTCCTGACCAATCGAATATTATATAACAACTCACAGTATTTTACTAAATTTATAAATATTACCCACAACAATAATATTATAACAAATTCATTCCATAATAATCAAAAATGATATTTATAGAAAATTTATCTTTATTCATAAAAGTTGGGGTCTTACAACCTCCCCTTCTTATGAAATTTACCCTCGAAATTAGGGTACATACCTGGTATGTCGAAGAGGTAAGGATACCTTGATTTCATTTCAGATTCTAACTCCCAGGTCATTTCTTCAACATCGTGGTTTCTCCACAAAACTTTGACTTGAGGTATAACCTTGGAGCGTAGAACATGTTCCTTCTTATTCAAGATTTTAACATGAACCTCTTCATACGTTAAATCTTCCACTATTTTGTCCGGTTCTAACTCAATAATGTGGTTCGGGTCTTCCACATATTTACGTAACATGGATATGTGAAAAACGTTATGAACACGAGACATACTTGGCGTTAAAGCGAGTCTATAGGTCACAGTTCCTACTCAATCGAGGATTAAAAATGGGTCAATGAATCGAGGATTGAGCTTTCCTCTCTTTCCAAATCTCGTAACTCCTTTACATGGAGCAACACATAACAACACATGATCTCCAATATCGAATTCCACGTCTTTTCGATGAAGATCAGCATAACTCTTTTGTCGATCTTGTGAGGTTTTTATACGTTGTCGAATCATTTGAATCTTTTTCGTAGTCATACGTACCAACTCCGGTCCCAACAACGTTGCTTCACCCACCTCATCCCAAAGATACCGAGAACGACATTTTCTTCCATACAACGCCTCAAATGGAGCCATGCCAATACTTGCTTGATAACTGTTGTTGTAGGAAAACTCCACCAATGGTAAGAACTTATCCTAACTTCCCTTGAAGTCAAGGACACAGAGTCTTAATAAATCTTCAAGAGTTTAAATAGTTCTCTCTGACTGCCCGTCCGTCTGAGGATGATATGTCGAGCTAAATCGTAAATCCGTTCCCATAGCTTTCTACAAACTAACCCAAAATTATGAAGTGAATCTTGGGTCTCGATCAAAAACTATGGATACTGGCATACCATGCAGTCTTACAATCTCATTATGTACATACGAGCAAGACGTTCAAGTGTATAAGTTTTTCGTATAGGCAAGAAATGAGCCGACTTGGTCAATCTATCAACAATGACCCAAATCGCATTTATGCCTTGAGAAACCTTGGGAAGACCAGTAATGAAATCCATGGTAATGTGCTCCCACTTCCATTCTAGAATTTCAAGTGGTTGCAATGGACCTTTTGGTACTTGATGCTTCGCCTTGACTCGTTGACAAGTTAGACACCTTGAGATAAACTCCGCGATCTCTCTCTTCATATTGCTCCACCAAAATGTATGTCGAAGATCATGATACATTTTGGTACTCTCAGGATGGATTGCAAATGGTATGTTGTGCACCTCTATCATGATTTTATACTTTAAATCAGGGTCGTTAGGAACACAAAGTCTGGAGTTGACTCGAAGTATTCCTTCCTCATCGATTCTTGCTTCCGGCATAGCACCTTCTTGCACTTTCTTCCTCATACACATCGCCTGTGTCTCAGAGCTTGAAAGCAGACTTTAACTTTATCAATTAAAGTCAGTTCTACTCGTATATTCTCCATCATCACGTTGGTCCCTGGAGTCTTTAACTCTATCTCCATCCTTTGCAAGTCATATTAAATTGGGTCTTTGCGTTGACAATATCGCACTCGTACCCGCATATGATCTTATACTCAATGTGTCAGCTACTACGTTCACTTTACCAGGATGATATTGAATGGTATGATCATAATCTTTTAACAGTTCAAGCCAACGTCATTGCCGTATGTTGAGTTCCTTTTAGGTGAAGAAATATTTGAGGCTTTTATGATCCGTAAAGATCTCCATTTTCTCCCCATAAAAGTAATGCCTCCAAATTTTAAGTGTGAAGACAACAGCTGCCAACTCTAGATCATGAGTAGGATAATTCCTCTCATTTTCTTTGAGTTGCCGAGAGGCATAGGCTATGACTTTCCAATGTTGCATGAGAACACATCCTAACCCTTTACCCGATGCATCACTGTAGATGACAAATCCCTCCGAGCCAGATGGTATTGTCAGAATAGGTGCTGAAATGAGTCTCCTATTGAGTTCTTGAAAACTCTTCTCACATTCCATGCTCCAACCGAATTTTATATCTTTCCGAGTCAGCTGAGTTAATGGAGTAGCGATTCGAGAAAACCCTTCCACGAATTTCTGATAATAACCAGCTAATCCGAGAAAGCTACGTACTTTGGTCACTAATTTAGATTGCTCCAAGCTTTGAATAGCTTCAATATTTTCCGGGTCAACAGATATTCCATGACTTGATACTACGTCCCCAAGGAATGCTACTTCCTCAAGCTAGAACTCGCATTTCTTCAACTTGGCATAAAGCTTGTTTTCACGAAGCTTTTGTAGTATCAGCCTCAAGTGTTGATCATGATCTTCACGGCTTTTGGAATATATGAGGATGTCATCAATAAAGATGACCACAAAGTGATCCAAATATTCCTTGAATACTCGGTTCATCATATCCATGAAGGCAGCAGGAGCATTAGTCAATCCAAAAGACATAACTAAGATCTCATAATGCCCGTACCGAATTCTGAAGGCAGTCTTTGGAATATCATCAGTTTTAACCTTCAACTAATGATAACCAGAACAAAGATTGATCTTTGAAAAGAATTGTGCTCCTTGCAACTGGACAAACATGTCATCAATGCGAGGTAACGGATACCTATTCTTGATGGTGACATGGTTTAATTCCTGGTAGTCAATACAAAGTCGCATACTCCCATCTTTCTTCTTCACGAATAGAATGAGAGCACCCCAAGGAGACGATTAGGGGCGAATGAAACCAATGTCTAACAATTCCTGCAATTGGGTCTTTAACTCCTGAAGTTCAATAGGAGTCATTCGATATGGGGCTTTGGAAATGGGTTTTGTCCTGGGTTCAAGGTCGATACAAAATTCAATTTCACACTCTAGGGGTATGCCAGGAAGTTCTTCAGGGAATACGTCAGGAAATTTATTAACAATAGAAATAGCATTCAAATCTGACGTATTTTTGTTTAAATCTGTGACATGAGCTAAGAAAGCTTGACATCCGTTTTTCAATAAACGAATAGCTTTATAGCTTGAGATAACAGTGATTGATTTTAATGGTTTGGTTGCTTGAATTCGCATAATAGGTTGGTTAGGAATATGAAAGCTAACAACCTTACGAAAATAATCAATTTTTGCATGATGAGTAGTTAACCAATTAATCCCTAGAATCACATCAAATGCAAGTATTTTCAATGAAATAAGATCGACAGGTAATGTGAGGGTATCGATTTGAACCAAACAAGACTTATAAAAAGTTGATGTAATGAAGGTTTCTCCCAACGGAGTTTCCACAGATAAGTCAAAGTCTAATTTCTCCGAAGTCAAATTTAATCGTTGAGCGCAAGTAGGAGAAATAAAAGAATGGGTAGAACCGGTATCAAATAAGGTATAGACTTCACTAGAGTTTATGATAAGCTTACCTGTGATGACCTCGTTCGGGTTCCTTGCTTTTTGGGAGGTCACAACAAAAGCTCTCCCTTGAACTACTGGTTTTGACTTGTCTGGGACGGTATTTTGTGTCACCGTTCCAACTGGACTTGTCTTCAGTGCACGACAAAATCGGGCTAGGTGACCTTCTCTTCCACAATTATAACACGCTTTGGATGGCATCGCGCAGTTTGGACTGATATGTCCCTCCCCTCCGCATTTGAAGCATATGATAGGTGGTCATTCTCCTTCCTTAACAACGGGTGTTGGTGTTAACGTCTTTCCATCATTGTTGAATCTCCTCTTCTTGAAATGTCCATTCTTATTGTCTTGGCCATGATTACCACCGAAGTGGTTACCATTTTTGGCATGTTTATTCCCTCCATATTTGTTGTCACCGCTTCGATGACTGCTACCACTGGTATTATCATTTTGTCGGCTGCTTTCTCTTGGTTGCATTGACTTGTTATCGCGCTCCAATAACTGAGCCCTATTTACAATATCTGAATACAAATATAGTTTATGAGAAATTAGATATTGACGTATCTCGGGTTTCAAACCTCTTATAAACATCCGCTCCATTCTCTCCTCATTATCAACCAAGTGAGACGCAAACCGGGACAACTCGGCAAACTTAGCTTCGTACTGCGAAACGGTCATATTCTTCTGCTCCAACTTGATGAACTCTACCTCTTTCATGTGACGAATACTTTCGGAAAAGTACTTGTCGTTGAATAGTTCTTGGAACTTCTACCAAGACATCTTCAGTGCGGCATGTTGAGTACGCTTTACCGATTCCCACCAGTAATATGCCTCTCATCGTAACATAAAGGTGGCAAAGGGAACTTTTTTTCTCGAAAGCATCCCAAGACATCAAATATCTTGGTGATCTCGCTTTATCCACGCTTCCGCCTTAAGTGGTTTTGGCTCTCCAATAAACTCCGGTGGTCCCAGCTCCTTGAACTGCTTTAGCGGTGGCCGTCATCTGAGAGTTTCCAAGTGTTTCCACCTACATTTTGGATGAGCCGCTCTACTTTGATGTTGCATGAATTGCATAAAGTCTCTGAACATTCCATCATTCATCATTTGGTCAGTGTTATTGTTTGCATGAGGATTGTCGCCTTCCTGGTGCACATTATCCTGATTATTGATATATGGAGACTCAACGGTCTCCTGTGCTCCATAGCTATTCTCAACATTCTCGGATGTCATTTTTAGATACTGCCACAAAACAAGGGTTAATTGACATGTAACATATTATCTCTATATTCTGACCGACCAATTAAATACCCAATAAACTTAGGTAGGTCATACTAGCGAAGGAATTCCACGTCTCTCCCCTCCTAGTTCTAGTCTCACATCTTAGCCAGGGATCATATCCCTAAGCTTTGATACTAATCATGACGCACCCAAAATAGTATACATCACCTATTCCGAGTCGCCAAATACATGGTACAAGTAATACAAATACAACCTTAAATATACAACATGAGCTGTGAGTTTTAATTCAAATATTATCTTCTAGACAGTATTCAAACTCAAAATAAGTCCTCAATACATTTATTATCACACTATTTCATAGAATAGTGAGGACTACTAATGCTATCATCTGGACCGTCACTCCGTTCCCCGACTAGTCCCAACTACGTTCTCATTTCCGAAAGAGAACAATGAAAGCAAAAGGGTGAGCTCAACTAGCCCAGTAAGAAATATTATGACTAAGATAATGCAGAATAAATTATCATTAGCCTTCAACATTGTTAAATTGACAAAATATAACAAACATCAAGTTTAACTGCAGCGGAACAAGCAATCCATTAGAAGAGTCAAGTAGAGAATAAAATCTACTATCTTCTATGATTTAAAAGGTTTTTCATTACTTTTATCGTTAAGACTCAGCTTAATAAATAATCCACATCATCCTTGCACTACGGCCAAGGATATTCATTAGTATCACGACCACAAATTATCCATGCACTACGGGCCAAGGATATTCGTGTATTCATCAATGGTCATGATCATGCCAACAACTGTCCATCAATGCACTACGGCCAATGAGGATTTTTACCACATCATTTGTAACATTACGGTCATGATTATACCGAATAGTCCCTGATCATAATCATACCAAGTCCATCTATGCACTACAGGTCACAGATGACTTTCAACATATTATAAACATTAGGATGATGACAATGATATAAGAATTCAATAAAACAAGTTCAAGGATAAATCTTTAAAGATTTATAATTTAATTTATCCAGAAATCAATAACGTCCAAATTGTCAACATGATACTGTTTTGTGGAGTAAAATTTAAGAATGCTCAGAAGAATATTTCCATGAAAAGATACTGGATGAAGCACAAATATCAAGGATATTCCACTAATTTCATGGAGTATAGAAGCCAGAACTTTAACCAATTTAGTACAATAGAATATATGAAACCGCAATTGGATTTTTGCCTGCCATGCAGTAATCCACATACACAGATCATTTCAACATAGTAATAAAGAATGGAACCAGATCATGCGTAATCCGCGCACCATGTGATATTCAAATGAATAATAAAGAATGGAACTAGGTCATGCGTAATCCGCATGCATGGGATGAGTGACGCCCTAAATTCGGGTTCCTAACCTCTGCCTGGGTTTGGTCATATCAATCACATCTAACATCTAACTCATTCATTAATGAAAACATAATTCATAATATTCCTTAATATAACTTATAACAATATCCCAGGTTAACTAACCTTGACATAACTTACATACCCTTATATAATCAAAAAGTTTACATAATTAATTATATAATAAAACATAACCATTAAAAGTTGACTCTAACTAATCCTGAGCCTTGCCTTTGCCTTTGTCCCGATTAGAACCTTCTGCTACATCTATTATTAGCTCAAATATTTTATTTAAGCAAGAGTGAGCAATGAGTTTGCCCAAAGTAAGTTAAAATATACAATAAATGATATATATCATGAATAGAAGAGTCTAGCTTCTTTAGAACTTCAACAATAATCAAAAGATTTCGAAGTAGCTGAATAATAATTCAATCTCAATAATAAAACTTTCTCCTATTTCATATTGAATAACATATCAGAGATGAAAGAGTACAAGTCTTTCAAAGATTCAATAATATTCAATTGAATAATAATAATTAACAATACTGCAATAATATTCAATAAAGTGGGATATACCCAGATTTCATGTTGAGTGATCACAAAAGGATCATGAACAAATAGAGCAATCATTTAGTTATTAAAACCAAATTACCACAAGAATATAAATTAGTTATAAAAACTAAACTAAACTCTTCTACAAGTACCTGGAGCGGCCAACTCCTTTGTACCCTATATTATGCATAATACTCAATAATAGTGTATAGGTCGATTTACGACATTAAAATTTGTTCCTCTCAGTCTTACATCATGAGTCCGTACCACAACAATATGGTTTGGATTACTTTCAAAGAAATACTATGATTTCAATAATTAATAACAATACTAATCTAGCCGAAACCAATGGCATAGATCTTCCAATAACAATTCAGTTCATAATAAATAGAACATTTCATGCTTTAACAAATATTAGTCTCGCCAAAACAATTAGCTGAGACATGATTTATAAATAGTTCAAATAATAGAATAAGAATCAATTGCACTACGTGCGAATTACAACAATCATTATAGATGTGAATAACTATCAATAATTATTCACTACCATGCTTGAAAAATAGTAACTCAAGTTGAGTTAGTAAACTTGCCTGATTCGTTGACTACTGCTACGCAATTTAAGTTAACTTCTTTTGTAAGACCTATCATTAATAAGATGGGTCTTTTTAATCAGCATATCATATTTTGTATCATAGTACAATTACTTTATCAATCAATCATCCAACACTTAATCACATAATTAAATATTAGATAACACCTTACAATATTAGAATTATTATCTACCTTTGCTAATTCTTTAATCTCTATATCATATTATGATTCAACACTTTAATCTTTTATATTATAAGTTCTTCTTTAAACTCTAATAATTCAAATACCAAACCAAAGAACTCCGGATTCCAAATCCAAAGAACTCGGATTTCAAATCCAATTTCAAAAAACAAAACTACAATCCAAAGAAACTGGATTCCAAATCCAATAATCATATTACAATCCAAAGAAGTTTGATTCAACATATTTTTAATTCAGTAAACTTCTTTCAATCCAGCAAACTGGATTCATCAGATTTTTCAATCCAGCAAGCTGGATTCCATATCCTTGTCACGAAAATATCAAATTAGCTTATTATTTTTCTATCCTTTGTCCAAACACATATACATATATTTCATACACAAAAAGTATTTTTCCATAATTTTCCAACTTCCTTTAGTATTTTTCAAAAATCATTTTTAGTGTGTAGCTTAAGAATTTAGCCCCATCATGCTCAACTCCAAAAATTCCCATCTCTTGACACAATCTTATACGTGTTAGCATGAGCATCCAGTTTAAATTTTGTGGCCATCGGAGTTATAGAACTCTGGTTATAGCGATTTTAGTCTGAAAACCCCAAATATTGAAATGGTCATAACTTGGTCATTTTAAGTCATAATGAGCTCATTTTTGGACAGGAGGTACTTAATACCATATATTTTCATGTCCCAAAAGGCAGGAATTTATTTCATAATTTAAGTGTCCAAAACTTCCCTTACAAAAACTTTGGCAGTTTATTTTTGTCATTTTTCTATTTTTGTCTCCTTTGCTAAAATCAGTCCACACGAAAATCTACAACACCTTTTCTAGTGATTCCACTTGGATATGTTAGAAAAATGCATAGATCTAACTCTTGGACTTGACCACACTCAAAAATTCGAAATATAATAGGAGATATAGTCATTTGAATTTCATGTTTCGTTTTCATAAAAATCTAATTTAAAACCCTTTGTGGTTTTAAAGAAAAATTCTATGTTCTCACATAATAACCAACATAACTCATCATAATACCTACTAATACTTCATATACCCATGAATCTACCATAATACATGATCTATCTCATCAAACAAGCATCAAACACAAGGTTAAACACAATCAAGGCTAATAAAAATTAGGTTTTCTACCTTTTTAAAAAAAATCTAGTTTCCATTTCATACTTTAGATCTAACTTTTAATTCTCAAAAGGATTAGATCTAAACATGAAACACTTATATACACATAGATCTAAGGTTTTAAACCTCAAAATCAAAACTTCATATTATCAAAAAAAATCAAATCAAACTAAAAAGAAAATTAGACTACATAAATAGAAATTTTGTTATACCTTAGCTTTTCCTTCTTCTCCTTCTTCCTAAACCTTGATTAGGAACTATGAAACTTTAAAAAACTCTCCCTTCCTCTCTTCTTCTTCTTCTCACCGAAATCTCTTAGATTTCTCTCTCTCTCTCTTACTTTCTTTCTTTAGCAAAATTAGAAGTAAGAAATGAAATAGAAATGTAATATATATTTTTTTTAATTTTGTTGGGGAAAATGTATAGATATAAGATATGTAAGTATATTATTTGCCCAATACTTCTCTCCTTCTCTCTCTTACTCATCTCCTAGAGGTTTCTTCCACTTTATGCTTAATGTGTTGGTCAAATGAAATTTGGACACTTGTTGGAAGTTGTTCACCTACTAAAGTGGTGGAATCATTACATTCTTCCCCCTTTCTCTCCTCACTAAATTTCAGCCAAGTGGCCTTTCTCTTGCCCAAAATTGGTTTCATTTTATGCTTTAATTAAGTAACTTAATGTC
This sequence comes from Panax quinquefolius, assembly GCA_020205615.1. Classification (NCBI taxonomy): domain Eukaryota; kingdom Viridiplantae; phylum Streptophyta; class Magnoliopsida; order Apiales; family Araliaceae; genus Panax; species Panax quinquefolius. Next base: position 52,735,031 of record CM035170.1, read on the forward strand.
CAAAAAGTCCTCTCCCACTTGGCTAAAAGTTGGGCCATCCAATAATTCATTTGGGCTTGCAATTTTAATTCTATGGACTTACAAATCAACATAATCCATACTCTTAAATTTTTATCCTATCCTAATCCTTTAGTTAGGGTTTCCATTTACTCAATTATAATTCAAATCCTTATTCATATACATTTCATTTCTTAACCCAATTAGACTTGCTATAATTAGGTTATAAAATTAATTAATGGAGATGTATAAAATAAATCTCTTGGGATTGGTATATCTTTTAAATACTATCATTCTCTTAAATTATAACCCATTAGGCTATTTAATTATCATACCTAATATATGTATTAGGCTATATAACTTTATTCTTCATCTCTTTACAAAATAAATGTATACACATTATATAATACATATTTACTCAATCACGTACATAATTTACATATGTCCTAACATATTTCTCCTAGTTTATTAACTTATTATCCCTAATTGACTTAATAAGTTATAAACACATACATACTCATATCAATAATCAATTACTTAAGGATTGTAAATCCTTTTAATTTAGTAATCAAGGCTAACATTCAAGCTATATTAATTTCTTACATAACTTTCATTACTCTTCCTTGAAAATGATTAAGTATACTTCTTAGTTAATAAATTAACTATATAGCTTAATTATCATATACACTTATATGATTCAAGTACTTTCTCTTATTTTTTTTTCTAAAAAAAATTTATTCAAAAATTTTAAATTATGTGAAATTCTGGGTTCTCACATTCTCCCCTCCTTATAAGGATTCCGTCCTTGGAATCACCGCTTTCTTACTCTCTAATAACTTTTAAAGTTGTATCATCAATTCATTTATATCAACACAATATTAATTTGTGTTTCATATACTAACTTGTGACTTGGGATCTATAAAAGAAAACCATTTGTAACATGACTATCTTGCTATATATCCACGGCTTCATCCATTTTCAAACCTTCGCGCTTTCTTACCTCGTTGTCCACGATGATGAAGCAAATCTCGCTAGTTCGTTGAATTTGGCGGCGTGATACTCAGCAACCGACATATATTCTCCTCGCTTCAACTCCAAAAGTTTACTTCCATTCTTGCTTGCATACTTTTGAGAAATAATTTTTGAAAAATAACTCCTTAAACCTTGTCCAGAGTTACTACTTCTTGCATCAAATTCTAGCTTTGTTTGTCTCCCACCGATGAATTCACCTCACCCTTCATCAAATAGGTAGCAAAATCATCTTTTTGCTCCTCCGCTACTCTAGAAATAACAAAAGCTTTCTCCATCTCATTTACCCATGTTTGGGCTTCTATAGGGTCAATGGTTCCCTTGAATTTTGGCGGTCCTACGGCCTTAAAGTCTTTAAAGTTACCTAATCAATTAGCTCGTCGATTTCTTGCTGCTGGGGCTCCAGTTTGCATAGCTTAAGCTAGCATGTCTGCAAAGTTCTGCATTGGATCAGCTTGATCTCCTTCATTATTCACAGACCGCTCCTCCCTTTGGTTACGATTTTGTCGTCTTGGCGGTATTATCTGATGAAATAAAGACTTACATTAATACTTTGTCTTTATGCAACATCTTATTAATAGTAGTCAAAATTCTAAACTTAAACCAATTTTAGCTTTCTGGATTATTTAATCCAACTTACTGAATTATCAAATTCTTTACATAATCATCTTAATAATTTAATTCTCAAAATTTAATTACTTATTCAAACATATAATCATATCATTGCATTTATATTCATGCAAATAGTACATAGTACTTTTCAGTACATAGTGCAAACTACTACAAACAATTACTATCCCTGTAACACCCCAGTCCCACATCGAAAGATAGGAGAAAATTTGTCTGGATATAAGGAAATAAGTTACTACCAATAGTACCTTCAAGTCATGACCTTTTGGGAGCCTATGGTGGGCTAAGATGACCCAAGAAGATACTATTGGGCCAGTAGTTTGAGGCCTTATTTTGATGGATTTGATTCGATTCGGACCTGAGATTTGACCCGAGATTTGTTTCGGACTCGGGATTTGACTCGGGTTGTTTCATATGGTATCAAAGCCAGGTTCTCGAAAGCTCGGGTCGGGTCATTCGATCGAGTTGTCGGAGGTGGGGACACAAAGGCTGGTGGTATTATCTCACAATGGAGAGATGGAGGTCCGGAGGTGGGGACACGAAGTCAGTCGGTATTATCCCACAATGGCTAGAGAGGGAAAGATCTTTGGGCTGTGTGTGTGATCGGTTACGACGGGGGTCGCTAAAAAATTTAAGTGGGGAGTTTCTAACACCTAGTCCCACATCGAAAGATAGGGAAAAATTTATGTCATATATAAGGAAATAAGTTACTACCAATAGTACCTTCAAGTCATGACCTTTTGGGAGCCTGTGGTGGGCTAAGATGACCCAAGAAGATACTATTGGGCCAGTAGTTTGAGGCCTTATTTTGATGGATTTGATTCAATTCAGACTTGGGATTTGACCCGAGATTTGTTCCGGACTCGGGATTTGACCCGGGTTGTTTCAATCCCCGTATGACATAAGTCAGGATTCATTACTACAACTTTACACAAAAAGTTGAGACATAAAAAAAATTATCTTGATATTCATACCAAAGCGAATATTATACTCCTAACACTTAATCTTTCTTTCATCCACTTCCTCCGTCTGTCTTCTTTTTAGGACAAGTCTTAACCATATGATCCGTTCCACCGCATGCAAAACATCCTCCTTTCTTTGGTTTAGGACAATTTGGTGATAGATATCCTTCTTGACCACAATTGTAACACACATTCTTACCCCACATACATTCCCCCGAATGGTTCTTTCCACACTTGCCACATGCTTGTTTCTTCTTTGAATGCGAATTCTCTGAGTTGTTGTCACTGTCATTATTCTTTTTCCTTTTATTACCCTTCTTTTCTTTACTTACATCTTTAGATTATACATTACACTTAACCTTCATTCTATCGACTTATGCCTTCAGATTATTTCGTTCTTCTGTCTTCTCGCGTAATGCTCTTTTTGTCTTCCATAATTCCTCCATGAGAAGTACTTTAGTCCTTAAGTCTTGAACTTCCGTAGATGCTTGACCTTCTTCGACTGCTACTTTGCCTTCTTCCCCATCTTTGATCTTTATTTCTGGCTCCACCTTAGTTTCTTTGAAATATACTTCTTTCTCTTCATGCAGCTCCATCTCGGGGTACTCGTCATGATCGCTTGCTAGATCTACCGCAGGTTCATTTCTTAAAACTTCATCAACTGACTCACTCTGAGCTGGCACCTCGGCTAATGGCATTGGTGCAACTGCTAACATTTCCGTAACCATCTTATTATCTCCTGACATCATGTCACCAGTTTTAAATAACTTCATTAGTACATCACTATCAAACATAATCCATAAACACTGAGTGTCCCCATATCTTACTATTGATGAATTTTCCTAATCCATCACTTAGAACTCTAAACGAGTTTTCTCTATCTTGTTTATGGTTATATTTCTAAGGCTTTTCCCCCCACCTAAGGTTTATAACCTACAGATTTAATACCAACTTATGACAACCCCAAATCCGGGTTCCCTAACCTCGAGTTTGGTTCTCACGATCCATCATATATAGCACATCTAACTACTCATTCATTAATGAAAAACATCATTCATAATATTCCTTAATACAACTTATAACAATATCCCAGGTTAACTAACCTTGACATAACTTACATACCCTTATATAATCAAAAGGTTTACATAATTAATTACATAATAAAACATAACCATTAAAAGTTGACACTAACTACTCCACGAGCCTTTCCTTTGCCTTTGTCCCTATTAGAACCTTCTCGCTACATCCAAGATTAATCAAATATTTTATTTAAGCAAGAGTGAGCAACGAGTTTGCATAGCAAGTTAAAATATACAATAAATGATATATATCATGAATAGAAGAGTCTAGCTTCTTTAGAACTTCAACAATATTCAAAAGATTTCGAAGTAGCTAAATAATAATTCAATCTCAATAATAAAACTTTCTCTTATTTCATACTGAATAACATATCAGAGATGAAAGAGTACAAGTCTTTCAAAGATTCAATAATATTCAATTGAATAATAAGAATTAACAATACTGCAACAATATTCAATAAAGTGGGATATACCCAGATTTCATGATGAGTGATCACAAAAGGATCGTGAACTAATAGAGGAATCATTTAGTTATTAAAACTAAATTACCACAAGAATATAAATTAGTTATAAAAACTAAACTAAACTCTTCTGCAAGTACCTAGAGCTTAACCAACTCCTTTGTACCCTATATTATGCATAATACTCAATAATAACAAGATAAAGTCAATTTCTTCTATTTACATTAAAATTTGTTCATCTCACTTACATCATGAGTTCGTACCACAACAATATGGTTTGGATTACTTTCAAAGAAATACTATGATTTCAATAATTAATAACAATACTAATCTAGCCGAAACCAATGGCATAGATCTTCCAATAACAATTCAGTTCATAATAAATAGAACATTTCATGCTTTAACAAATATTAGTCTCGCCAAAACAATTAGCTGAGACATGATTTATAAACAGTTCAAATAATAGAACAAGAATCAATTTCACTACGTGCGAATTACAACAATCATTATACATGTGAATAACTATCAATAATTATTCACTACCATTCTTAAAAAATAGTAACTCAAGTTGAGTTAGGAAACTTGCCTGATTTGTTGACTACTGCTACGCAATTTAAGTTAACTTCTTTTGTAAGACCTATCATTAATAAGATTGGTCTTTTTAATCAGCATGTCATACTTTGTATTATAGTACAATTACTTTATCAATCAATTATCTAACACTTAATCACATAATTAAATATTAGATAACACCTTACAATATTAGTATTATTATCATCCTTTGCTAATTATTTAATCTCTATATCACTCTAATCTTATATATTATAAGTTCTTCTTTAAACTCTAATAATTCAAATACCAAACCAGCAACATGGATTCCAAATCCAGCAACCTGGATTTCAAATCCAGCAAACTAAACTACAATCCAGCAAACTGGATTCCAAATCCAGTAACCAGATTACAATCCAGGAAGCTGGATTCAACATATTTTTAATTCAGTAAACTTCTTTCAATCCAGCAAACTGGATTCATCACATTTTTCAATCCAGTAAGCTGGATTCCATATCCTTGTCACGAAAATATCAAATCAGCTTATTATTTTTCTATCCTTTGTCCAAACACATATACATATATTTCATACACAAAAAGTATTTTTTCATAATTTTCCAACTGCCTTTAGTATTTTTCAAAAATTATTTTTTAGTGTGTAGCTTAAGAATTTAGCCCCATTGTGCTCAACTCCAGAAATTCCCATCTCTTGACACAATCTTGTATGTGTTAACGTGAGCCTCCAGTATAAATTTCGTGGCCATGGGAGTTATAGAACTCTGGTTATAGCGATTTTAGTCTGAAAACCCCAAATATTAAAATGGTCATAACTTGGTCATTTTAAGTCGGAATGAGCTCATTTATGGACAGGAGGTACTTAATACCATATATTTTCATGTCCCAAAAGACCGGAATTTATTACATAATTTAGGTGACCGAAACATCCCTTACAAAAACTTTGGCAGTTTACTTTTGTTATTTTTCTGTTTTTGACTCCTTTGCTAAAATCAGTCCACACAAAAATCTACAACACCTTTTCCGGTGATTCCACTTGGATATGTTAAAAAACGCATAGATCTAACTCTAGGACTTAACCACACTCAAAAATTCGAAATATAATAAGAGATATGGTCATTTGAATTTCATGTTTCGTTTTCATAAAAATCTGATTTAAAACCCTTTGTGGTTTTTAAGAAAACTTTTATGTTCTCAAATAATAACCAAAATAACTCATCATAATACCTACTAATACTTCATATACCCATGAATCTACCATAATACATGATCTATCTCATTAAACAAGCATCAAACACAAGGTTAAACACAATCAAGGCTAATAAAAATTAGGTTTTCTACCTTTTTAAAAAAAACCTAGTTTCCATTTCATACTTTAGATCTAACTTTTAATTCTCAAAAGAGTTAGATCTAAACATGAAACACGTATATACACATAGATCTAAGGTTTTAAACCTCAAGATCAAAACTTCATATTATCAAAAAAAATCAAATCAAACTAAAAAAAAAATTAGACTACATAAATAGAAATTTTGTTATACCTTAGCTTTTCCTTCTTCTCCTTTTTTCTAAACCTTGATTAGGAACTATGAAACTTAAAAAAACTCTCCCTCTCTCTCTTCTTTTTCTTCTCACCGAAATCTCTTAGATTTCTCTCTCTCTCTCTCTCTCTCTCTCTCTCTCTTGCTTGCTTTCTTTAGTAAAATTAGAAGTAAGAAATGAAATAGAAATGTAATATATATTTTTTTAATTTTGTTGGGGAAAATGTATAGATATAAGATATGTAAGTATATTATTTGCCCAAAACTTCTCCCATTTTCTCTCTTACTCATCTCCTAGAGGTTTCTTGCACTTTATGCTTAATGTGTTGGTCAAATGAAAATTGGACACTTGTTGGAAGTTGTTCACCTACTAAAGTGGTGCAATCATTACAGGATGTTCCAACAGAATAATAAAGAATGAAATAACAACAAAATTCACCAAGCATGTGATAGACTGCACAGACAGGTTATTCTAACAGAATAATAAAGAATGGAACCAGGTCATGCATAATTCGCATAGACAGGATGTTCCAATAGAATAATAAAGAATGGAATAACAACCCTTATGAGTATTAAAAGAAAATAACTCTCTCCATAAATACGAAAGAATAATGCCCCTTACCTTAGTAGGAGATTGGATACTGCAATAGTGTAGTAACAGAATACTCTTCTTCTTTCTCTCTTATTCTCTCTATACTTTCTCTCTCTATAGCTTGAATGAATTGATAAAAAATAATGAAGAAATGAGCTTCTATTTATAGGCTTGGCAGAGTAAGGGTAAAATAGTCTTTTCGCCATAATTTATGACATCACCGCTGACATCATCAATCATAATACATCATTGCATATCTCATCGTCCGATGACATCATCGCTTACCTCATCATTCGATGACATCATCGCTTGCATCACAGGAATTCAAAATCAATTTATTTTCTTCCACCTCCTTTTACTTTTATACCATGAATTTACTATAATAATGCTACCATTCAAATTATAAAAAACGTACTATTATATAATCACATTATACTACTATAATGTAATATTATAATAATATATTTGAATGAATTATTTTATCGGAAAAGATAAAATACCAACTTTCAACAAATGTCATATGCTAAAAATTTCTCAATTTAAATCCACTTCGAATAAATATTTTCTTATCTATCATTTGTGTCCACATAAAATAAATATTTCTTTATCATATAAATTAATAATTAATTATTCACAAATAATATTACGTAATCACAATAATGAGAACTGACTGGTTCCTCGTGAAAGAGGAGCTTTCCAATAAGGATTTCTCTTTCTTGGTAGCGCATTAGGTGACCAAACCTCTCCTTGACAGAACTTTCTAGACATTGTCAATAATGCTATCTAATAATATTATTCAAATAATATGAATTATTGATCTGATAATGAGAAATACTATGTAGTGACAATTATTGAAACAACAATAATATAAAATATCAACGCAGCAATTATTGAACCAATAACATAAAATATTGAATAGTAATTACTGTAACAATTATTGAGTAGTGTCTTCTTACGTAAGAATCAATAATTCAAAAATCTTGCATAATCTGGTGCATCTTGTGTAACAACGCCATTCATCGTATTTTAACCACCAGGTATTCCAACAGTGTTAAAGGTAAAACTTTTGCCGTTATTTTATAAAAAGATATTTTTGTCGTTTTCTCAATTTGAAAATAATTCCGTTGTGGGGTCCACCAATGATTGTGTCGTCGTACGAATATTCCCTGTTAAAACGAATATTCCCCGACCAATCGAATATTATATAACAACTTGCGTACTTTGCAGAATTTATAAATATTACCCATAACTATAATATTATAACAAATTTATTCCATAATAATCAAAAATGATATTTATAGAAAATTCATCTTTATTCATAAAAGTTGGGGTCTTACAATGATTATGACCAGGAATTGTGTATTGGTATAATCATAACCTGTAATGTTACAGACAAAGGTTGTGATAAAAGTCATCTTTGGCCCGTAGTACATAGATGGGTACAGGTGGTTGGCATGATCATGACCACTGGTGATACAAACGAATATCATTGGCCCGTAGTGCATGGATAATTCGTTGATTTGAAATATTTATTGATTGGTGTTACAGGGATAAAATATTGATACTGAACTTTTAAATCATAGAAGATAGTAGACATCATACTCTACTTGACTCTTCTAATTTATTGTTGTTTCCGCTGCAGTTGTTGATCTAAAACTTGTTGTCTATTGTATTCTATCAATTTTTTCCCATGTGGAGGACTAAGGATAATTTGTTCTACATTATCTGAGTCATAATATTCTTTACTGGGCTAGTTGAGCTCACCCTTTTCTTTTTTGTTCCATTATTCTTCTCAGGAGGCGAGAATGTAGCTAGGACTAGTCGGTGAGTGGAGTAATGATCCAAGATGATTATTATAGTAGTCCTCACTATTTTGTAAAATAATGTGACAATAATTGTAATGAAGACTTTATTTCAGTTTGGATATTATCTACAAGACAATATTTATATTGAAACTCACAGCTTATGTATTGTCGTATTTTGCACGACAGTTTATAATTGTATATAGGAAGTTGTATTTGAATTATGTACTATGTATTTGGCGACTCAGAATGGGCTGTGTGGACCTATTTTGGGGGCGTCACACACTATATGCTAAACATGCATATATCTTCAATATCCATTAAAGTTGGTCTGACACATATAAAACACAGATGAGAAAAAAGTATATTTCATTTATAATTTTATTCATAAGGAACACATAATATTATACATACAAAATAAAAACTAATAATATTACACCTACGTGGTGTTTAATTAAAACAAGAAATTAATCTATATAAAAAAAATAACTTTATAGGGTTCAGAAACGTCGTCAATATTTTCCTTATTATTGGGCATTGTTGAATCATCAACAATATTCAATTAATGATTAACAAAGTTTGTTTCTTCCACAATTTTTTTGTTATTTTTCAGACTCTTGATATAAATTAACCAGATGTCTTGGCATACGACAGGTACACAATGCCCATTCATCCCACACCTTAAAACTAACATCTGGTTTGTTCTTTGTCTGTGGTGTATTTTCTTTATTTATACTCGGCCCATACACTAGTCACTTTTGGTGTATTGCAACATTTATTTCAATTGTTCTCATTGTATTATAATATAACCCAAAAGAGAAAATAAACAATTTTTCTAATTTAAGTTTCTGGCATGATTGAAAGTAATATAAAAAAAAATTTCATTATCTTCATTATATGTTTCAATACAATAATTATTATAATGCATATCCTTAAAACTGAGCAAATTTAATTGCCTCAAAAGAATACAAAGTATCATCAATACAAAGTTTGTACCCTTTGACAATGTTATTATCGCTTTTCTAGAGCCTTCAATTAATTTCGATGAATAATCGTTCTTCCAGAGCTTTCAATTAAGTTTGATGAGTAATCATTCTTCAATAATTTTCAATGAGCTTCTGGTTCATACATCTTTGTATATGCAAAACATAAACGTATAAAAATACTTCTCTTTTCTGTTTATCATTAATTAATCAATGAACTAAACAAGATAAAGAAAAAAAAATATTTATGTGCATGCCCTTTTGTTTTTTTTTTGAAATATAAATGAAACTACAAACTAGGAAGCTTTATTTTCGTTTGCTATTTTCAAATTTATTGCATAATTACTTTGAATCATTTTAATTCATTGTGTAATGATTAGATATAGCTTACATTTTTGAATGGTATTGCAAGATATGTAGAAGTAGGCGAATTATTAAAAAAGGCAATAAACAATTGAATGAATGATATGAAAAAGATAAACTAAGTCACTACCTCAAGTGGAGATAATATGTAACAACATAAATATATACAAGTATAATTATACATATAAAATATATATTTACAAAAACTATAAATGAATTTTTACTCGACATGCGGTAGTCCGCGTAGACAGATTATTTTTACAAGTATGTAAAAAGTTATAAAATAGTTTTTCACCCGCATGCGGTAATCCGCGTAGACATTATTTTCACAAATTAATAAATGGTAAAAAAGTTCCCACCAAATCTTATAACAAAGATATGTGGTACCATATGTAAATAACAATATTTAAAAATAGACAACAAAACATGAATATAATTAAGCATTAAAGAATACCAAATTGTAAGAATAAAATTATATTATCGGTTGGCAAAGCCAGCCAGTAGTATAATAATTTAATTGTAAGAATTTAAATTTATCGTAATTTAAAATTACCGTCTCAATTGGTTAGAGCTTCGTGCTGATATCGTATTATAAATCTTGTCAGAAGTCAAGTGAATAATTATGTCTTACAATTATAGGAGAATAAAAGAAACCAGTAAAAGAAATATAATCAGAGCAGCAGAAAGAGTCAAAAATCAAAAGATTTGTAATCGGATATCAAATGGAATGGAATGCTAGCTTTGTAGCCTTACTAGCTCACGGGTATGAAATGGAATGGCTAGCTTTGTAGCCCACATATACATACAGAGACTAATGGAAACAAACAAAAGGAAATCAATATATATATATATATATATATATATATATATTTATATATATGTAGGGTAGGGCTATCTACGATTAATTTTTTTATTATGACGATGAACTATCGCCATAACCTGTATTAACCATGACGAATGAAACGAAACCGCTACTATAACTAACTGTATAATATACATAACTGTGTATATATATTTTTTCCTATACATATATAACATGTTAATTTAGAGTTACATTTTTCCCTATTCATATATAACATGTTAATTTAGAGTTGTTATTAATTACTTCAATATAGTGATACACAACAAGCTGGCCTGGTCTGATCCAACCTAGACCTATCAAGCTTTAACCGTTCCAGGCCGAACCTTGACTTTGGACTACAAGGCCAGATCAGGCCAGACTTGGCAACATAATATAGAGCTTGTTAAGGCCTATAGACCAAATCAGGCCCAACCCAGACCGAAGCCAAGCCTTCAAACTTCCGAGTTTTACTAAAAATATTTTCACCTTACTCCCCTCCATTTATATAACAAAAGTAGGAGAAGAAAAGCATACCATATAATATGGAACTTTGAAACAAAGATGCATAAGAACTCAAAAGACCTCTCATTTTTATAGCTTCTTGTTAAACATATCTTTCTTGAGGTGTCGATGTGGGACTTCGTTCAATAACTTGTTGATTCTGCCCACTTAATATGTTCATACTGGAATGCCAAGACACTTGAATCAACATCATTGTAAAAGTCATCCGCAACAGGGAAGCCTGCAAGCACTCCATTACTCATGCACTCCTCCAGTCCTTTTCATTACACCTGGTATATATTCTTTTGGCACTGCTCCACCTTTGATTTCACTCTTAAACTCATAGCCACCTACTGCTTCTATGGGTTCAAACCTTACGGTAATATCAGCAAATTGCCCACCTCACTAATGATTAATATCTTAATGTCCTCCCTCACTAATGAATTTTGTAGATCAATCTTCATAATTTTTGAGTAAGGTATGTCACAAAAAGCTTGTAATTCTTGAAACTGCGCCAGCTTCTTCTAGGCTCAAGAAACTCACAATTACGACCTTGGGCTTTCTTTTATGAATTGTTATCACCTTGTTTGGTGCAATATTATTTATGTGTTTTTGCTCTTGTTTGGAAGTTTAAATGGCTGGACCAACAGAGTTATTGATAATCGGCCTTACAAGGTTTGACTAAATTCATAATTTATGTGTTCTTTCAAGTAAAGAAGTTGAAGACAGAGCACTATGCTATGGGGAGAGAAGGAGCTAACAGAGGTTTATCACTTTGAAAATCAGCAATACATTCACAAATTTTTTGTATTAAATTTTTTTTTTAACTAACTAGAATTATCAAAGTCGAACACGGTAGTTAGGCATGTGTGAAAGAAGAAATGCACCGAATCAAATAATTTGTTGGGAGTTGGCGAACGTAAAAAAGGAAAAGAAAAGGGACAAAATCATCCACCAATAAATTGATCTTGGCTCAAAATGGAGAGAATGGAGCTGTATGTGTGGACATCGTCCATGCCCCATGTCACCAGTTCAAACTATCTCAAAGTCCCACATCAGTTGAACTTGAATTGCGCATTACACTTTACATTATAAAAGGACTAGCAAGTTACGTTAAAGCTGAAGTCGTAAGACATACTCAAGCCCAGGCCCGAGCCTGGTTCGAGCCTCAGGCCGGACCTGGTCACAAGCCCCAGGTCAGGCTGGGATATGTGCTGAAAAATTGTGGTATGTTTCTGGACGCAGGCCAGGCTTGACTGGCCCATTCTTTGATCAGGCCGAGTTTTGACCAGACCAGGCCAAATGGGATATGAAGAGTTTATATTGTATTAAAAAAAATCTTGAATGATTGACTTTGTATTAATTAATGACCAATAAAAATGACTCGGATAAGATCTATATGTATATGTATTGATTATTGATTACTCCATCAATTATAAAATTAGACATATTTGTAAAACGACGATTTTTAAGACCAATTTTATGTTCTCAAATATAATTTTAATATTATATAGGAATTCAAGTGTGATGATTTGAAAAAGTAACGGTAAACTAAGAATATTTTCTCACTTTATGGTCTTAAAATAGAAATGTATAATCTAATTTTGGATGCATTAAAAGGAAAATATATCTCTAAATTTGAAATGTAGGAGAATATAATATTTATTAATACTCCATAAGTCCTCAAAAGGATGAACAAACTACAAATTTTACATATATTAAGAAAAATAAAATAAAGAAAAAAGAGTAAATAGAATTACAAATTTCTTCTTAGTGGTCTTACAATATTTATAAAGTGATGAGTAATTTTAATTTTTATACTAATGAACCCCACTAAATGACATAATTATCCTTCATTTTATGTAATTAATCTCACTTTTTTAGGGATAAAAATAATTATATTCATCTAGTACATAACAAAAATTCAATAAATTTATATTAATTTTAAATTAAAATTTTGTTTTAATACTAATACGAACGCTAGTACTGTAGTATATTGTTAGATTTGGTAATTCTGCAACCAAATTATTCTCTTTAATCCGACACGGATCAGTACACTCCAACTATTAGTTGGACCCACCTTCCATTATTTAATCTAAACCGTCGATATCAAAAGATCGACATTTGGGCCCACAATTAAAATAAAGGTAAAACATGAGGGCACTTACGTAATTTACGCATCCCGAATTTCTTCGAACTCGACCACCGGTCCTTCCCTCTCCGTATTTCCCTCTTCTCTCTCTCTATACACTCTCTCTCTAACGTTTCTTCGGGCAGAAACTCCGACGGCGCGTGTCATCCACGGCCGGGCGCTTTGATTTCTCTTGGTGTCTTAGTGCTCATGTTTGCTTTCTCCCTCTCTTCCCGCGGCAACGCCCTGTGTTTGAGGGATTAAACCCAGGTTTTCTCTCTTAAACCCTTGTTTCTATCTAGGGTTTTAGTTTTTGTGCTAGTGGCTTTTCTACAGTGAAATCTCTTGTCAGAATATGCAATTTCTGTAGGAAATCACAATGGTTGAGAATACAAAGAGGCAAAAAAGGGGCTTAATCAGTGAAGAAGACATCTCCACTATCTTACAAAGGTTCCTTTTTTAATATTCATTTCTTATTTGTCTCCAAGTGTATTAATTCAATTTATATATGTTTGTGTGCATTAACCTTAGTAGTGAATGGTTGTTTTTTGATTTTTAGTTAATTAAAAAAAATGCAATTTGGGGGTTCATTTATAATTTGAAGGTATTCTGCGACAACGGTGCTGGCATTGCTTCAAGAAGTGGCTCAAGTTCCGGAAGAAAAGATTGATTGGAATGCATTGGTGAAGAAGACTAGCACTGGTATTTCCAATCCTAGGGAATACCAAATGATATGGCGACATTTGGCTTATTGCGATTCATTGGTGGAAAGATTGGATGATGGGAGTGAACCTTTGGTCAGTCTTACTCTTTATTTTATATTAGCTTACTTTATACTCCATCCGTTCAGAGATACATTTCTAAAACTATAACTTTTATGGATGATTTTTATGTTAATGTACCTTGATATTTGCTTCTAATTTTGTAGTGGTGGTGCGATGCTACATTTGATAGTAAAAAAATAATGGCAAATTAGGAACATTGTGCCACTTTATAGTCCTAAATAGAAATGTTTCACTAATTTTTGAAAGAATAAAAAGGAAAATATGTCTAATTTTGGAATGGTGCGAGTACTTTATGTGTGTGTGTGTTTCCATGTGGTTTGTCAGGTGACTTCGAAATTCAGTGTTTCTTATGTTTTGACTAGCTAATGATTCATGAGGATGTAAATGTGTAAATGATTGTGATGAATAGGACTGATGATTTTTTTATTTTTGAAACTGTATACATGGGAAAACTCATATTATAGAATGGAAGCATATGATTGGCATATGGTTTAGAGCACTCTATGCATGTACACAATATGGGATTGATGCACAAGCTTTAAGGACCAAGTATATCTATTTTGTGAATTTTTGTTGCTTGCTTGTCTTTGTCACCTTTTAAATTAGCTAGAGTTTTAATGAAGTTGAGCAATATACCCATGATCATCACAACTTTCAAATTTCAAGCTCAATGTTTGGTGTAGTCTTCACCTCAACTATTTAAATTCAAAATAAATTGTATGTTTAAGAGATTATTTAGAAATTAATTGATTATATGGAAAAAACAGCAAGCTTCTGTTCTTAATTTGAATGATTACCTGATCTAATTAGACGTTAAAAATATATTAGTGCCTGATATGGGAAAAGCTTCTTCCATGGAGTGGATTCTTTATTTTTTAATGATCCTAACTATTACCATTTTCTATTATGGAATGGAATTCTTAATAATAAGTTACTCTCATCTTTATAGAATTTGATGAGAGTTTTAAAGGAATAATTAATAGCAGTGAATTGTTACGTGCGGTTTGGTGGCATTTACATGTCATTCTAAGCCTTCAAATTATTAGAAGTGAATAATTATGTGTGGTTTGGTGGCATTTCATACGTGATGGCCCTCAAATTGTAGAATCATGCGAGGGTCCCAAATTGACGTGTCGTTATTACATTGGTTGATCATTATTTACATTCATTACATTTTGATCCACTATGATGTTGTCAGCCAATGTACTAATGACACATTAATATGGGAGCCCAAATTGGGATCCCATTTAGGATCCTAACATTACTCTAATTTGATCCCAAATTTTGGCCGGTAACTACTCTAAATCAGTTTTGCTAGGCCTTCCAACAACACCATGTTGATATTATGTTAGGTTTTTGTGGTAGTGTTGGTGTGCTCCACCTCGTTATTTTCAATAGAAATTGGTTTTCTACTTGTAATTCTAAAAGAAACTATGATCTACATTTTATTTCTTTCTACTGTATTTTTCATCTCCTTTGCGCTGAAGTTGGAAATATCTTGCTTAGTTAGGATTTCCAACAAGTCGCTCATTTTTGGTTTCTTGATGTCGATGGAATCTAGAGCTTGTAAAGGCAAAACTCATACATGCATCATGGGTTTTTATGCTGAAGCTTAGATGATCATATCATCCTATATTGGATAATTGAGAAAGTTGTTTCGGAAAAGGATTTAACTATAATGCAACCCTGCTAGGCAGAAAAATATAGGATTTGAGTTGGAGCATGCCTTTTATGGCTAGGATGTTTTACTGTCCTATAGGCTATAAATTTAAGAAGTTGCAATGATAGTATATCCTGATTCATCAATTAGCTAATTGCAACTAATATTGGCTTTAGTGACTTGATTTATGAGTATCCGATTCAAAATTGGATTGGGATATTTTTAAAGACATTGATGTTGCACATTGTAAGTACCTTTCCTATAGCCAGTACACGCATGGGATCCTTTTCAACTGAAAATTCTCTTTTTCTTGGAAGACCTTGACCTTTCATTATTACGGTATATACATTTTAATTTTAAAAATCCCATATTAATAGATTCTTTATAAGCATGAAATTAATTGTTTTGGACAGACTTTGGCCAACACCACCTAGATTCCTACCCGTGCTAGATGCATCTACGTGAATTATGGAAAATATGAAAGGATTGTTGGTGTGCAATGACTCTTATTTGAATTTTTTTTCCTCTTGAGGTATTAAGATAGGAGGGTTATCAAAAGCACGACTTAAGGGTCAAGTAGACTTGTTGCAATAGCTTTACTTGCTAACCAAGGTGGAGCTTTATCTTTGTACTTTCTTTTCTGAAGATGATACTATTTTCTTCTCCTATATCTAAACTCTGTTGTTTAGATGATGAGAGGAACTGATTCGAGGGGTCGGGGGTAGAGGAGTCAAAAGCCTGAGTGGCTTGGTTACTTGTTCCCACTTCCCAGATTTTCGAACATATTTGTTTGGTCATATCTGTCCCAAGGAACAAAAATCATTATGCTGGGAAGGATTCTTGCCAAATTTTATGCTCTTTGTATGAATCTAATTTATTGTTGTTCAGTTTATGCTTGATTGGGGATTTTCAGGAATGGAATTTTACTGGATTATAAATGTGGATTATATGCTCTAATTGGAAATTTAAATGCGTAGTGATCATTACAGATATAACCTTAGTTGTAACATTATAATGCAATGTACGCACTTCTGAATACTCTTTTTTCTGCAATTGGGAATATATGGCCTTGAATTTTTTTGAGGAACTTAGATGGTGTACTCAGGACTGGTAGTTGTACTCAGTTTTTTCTTTATCCTTGTTTCTGAAAGTTGGACTGGAATTAGAGGATTCTCTCTTTGGTTCCTTTTTAGTTCTGTAAGGTACTCTTTCAGAAGCTTTTGAAAGGCGGACTGAAAAAAATATTATTGAAATTATTTGTATTATATTTTGAATTTGATATCTAAGATTAACCCCCATCTGAGTATCACCTGTGATTTTGGAAACTTCAATGCCCCGCATAAGTTAGAACCCATTATAAAATAATAGAAACACAATGAACATACCTCGGATACTTAATCTGGACTTTCAGCTGTGGTGCTTAATTACAGATTGCTGAGACAAGAATTCAGGAAATTTACAATTTTGTGGTCTGAACACCGTGAGTGAACAATTGATAAGTTATAAATAGAAAATATGAAATCTTATATCAGAAAATTCAATACTTAATCAACTACCATCATTTTAATTTCAATATTTAGCTTAGGATGTGTATGCTAAAATTTGTATAATTCAACTGCAAAAATTTACATGTTCTTAATAATTATATATGACTGAATCTTATTTAAGATTATTGCTAACTATATACATTTAGAATTGTATAATTGTACTTTGAAATATGGGTACATATGAGTTTGTACTTGTGCAGCAGTTTATTTCAAATTAATATTATTTTTGTTCTTTGATGTTTGTATCTGTCAGGATGATGATAGTGACTTGGAATATGAATTGGAAGCTTTCCCTACTGTTGGGCCCGAGGCTTCTACTGAGGCTGCAGCATGTGTAAAGGTAAATCATTACAATGACCTTTTAATTCATGAGCATGTGAATTCTCTCAGAGACTCTTCATATTTGAATTGGTTGCAAAAAACTTTTAAGTGATTATGATGCATATTTTATATCCTTATGTTAGATTTTTTATTTTTATATTAATCTGTTAGAGTAGTTGTTTGTGCCATTATATCAGGAGTCATGCATGACTAATTTGTTGTTATGGTCAGAGTTAAGTTAAACGATAGCTATAAGATGAACAAAGAATTAACTTAATCATTACATTGTTGATAAATAGTTTTGCTGCTAATTGGGCTTTAACTATAGGAAATTGTTATGATAATAAAAGAAAAATGTTTGTGGAGGGCAATCATAGGTTATAAATTAGGAGGAACAACAAGCATTGACCTTCTTCAACAATCCAAATACATGACCCTCTGGTGTGCAAGCTGCATCTTAGACTTGTCTAGGGGTTTTCAGTAAAACAGAATTAGATTAGATAGTCGTCTTCATCTCTGATTTTTCTTTCTTTGATCTGAGTAGAAGTGGTGAATATAGACTGCGGATGTTTGCTACTTCCATTAATTTATTTCAGTTGCTAGTAAGACAGAACATTGAATTATTACGCTTAACAATCTTTAGTTGTGCTTTTTCTGGCATACAATGGTCTTCAGACTACAGACTTGAATATGTTCAGTAATCAGTGGTATCTTCCAAGATGAGTATTGCTATAGTGACAAAAGCATCTTGCAAAAAATGGCTTACAAAATGATGTGGCAAATTCTAATTAGTTGATATCCACTAGGCCTAGTGATAATAACCAACCACATCATTTTGTGTCCATCTTTTGTCACCGTTCTTTTGTCACCAAAGTATTATTGCTCCCAAGATTTCTTAACACTTGTAAAACTCAAGTTTCTTTTGTTTTGTTTATTTATCTATCATACCATTGTCGCATTGTTGTGTTGTGGCTTATATTTGGAATTCATTCACTTGGTTAGGTACTGATTGCTTCTGGTATATCAAGTAACTCAAGTCTACAAAATGGCTCAACAGTTGAGGCACCATTGACTATAAATATACCTAATGGACAGTCGACCAGAGCTCCTTCAGAAAGCTCACAACTTTCTAGTTTTATGCACGGGACAAATATTACAGTTCCAGTTTCTGTTCAGAAACAGCCAGTGCCTACAGTGACATCTGCTGAAGGATTGGTTGCTAATGGATTAGCAAGTGGAAATCTACCTCCTCGAAGGAAAAGAAAACCATGGTCCGCTGCGGAGGATCAGGAACTGATTGCTGCTGTAAAAAAATGCGGTGAAGGGAATTGGGCGAATATATTAAAAGGAGATTTTAAGAGTGAAAGATCTGCTTCACAACTATCTCAGGTTTTTTTTCTTCCCTTTGATAATCATTATTTTTTATTTGATCCAATCATTTTGACTCATCATATTACTTTCACATCAGGTTCTTTGGGACTCTGCACATAATCATTGTTACTTGTTTATTAGGATTTAGCTGAAGTATCTTGGCTTTTGGCATTTTCTCTTTTGCTGCTACTTGCGTGAAAGATTCTGTCTTCATATTGTGTTCTTCATATATCTAGGAGTTCAATGTTGCTGACACATTATTATTGGCCCCCCATTTTGTAGCCTGCACCATAGTAAAAGTGACTTTGTTGTAATACTGTCTTCCCAACCACCTAGCCAGGAGTGAAGCCAGAATGTAAATTTAGTGGAAAAAACTGATTGTAACAATATATGTTTAGTGCTATATTTTTTTTTGAGTATTGAAAGGTATCAAATATCAGTTCTAGACCTCTAATGATTCGCCCTAGAGCCTGTATGAGGCCGCTGCCTGCACCTGATATCATTTGTCAGATGATGACTATGCAGGTTCTTCAGCAAAGCTTGGGCTTTGCCCTTACTTTCCGTAAGATTAGTGGAATAGCTGAACATATATGGTACACTAATTCGTAAGTAATGTCTAGGTATTAATAATAGTTCAGTTTAGGAATGTTTGGTTATTCACATTGTTGCAACATATTTAGCCATATAATTTCTAATAGTTTGGCTTGGCTATAACTGAGAATCTGGAATGTTTGAGATAGCCAGATGCCTGCCAAAGTTAAACCACTCTAGCCTTCAGTAACTTAACACCCAATCTCGTTTCTTATCTTTTAATAATCCATCATGTGGTAATGTAATATTTGTTAGTGTGAACTCTGTTGCGCAAGTGTTGTATGGTGAGGCCACACAACAATATTGAACTTTCTGCTGTTAATTAATTCTGTTTAGTTTTAGTATCTATTTCTTTTTGTGACTCACGTCTTTGCAGTGAAAGAGTTGGACACTCGAGGCAAGAAAAAGGAAGATGCATTTCTATCTATTTAATTTTTCTTACAAGGACTGTTAATTAATTCGAATGTATTTACAGAAATAATATCTCCGTACATTTGTTATGTGTAAGCAAAATAATGAGATGCACTCTCATTTATTTTTCATGGTCCTGTTACTTTGGTTTTAGCTCTTTTCTGCAGTATTGGGATTTTACTGGGTGTAGTGGGTGTGTCTCGCCTGAATCTAGGATTTGTCGTTTACTCCTGGTCAGAGGTTTTTGGAAGGAGTAAGGGTGGTAAAATGCATTTGAAGCATGTGATCTTTAATTGGGGGGTTGGACCGAGTGTGATGCATGGTTTTTTAGTGATAGCTATTTATCTTTTGCTTTGTTGCTAGATATGATTTTTTTCACCTTTCTGCTTTATGGTCTTCTGCCATGTGTGCCTTTAGGGTATATATATTGTTTTACATTAAAGAGCTGCCTTTTATAGCTTTTTGAGTGTGTTGTTTTTGTTTTCACTTGTTATAAGGTGGGTGGACTCCTTGACCCTTTTTTGCTTGAATTCTCTCTTTTCATCTAACAAAATTTCTTCTATCCAAAAGAAATAAAATAAAAATTGTACTTTGTATTTGTATTAAACATATTTATTTATAATGCATTATTTCATCAACAGTCACCACCACTTCTATTTTGGATCAGTGTTCTGTCCTCATCATGGGTTGTTCATAGAACTGTATTATAGCAATCCGTTGTTATCTAGTATGGTTAGGATGTCTGGGTTTCACCCAGGTTTCCCGGGTTCAATTCCCGGCAACGGAGAACTATGTTATGCTATGTGATGGATGTATTTATTTATCTATATACGTATATTATAATGATCTATACCATGTGGATTTGATGACATAGAGGTGTCATGTTAATGAAATTGACCCTATTCTTTTGCAAGTACTCTTTCATTCTGGTTTCTATTTCCTTTCTACTAGTTTTCATGAGATAATGGATATGTGCAGAGGTGGAACATTATCAGAAAACGTAAGGGCAACTCAAGTGTCGGAGGTGGCTCACAACTTTCGGAGGCTCAGCTTGCAGCTCGACGAGCAGTGTCTCTAGCCCTCAATATGCCAATGGCGGATAAGTTGAAGTCCACTTCTTCCACCGGTACTGTAATTCTTTCTGCATCTCTCAGATTTCTGGTTTATGGGACTGATTGACATGACATGGTACAAAATTAATTGTTTTCTTAGTAACTTTTGCAGCCTATCTTATGGGTATAGTGTATGGTTTTACTTTTTTCTTACATTATTACCGAGGACATGACATGTAATAGGAGTGAGTGGAGGAATGTAATTCGCATGTCAGAGGCTGAGTAGGGTGTTCTACCTTTTTTTTTTTTTTTGTATTTTCTATTTCTCTCTTTACCATCCCTCTTTTCTTTGTTTCATTTTAGCTATTTCATAGATTTGTATATATGTAGGATGTGTTTTTTGTTTTAATTATCCCCATTCCTTTCTATTCTTTTGTTTGAAATTATTTATTTTGTTCTCTCTTTTTAGTCTCTTTTCTTGCCCTACATATGTGGGATTCATTCTCAGCCTGAAGACCTGATTAATTACTTGATATTTAAAACATGGGATAGACACGATTATATGTTAACTATTAACTTAAATATAAAACACTAAATAGAAATGAATAAGCTAATGTGCATTAGATAAGTAGATGTATCCATCTCATCTCGTTTTAAAAAAAAAATTACAGCCCCAATCTTTTAGCTATATTTATAATACTTGTATTAATTTTCATTTTGTAATTAAATAAAGATTTAAAAGATGACATTATGCTGCATTTCTATATTCTCATGTGTATAAGTAGTGTCTCTGCTACTTGAGAAGTATGCTCCTTTGTCTACAATACACGTGTCAGACATTATGAGTCTTATTAGTAGTTGTTGGGAAACTGGGTAGGGTGCAGGACGATTTGCATGTATCTAAAGTGTTTTTTGAACTATCCGGTAGAGACAGGCGGAGCTTCGCATTTGCACTGCCTGAGTTGGTTCCAGGTTAAAGATCCTTCCGGGACATAATTCCTGAGTTTTGGCTTGAGAATTTAAATGTTATTATTAACAAAAGGAACCAATTTCTACTAGTGAGTTGGAAAGCTTAGGGATGCCTCACTTCACATATAAGTTACTTTTTTTTTGTATGTGGTCAACCCTAGAGGTAGGTTGGGGATTCAAGTCCAGTTGGGATAATATGGTTGCATGTGTTTTACTTGAGAAGAACTCATCCGTAGTGAATGATGCAGGTACAAATTTTCATACAAATTAATAATGTCAAATTGAAGAGAGAATACAAAATAAGTTCCAACATTACCCTTATATTTGGCTTAATAATATTAGTGAACCCAATAATTTTTTGACACAAGTACAAGGTATTATAGTCTTTTTCCCACATTTTAACTTTTGATTTTTGGACTTGACCATTCTTTGGTGGACAAGATTTGTACTTTTGTACTTCTACATTCTTTTGTGGATGGAGGTAGGAGAAAACTGTAGAAACCTAAAAACTTATCATCAAAAAAAGAAAGAAAGGGGGCTAAAACTTTAAGCATCATGCACATTGTTAGGCTTATCTTTTCCCGAAAATTGAAAAAGGATAAAAAATCTGGATCTTCTAATGACCATAGAGTCGTGATCTTTTCTGTTTAGTCCCTGAGTTTAGAATGTTCCTGCACATCCCCCATCCTAACCCCCCTCCGCTACCCCTTCCCCCAAATGCCGCCCAACACATAAAAGGGTACATTTTATATTTTGCAAGCTTAATTTGTGTCCATTTGAATTGAAACAGCTGGAACAAGCTCAACAGTTACACTTGGTAACTCTGTCCATCCTGCTGCTGAATCTTCTTTAGTTGGCGTACACCCCCAACAAGACTCTGTTCCTACCATAACACAACGGTCGGGGACATTAGGACTTACTTCTAAACAAGACTCTGTCACAACAGTGACACAACGATCTGGGACATTGGGACACTCACCTAAAGCTCGGGTAACCTTAAAAAAGACATCAGCAAAGTCTGCTCTCAGTCCAGATGAGCTGGTAAAAGCTGCTGCAGTTGCTGCTGGGGCCCGAATTGCTACTCCGTCTGATGCAGCTTCACTGCTCAAGGCTGCGCAGGCGAAGAATGCTGTACACATCATGCCTGGAGGAGGTTCTGTGATCAAGTCATCTGTGGCTGGAAATTCAAATTCTTTGCCAAGTAATGTTCACTTTATTCGTACTGGTCTTGCAACTACACCACTTTCCACCTATTCTTGTGTTCCGCCAAATGCCTCGCGATCTGCTGGTACGCAGCAAGTTCAGGGCCATTCTGTGAAACCTGTAGCACCTTTAGTTCAGATTAACCCAGGCCAAACTAATCCTGAACTGAATGCAGCATCTGAAGTAATCAAAGCTGATACCTCTAGCCTGGCAAATGAGGTCGAGAGCAAAAATTCAGAAGACGTTGTAGTTGTACAAGATGATAAAGCCGGTGTCCAAGCCAATGCAAAGAGTGAGAATGTCCAAGACCAAACTGCTTTTCCAGGCAATGCACAACACGAGCATGTACAAGAAGGTGATAATGCACCAGAAAAGCTAGTACAAGAAAACCAAGCTTCTACATCGGGCGAAGCACTACAAGAACAAATCGAAGAAGATCAAGCTTCTGTTTTGGACACTGCTTCAAACAAAGCAGTTCAAGAAGAACAATCTGCTTTACCGAGCTCGAAAACAAATCCAGGATGTCTCGTTGCTAATTCAAAAAGCCCATCAAGCTCAGAGATTGCAGGGAAGGATGATCAAACAGGTTACAGTGGCAACCAATCTACCGATGAATGTAGAATAACACCAGACGATTACATAATGGCTTGCCCAGGTAGTGGTGAGGATGATGACAAACCTGCTGTAGTTATGGATATTTGTGAGAATCCTAGTGTTAGTGGAAAACCTGATGTACCTGTAGTTATGGATATTTGTAAGAATCAAAGTGTTAATGTGAAACAAGACGATATAGAAAGCATGATTGTGGATGGGGGTGATGCAAAAGGGGAGGTTCTGGGAATGGAAACAACTGAAACCGAGACTGGGGAAGATGAAAAAGGAGTGGTTCAGTTAGAGGTTACCATGTGAGAGTTGACTTTTGCTGTTAGATTTCTCACCTTTCAGATTTGTATTTAGTTTTGTTAACGGAACTGTTGATGATAATATTAGTTATAAGTTTGTGAAGATTGAATTTTGAATACTTGCTTTCTTGTCTGTGGTGTGGTATGTCTCTCCTTTGACAAGGTTGTAAATTGGTACAAGGTATTCAAGCATCATGTAGGCTTAGGAAAGATTTATGTAAAGCAGCAAAGTTTTCTCGTAAGATAAAAGTTTTAGTTGGATGCTAAGTAACCATTGTTTGTGCTATTATCTTTTTTATTTTTATTGGCTAACTGCAAAAATTGAACATATATAGGTATAGTTTATCTAAGATGAACCATTCATCTTGTATACTCTCAATGATATGGGCGATGTGATCAAAATTGTCCCCATAATATTAGATTAGTTAATCATTTAAAGAGGTTCATCATAACCAAAGGACTTGGTCCAATGATTATACTCACTTCTTGGTACGCAAGAGAGTGAGCGCTGGATGAATTATAATAGTCCTTCTAGGGGGACATTTTTTGTTGACATTGTTAGCGATATTTTTTTTTGTTTTTTTGTTTTTTTGTAGTACCTCTCAAAAAATATATAGTATTTATTCCAACTGAAATTTTTATAAAAAAACAATGTTTTAGGTGTAATTTGGATACATGGAAGAAACAGAGTTGTACAGACTATACAGACCATGTTTCTTGTATGTATACAAATTACACATAAAACACTATTTTTTACAAAAATTTCAGTTGAAATAAATACTATACATTTATTGAGAGGTACTAAAAAAAAAAAACAAAAAAAAAAATTAAAAAAAATGTCGCTAACAATGTCAACAAAAAATGTCCCCCTAGAATTTTTCATTATTAATATGCTATAGGGGGGTTGAGCTTCTAGGGTTGGGGAGTTGATAGATTATTCCTATTTGCACTTCTGAGCCTCGAAATCTCCCCTTGTCTTGCAGCACAGAAGACGCTCTTTAGCCTGCACTAGGCCTGAGTCCCATTTATACTAGTCTGCTCCAGCCCCATCGAGTCCTGTGGCTCACTCCAAACAATATTGATGCCTTTTGCTTATTTTAACTTGACCCCTAACAAGAAAGAAGTCGAGGGAATTTTATACACAAGAGTTCCTTTGTTTGACAATTCTTAGTGGCAGAAATCCCTAATTCCTTAAGCCCCAAGTTGCAATTCTTAGTGGCAGAAGTCGAGGGAATAAAACTCGATTGTTAACCAACTTGCTCAGAATTCAGAATAGCCTGCATCACTTAAGCCCCAACACATTGAGCCATCTTGACTTACCACAGGCTTGATCAAAAATAATAATAATAATAATAATTTAATACTACTGATATACATAATTTTATCTTTCCCATCAGAGCAGTTCTAAAATACTCCCAACATTTAATTTGAAACAAGTTTCACCCAAAGAATCTTGTATTGTTTGTGTATGTTAATGCGCACCAGAAAGAGAGGTTTAACTTTAACTATTAAGACTAGATACACTTCTTATATATATACAAGAGTAGAACTTAGTCCAAACTGTTCAACAATTTAACAGAGAAAGGTTCTCCACCTATTTTACAATGACCAAAGGACCCATATATACATCAAAGAATATGAAAATCCCAGTACTAAGATATTTTTTCTTTTCTTTTTCTTGAAATAAGGGGAACTAAGAGCATCATTCCAATCTCAATCTTCAGATGTCCATATAATGAACTTGACGCAAACCAATTTTCTACTACTTTATAAACACCTCAAACCCGACACAGAATAATTTTCTTCTACTTCATAAACACCAATGTCAGCATTTCTTCTTCTTTGTGCTCGTCTTTCTTCTCTTTTTTTTTTCAGTTGGTTATAAATAAAACAAGTCTTCAAGTTGACAGAAAATGAGCAGGATCTACTGTGGCTGCGGCGGGATCTTCCAAATGTCAGCCGTTTTGGAGAGAAGAGAGCCATTGCATATACTTCTTGTTCTCTGCACGATTTAATATTAAATACAATCTAAGTTATTAAGTCAAGCTTCACAACATTATTACTACCAACTTCTTATAGCTAATATAGACGTATATTTGAGAACATAAAATCATCCTTAAAGGCCCTCGCTTTAGAAATGTATCTTTAATTTTGGAATGGAGGGACTAGATACAAAATCTATGATAGATGCCCAAAACGGGAACATGATCCACACAGAATATACATATGCCAACAAGGAAAAATGCAGTAGTAAGTGATATTATGCTGGTCAATAAGACCTATCCCCAGTTCCTATGTCCATCGTCTCTTCAATGCAATCTATTTAGTCCTCCAAGGTTGTGCCAGCCTTGACGTTGGTGGTCAAACCTTTTTCTTTTTAACAAAAAAAAATTGACTAGGAAATGCGGACAAAGAATCTTCAAAACATTATCGACGAATTACAAGCTTATTTTGATTTTACAGATTTAATATACAAAAGTTGCAAACCGATTAAGGCATAAGCTACAGGATTGGGGACAACTGGGCAACTGATGGAAAAACCATTAAGAATGAAAGATAACCAGCATTAGTAATAATACCTACAGATAAAAGTTACCCTTACATGATCCACTCACGTGCTCAGTTAACCATCAGAAAAGGTAGTGATGATGACAGAACAATTAGGAATGTAAACGGCATTCCGCATCTGTCCAAAATATTCAATAACCGTATTCGGTCAAAACGTATTATTCGGTATCAGTCAAAACGAATATTATCCGTATTCATATTTGTTAAAAATGAATATAGGTATGAATATAGGCAATTAGGCATATCCATATCTGTAAGACCCCGAATTTTATGAAATAAAAGTATTCAATTTTTCTATTCAGTAAATGGTTAAATTGATAAAAGTTAAAGTTAAGGGTGATATATGAATTTTTTTTTTTTTTTTTTTTTCAAAATACGCAAGGGGGTATAAAGTATTCATTGTTGTCGGGGAATATTCGTTTGGTCGTGGAATATTCTTTCTGTCGGAGAATATTCGTACGACGGCGCGGTCATTTGTGGGCCCCATAACAGAATAACTGTCGGATGGAGAAAACGACAAATTTGAGTTTTTATAAATAACGGCGTAATCGTTCTGCAATTAACAACATTGGAAATACCCGTTGGTAAAGTAAAAATGTAATACGCGTTGTTGCACAATGAGTATTACACGGTATTACCTGATATTTTTTTTCAATTATTGATTCTTACGTGAGAAGGCACTACTCAATAATTGTTACAGTAATTACTGTTCAATATTTTATTTTATTGATTCAATAATTGCTTTGTGTTGATATTTTATTATTGTTGTTCAATAATTATCACTTACATGATTTTCCCATTATCGGATCAATAATTCATATTATTGAATAATATTATTAGATAGCATTATTGGCAATGTCTAGAAAGTTCATCGAGGAGAGGTTTGGTCACCTAATTGCGGCGCCAAGATGAGAGAAATCCTTATTGGAAAGCCCCCTCTTTCCTGGGAACTGCCTGGTTGTCATTATTGTGATTCTGTAATATTATTTATGAATAATTAATTATTGATTTATATGATAAGGAAATATTTATTTGATGTGGATATAAATGATGGATTTATTTATGTATTTAAGTGAAGGAATTAAAGATGAGGTGTTTTATCAGTATTTGTCGAAATGGAGAACAAAATATGGGATTTTCGGAAAAATTAGTTTATTACTTGATTTTGTAAAATCCATAACTCTTTATGTATTATAATGAGTTAAGAGATGAGCCATATATCAAAAAAAGCCCTAGAAGTAAGCTAATCAGAGAAATTTGAATCACCCAAAAATTTTTTGTAGATATTTCGTGGTGAAATTTTGAATGAAATCGGTCCAAGGACTAATAGTCCGAAAAATCGGTGTTCTTCACTATATTATGCGTGAGTTATAAATTTTGATCCGACCGTTGGATCGTTGTAATTTTTGGATATGTTATACATATATAAGTTGAGTATATGTCCACAAATTTTGAACCGTTAAAATGAACGTATGATTTGTTATGAATTTTAAGAGGTAACCGATTCGGAAATTAGGTTTTGGTGGAAAATTCTAGAATTGAGTGGGCCCCACTCTTGGTTGTTGGGGAAGATGGCTGATTTTTGGTGGGTGGAATAGTAGCGAGTAAAGCCATCGAGTTTGCGAGTTAAGTCTGCCTTGGTACTAACATTTTCCTATAAATAGAGGGCTAAGTTAGAATTGAAAATCACACCGAAACAAGTTTTCTCTCTCTCTCTCTCTATATTATCGGCGTATTCTTGTG
The DNA here is from genome assembly GCA_020205615.1 of Panax quinquefolius. Lineage (NCBI taxonomy): Eukaryota > Viridiplantae > Streptophyta > Magnoliopsida > Apiales > Araliaceae > Panax > Panax quinquefolius. The sequence goes on from CM035170.1 coordinate 52,763,630, forward strand.
AGTATTTTGAGTATACTTTGAGTATTGTTAGGCGGTGCAAGTTCCTTTCAAAGACTATATCCGGTGTTTCAACTAAAGTCTTGTCTTTTGAGGTAAGGGATGTTATTTTCTTCTCGGATGATATTATTTCTTCATATCATTATCTTTGAAATATTGGTTGGAACTTTTTATCAAATTTAGAACTTTTTCATGTCGGGGTTACTATTCACGAGTTACTTATTCACGAGTTACTATTCATGAGTTACTATTCACGATTCTTATTCACGAGTACTATTCAGTAAGCGTGAAGATGTTTTTTTGTGAAATTTCTATCTTTTGGTGTCTGAGTTACTTATTCACGTATACTAAGCACTATTCACGTATCTGGCACTATTCACCTAAAAATGAAAATTTTTCTTTTAAGTCTAAAATATCTATTTTGGATACTAGCTTTGATTGTATCCATGTTTTGATCATTCTTGAATTTTACACCACTATGATTATTTTTGAGATATTTTTGGGCGTGGATAAAATCGAATGCAAAGATGAATGATTTACGAAGAATATCTTTGGCTCATAGTCACTGAAAAGATGAGCAGTGTTTAAATGAACATGACCAACTGTGATGAATATCTTTAGCCGTAGTGCAAAGATGAATTATTGATGAATATCTTTTGCTCGTAATGCAAAGATGACTTTGTTGTTGAATATCTTTAGCCATGGTGCAAAGATGAATTATTGATGAATATCTTTTGCTCGTAATGCAAAGATGACTGTTGTTGAATATCTTTAATTTGGTAGTGCAAAGATGAATTATTGATGAATATCTTTTGCTCGAAATGCAAAGATGACTGTTGTTGAATATCTTTGCTTTGTAGTGCAAAGATGAATTATTGATGAATATCTTTGGCTTGTAATGCAAAGATGACCCGTTGTTGAATATCTTTAGCTTTGTAGTGTAAAGATGAATCTGTTGATGAATATCTTTGGCCCGTGGTGCAAAGATGAATTTATTAGTATGATTATGAGCGAGGAAGCGTGATTTGGTATAACCATGATCTTTGATGTTTGGTGTAAAAAGACAAGTGATGAAAATTATCTTTGTCTTGGATGAGGAAAGGAATTTAGAACTACATTACGATTAGGAGTTATACACGTGATTGTGGGCGAATTGTTGATTGATGTTACTGGGATAAAACATTGTTGGTGGATTTTTAACATGGAGAAGACAATAGACTTTATAGTCTATTTGACTCTTCTAATGGATTGCTCATTCAACTGCAACTATGGTTGAAAAGTTTTATCATCTACCGTATGTTCTAAATCTACGATTTATTCTTGATGAAGACTATTGATAATTTATTTATCTTTAGTCATAATATTCTTTATTGAGCTAGTTGTGCTCACCCTTTTGTTTCACAATTCCTTTCGAGTAATAAAGGTGTAGGCTGGGTCGGCGGGGGATAGCGAGGAATAGAGTGGTGGTCTATAGATGTTGAGGGTGAGGTGAATTTAACTTGGAAGGGTGTTTTGTCACTATCATACAAGATGTCTAATGACATCTGAACTCGTGTTATCATAAGACATGGTTGTGCTCATCCACTTCTTGAGTATATTTACAAGCACTACTATATAATCTTGGTGTTTGTTTGGAGTATAATACCCAATTAGAGGCAGTGGAGATAATGATATGTCGAAGAGAAGACTCACCATTGGGAAGAATATGATAGTAATCTTCTCGTTTTTCTTTTGGGGTTTATTAGATTGACCAAGGATAATTACGTGGCCATATGATATCTACCATAACCTAAAAGCATGGCCTCCCGTGTATGAAGGTTTCCTTGAGCACTTCCCAAAGATTCTAATTTCTAAAAGCAGGTTTTGACTATACCTTTATGTAAGGTGTCATTGTGACGTCTTCTGATTGGTATATATTTGTATCCAAACTCACAACATATGTGTTGTTGTATTTTGCACGACAATTGTTGTAATAAAGTTGTAGTTGTTTTTCGTACCATATATTTGGCGACTCAGAATGGGTTGGATGGAATGGACCTATTTTGGGGTTGTTACATTTGGTATCGAGCTATAAGTAAAGAGCCCCGAGCCTCTCATTTGGTGACTTCTGTTGATGGGGATGCACCGAAGCCGGACTCTCCGTGGGGGACGCCTTGATTCTGCGGTGGCAAACCCGATAGAGTATCGATGTGAGGTCTTGACACGAAGTTGGTGTCGAGTTACATTTAGTATCGGAGCTTAGGGATATGATCTCTGGCGGAGATCGGGGAATAGAACTAGGAGGAGAGATGAGTAAATCCTTATTTAGTGTGTCCTACCTAAGCTTATTTGTTGGTCGATCATAATATCGAGATATTATGTGATATGTTAATTTGCTCAATTAACCTTTGTTTTGAAGTCGTATTCTAGAATGATATCTCAAATACGGGAGATGAGCAATGGAGAAATCATGATGACGGGGAAGATGGAATCGAAATGAAAGCAAGGTATTCTCGACTCTTTGAAATACCAGTGCGTAAATTTCGAGGACGAAATTTCATAAGGAGGGAGATTGTAAGACCGAATTTTATGAAATAAAAGTATTCAATTTTTCTATTCAATAAATGGTTAAATTGATAAAAGTTAAAGTTAAGGGTGATATATGAAATTTTTTTTTTTTTTTCAAAATACATGAGGGGTATAAAGTATTCATTGTTGTTTTGGGAATATTCGTTTGGTCGTGGAATATTCTTTACGTTTGGAGAATATTAAATGCACGACCAGTAGCGATCATTTAGGGCCCCATAATGTAATAAGCGTCGGATGGAGAAAACGACAAATTTGAGTTTTATAAATAACGGCGTAATCGTTCACAGGTTAACACTTGTTGGAATACCCTATTGGTAAAGTAAAGTAATCTGGCGTTGTTGCAGCGATAGCTGCACTATTGATTAGAGATTTTTTTTTTTCAATTATTGATTCTTACGTGAGAAGGCACTACTCGATAATTATTACGATGAATTATTGCTCAATATTTTATTTTATTGATTCAATAATTCTTTGTGTTGATATTTTATTATTGTTGTTCAATAATTATCAACGCACGATATTTCCCATTATCGGATCAATAATTCATATTATTGAATAATATTATTAGATAGCATTATTGGCGATGTCTGAAAGTTACATCGAGGAGAGGTTTGGTCACCTAATTGCGCGCCCATGAAGGAGAAATCCTTATTGAAAGCCCCTCTTTCTGAACTGCACGGTTGTCATTATTGTGATTACGTAATATTATTTATGAATAATTAATTATTGATTTATATGATAAGAAATATTTATTTGATGTGGATATAAATGATGGATTTATTTATGTATTTAAGTGAAGGAATTAAAGATGAGGTGTTTTATCGGTTATTTGTCGAAATGGAGAACAAAATATGGGATTTTCGAGAAAAATTAGTTTATTACTTGATTTTGTAAAATCCATAACTCTTTAATGTATAATGAGTTAAGAGATGAGCCATATATCAAAAGAAAGCCCTAGAAGTAAGCTAATCAGTAGAAATTTGAATCACCCAAAAATTTTTTGTAGATATTTCGTGGTAAAATTTTGAATGAAATCTGGTCCGAAGGACTAATAGTCCGAAAAATCGGTGTTCTTCACTATATTATGTGAGTTATAAATTTTGATCCAACCGTTGGATCGTTGTAATTTTGGATATGTTATACATATATAAGTTGAGTATATGTCCACAAATTTTGAGCCGTTAAAATGAGCGTATGATTTGTTATGAATTTTAAGAGGTAAATCCCGATTCGAAAATTAGGTTTTGGTGGAAAATTCTAGAATTGAGTGGGCCCCACTCTTGGTTGTTGGGGAAGATGGCTGATTTTTGGTGGGTGGAATAGTAGCGAGTAAAGCCATCGGGGTTCTGCGAGTTAAGTCTCGCTTGACGTCTTAACATTTTCCTATAAATAGAGGGCTAAGTTAGAATTGAAAATCACACGAAACAAGTTTTCTCTCTTTCTCTCTATATTATCGAGCGTATTCTTGTGAGTATTTTGAGTATACTTTGAGTATTGTTAGGCGGTGCAAGTTCCCTTGACACTATATCCTGGTGTTTCAACTAAATCTTGTCTTTTGAGGTAAGGGATGTTATTTTCTTCTCGGATGATATTATTTCTTGATATCATTATCTTTGAAATATTGGTTGGAACTTTTTATCAAATTTGGAACTTTTTCATGTCGGGGTTACTATTCATGAGTTACTATTCACGAGTTACTATTCATGAGTTACTATTCACGAGTTACTATTCACGAGTACTATTCATGAAGCGTGAAGATGTTTTTTTTTTGTGAAATTTCTATCTTTTGGTGTCGGAGTTACTATTCACGTATACGGCACTATTCACGTATACGGCACTATTCACCGAAAAATGAAAATTTTTCTTTTCGTCTAAAATATCTATTTTGGATACTAGCTTTGATTGTATCCATGTTTTGATCATTCTTGAATTTTACACCACTATGATTATTTTTGAGGTATTTTTTGGCGTGGATAAAATCGATGCAAAGATGAATGATTTCGAAGAATATCTTTGGCTGTGAAAAGTCAAAGATGAACAGTGTTTAAATGAACATGACCAATCTGATGAATATCTTTAGCCGTGAGTCTGCAAAGATGAATTATTGATGAATATCTTTTGCTCGTAATGCAAAGATGACTTTTGTTGTTGAATATCTTTAGCCATGGTCAAAGATGAATTATTGATGAATATCTTTTGCTCGTAATGCAAAGATGACTGTTGTTGAAATATCTTTAGCCTAGGTGGTCAAAGATGAATTATTGATGAATATCTTTTGCTCGAAATGCAAAGATGACACATTGTTGAATATCTTTAGCTTTGTAGTCTGAGATGAATTATTGATGAATATCTTTGGCTTGAATGCAAAGATGACCCGTTGTTGAATATCTTTGCTTTGTAGTGTAAAGATGAATCTGTTGATGAATATCTTTGGCCGTAGTGCAAAGATGAATTTATTAATATGATTATGAGCAGAGGCGTGATTTGGTATAACCATGATCTTTGATGTTTCGGTAAAGACAAGTGATGAAAATTATCTTTGTCTTGGATGAGGAAAGGAATTTAGAACTACAATTACGATTATGAGTTATACACGTGATTGTGGATGAGAATTGTTGATTGATGTTACGAGGATAAAACATTGTTGGTGGATTTTAACATGGAGAAGACAATAGACTTTATAGTCTATTTGACTCTTCTAATGGATTACTCATTCATTGCAACTATGGTTGAAAAGTTTTATCATCTACCATATGTTCTAAATCTACGATTTATTCTTGATGAAGACTATTGATAATTTATTTATCTTTAGTCATAATATTCTTTCTTGAGCTAGTTGTGCTCACCCTTTTGTTTCACAATTCCTTTCGGTGTAATAAAGGTGTAGGTGGGTCGAAGCGGGGATAGCGAGGAATAGAGTGGTGGTCTATAGATGTTGAGGTGAGGTGAATTTAACTTGGAAGGGTGTTTTGTCACTATCATACAAGATGTCTAATGACATACAAACTCGTGTTATCATAAGACATGGTTGTGCTCATCCACTTCTTGAGTATATTTACAAGCACTACCTATATAATCTTGGTGTTTGTTTGGAGTATAATACCCAATTAGAGACAGTGGAGATAATGATATGTCGAGAGAAGACTCACCATTGGGAAGAATATGATAGTAATCTTCTCGTTTTCTTTGGGGTTTATTGGGTCACGAGGATAATTACGTGGCCATATGATATCTACCATAACCTAAAAGCATGGCCTCCCATGTATGAAGGTTTCCTTGAGCACTTCCCAAAGATTTTAATTTCTAAAAGCAGGTTTTTGACTATACCTTTATGTAAGGTGTCATTGTGACGTCTTCTGATTGGTATATATTTGTATCCAAACTCACAAAGATATGTGTTGTTGTATTTTGCACGACAATTGTTGTAATAAAGTTGTAGTTGTTTTTCGTACCATATATTTGGCGACTCAGAATGGGTTGGATGGAATGGACCTATTTTGGGGTTGTTACAATATCCGCTAATATCCATATCCACTTTTATGTGCAATTAATATTAGTTTACTTGTATTAAAATTATTGTTGCGCTGTTATTATATTGTATATTGAGGTAGTAAGAATTATTTTATTCTTAAATGCATAAATTTTTATAATAGTATTCTCTTGTAACATGCATTTCAAGGGAAAAAAAATATGAATTTCTCATTTAATCTTGGTATAAATATAACAAAATATTATCTGACTATCCATCTTTTATGGCAATATTATGATAGATGGTGTAACAATGTGTACGGATGAATATTACTTTTAGTTTTGTTATTTCTTTGGTTAGTTGAATATGAATATTACTCTATAAATTATAATATGATTGATTGAACAGTTTTTGGTAATTCATTTGGTATTGTACAACAAATTAAAAAAATTCAGAAATACCGTATTTGAATACGAATATGTGGTTATTTGAAATATGTACCCGATTCTATTATATGTAACAAACATATAATATCCATATTCAAATATTGATCGGAATGACAAGTCAAGAGTCTATAAGAAATTTACTATTATTTTAAAAAAGTTTCATATACTCCCTCCGTCCTCAAAAGAATGAGCAAAGTACATTTTTTACACAAATTAAGAAAATTAAGTAGATGAAAGAGAGTAAAAAAAATTCAAATTCATCTTTAGAGACCCCATAATTTAAGATTACATAAAATGACGAGTACTTTATAGTTTTATTTTTTTTATATTAGTGGACCCCACTAAATGACATATTTATCCCACTTTATGTACCTTAGCTCATCCTTTTGTGGATAAAGAAAATTGTACCTTTTGAGGACGGGGGATTATTTGATTTGGGAAAAATTGATGTAATTATTTTATTTATTAGCGGGGATTAAAAATATATGTATTTTTTAAGAAATATAATTACATAGTTGGGACATTTTATTCGTTTAATACTTTTATTGTTTATCTTTTGTTGTGCCTTGTTTGCAAAGATGAATATGTTAGAGAAAAAAGTTAAACCTGATAATATCACTGCTCCTATATTTGCTCCTACCACAACTCAAAATATTCATTTTAATCCATTGCTATAATTGAAAATTATATCAAGAATATGCTTAAAAGGTACAAAAGTTTTTTTACTAACTATCTCAACAAAGTTGAACACCTAAAAGTACAAGATATTTATTGATATACCTTCTCGTCCTGTTAATGTAGTCTAGATGGCAGGGAATTCTGTTTTAGTATGAACGTTCCAAAATATTATACACTCATTTTGAAACACTAAATTTCGACATCCAAAATTTCTTTTTCTGTTTACTTAAACTTCTATTACATAAACATAAGTTGTTTTCTATGATTAAAAAACGAGGGACAACCTCTAATATAACACTTGGGCCATACAACCAATGACTATGATCAAATCTAATGGAGTGCTAATCAAATATCTAGAATAATCCTATATAATATCTAGAATATTATCTCAGAATAAAAGTCCTGGTGGACTTTTCACGCATATTAAGAAAATGAATGAAATGACAAAATTGCCCATAATAATGTCATTAAATATAGAGAGAGAATTAAAATAAGAAAAGTATGAGATAGTTAATACTATGGGTATAATAGAAAAATATGTGTAAAAGTTTGGTTATTAAAGGAAAATGGACATTTAACATGGGACTACCCAAAATAGTAATAAAGACTTTTATCATGGGACGGATGGAGTAACAAATATATGTTAAATAGGTCAATCTAGAATATTATATTAAAAACGTACAAGAAATTTTAGGGTGTACTAAATACCATAGCCAAACAGGCCTTATGGGTATTTAGTAAACAATGAAATGGCATAGCCTCCTTAAAAATGCACATGTTGAAACACTACACTTAAAAACAACTCAACCAATTTTAATTATCTCTCAATTAGTTTTATTAGTTTTGTGACGTTTAAGAAAGTAATTACCATCATACCAAGTTCTAAAAAATGTTTTTCACATCAACAAAATAATCCGAGGATACCTACACCTACCGTACTATGTAGTATGTACCACGCGAAGTGACATTTTTCATTTCCGTTTTGTACCACGTAACGTATTGAACCACAATCCAATTAACATTAATCTTGACTCTTGATCCCAATATTACCACCTTGGGAACTATGCTAAACAATGTAAAATAAATGAAATTAATGGAAAGTTATAACTATTGTGGAACTCCGCACTCCACTATCCCTAGGATCCTCAACCACATAAGAGTAAATTGATCGCAATCAATAATAATAAATTCTTAATAATAATCTCCACTACCCCCAAGATCCTCAACCGCAAAATAGTAAATTGATTGCAATCAATAATATAAGTCTCAATAATAATCTTCAATAACCTGTCTTGATAAAAATCTTCAATAATCTGTCTTAAGTTTGTTGATTACATTCATATATATAGTGTAACAACCCAGGTCTCAAATCTTGAGTTTGAATCAAAACATAGCACAATTAGGCCCAATGCACTTAGGTCATCCTAACCCACCACAAGCTCATTCAAAAGGTCATGACTGAAAGTATTAATGATAGTAGCTTGAGTTACGATGTGAGACTGAGGTGTTACATATAGAGAACAAAACTTTAGGACTTGGGCCAATAAAAGAACTAAAAACTAAAATACCCAAATAAAAAAAACTTCTAACTTTTACTAATTTAAAAAAAGCCTGAAATAATAAACTACGCAAGTAATAAATCATACATGACAATTACTATCAGATGTCTTACCTGACAAAACCGACAGATGAAAGGACAATTACTTTTTCTGTATAAACCTCGAGCCAAGTAAAAATAAATTATAAATAGTTATTTTACAAAAGTGTATTAATGTGACAACTCAATAATACAAACTAAGGAAAAGTCTTAAGACATAATCAGTAAAAGAAAACCCAGGACAATATAATAGATTAATAGTATTTGAGATTTATAATGAAGATTTTTTATATAAAAGGAGAATTTTATTAGACAAAAAGACTAAAGAGAAAATACAAATATAGGGGAACAAGTAGTCCACCAATAAGAAGGGGCAGGGGGGAAAAGAAAGAGAATACTCAAAAGAGAGAAGCTCTCCGATCCCTACAAAGATTGAAAATAGAAATTCCCATAAAAGCACCCACGACAAAGGTCCATAAAGAAGCAAAGAAAAAGACCCTATCTCGCAACAAAGCGCAAGATAAATAGCTACTTTAAAAACCCAAGAGAAAAAATCAAGTAGCTAAAAGCACATCATTAAACCCAGTTCACGTGTTTTTCAGTAAACTACTATTTTAGAAAGCATAGCTCAAAATTTAAAACTCACCATGAAAGTAGTAAATGTGTGATGTCTCGTCTTAGCACAGTTGACCAAATGTCAGCTTGTGATTCTAATAGATCAAATTCAGTCGAGTACTAATCATGACTAGTGTACAACAGTGCATGTTTTTAAAAGTTGATAGACCACTCTGACTTACCATCAGTCAATTGTAGACAAGTTAAATATAACAGTGGACTGAAGACTCGTACAGATTTTTTCCTAGAAGTTTAGACACTTGCAGTTGCAGCACATGGAAACTTCTCCCATCTTCTATTTGTTAGCGACCATGAAGAGGAACAACTTTAGTTTCTAGAACATAAACTCTATTGAGATATTACACTGACCTAATGATTGAGTAGCTCATTTATTTAATGCGAGGCTGTCTTTTGTAGCTAACATTCCTAGTAAACCTTGCTATGAAATCACCAATGCAATCAACGTCTCTATTTTAGTTAACTCAAACATGCAAGCATAAACTTCTTGATCCCTAAGGCAAGGAACAGGCAGATGGAATTCTTCCCAATTCATATTAAATATAGGTATCAAAACACAAGCAAGCAAAGGAAAAATCTTATGAGAACCAGAAAAGTACTCTTACCAGCTGAATATTTATCAGGGACTTCTCCAATTGTGTTCAAAAACTTGTCCTTTGAATTGTCTTCCATCTCCCCCCTACCACGTCCATAACAAGGAACCAATACAGCAAAACTATCATCTGATTCGTCATCACTTTGGAAACCAGGGCCATGAGGTTCCAACCATCCAATAGACCAATCCGAATCATCAGACTCAGATCCTGAAACACAACCTCCGTCAGACGGCACCATCACAATATCATATTCCTTGTCAGTTTTTCTTTCCTTGCGACTTGGCCATTTTCGCTTAACTCTTTTAGATGTGGATGCTATATTCCCACCATAAACCAAAGGGAATTTCAAAGTATCCAATTCCCATATTCCTGTATCGGAAGAAGCAGAATTCAACGGAGATCCATCAGAGATTTTAGGCTCTTGATGCTTTCCACTCCACAACCACCAAGACAAACGGGTAAATGCCACTGCCATATCTACCTACACCCAGAAGCCTTTGCACCCGCAACAGAATCAAACTTGAAGCTGAAATTTTGAAACAAATTCATATAACTCAATTTACTGGGGCAACTGGAGTAAAATCCAAGGTAGAATATTGGTAAGGAGTTTCCGAGTAATACAGTATATTGCATCAGAAAAAAATTAACAATTCTATGAACTGATATTATTATAGCAATAAAAAGAAAAAGAAATCCCTTGGAATGCAAATAAAATCTAAAACAGAATAACTGGTAACTTTGAAAGTTGAAACTAAGATTTTCATTTAGAAAAAAAAAAAACTCCGGGTGAAAAAGATTTTATTTTTTATGAATAAAGGCTTTGGATAAACTGGGCCACAAAACTATTAATTAAATCAATCCAAGTGAATTGCTTTCTTTTTCCTAAGAACCAAATCAGTCGCTTATATCAAGCATTCCACCTTCTCAGTTCCAAAACATATATATATATATATATATATATATATATATATATATATATATATATATATATATTTAAATTCTCATTCAATATGAGATATTTTCTTCTAGTTTTCTTTACCCCTCCTTGAACCCATAAAAAAACCAATTCAGTCAAAATTCTATCATTTTTTCATTTAATAAGCTTCCTCAATTACTAATACTAACATTCTTATATGCTGGAAGGGATAAAAGTGATTTCACAATCTATATCGTACCAAATTTGGTCAAACATAGTACCCAAATTTGACCCACAGAATCCAAATTCTCTTAACTGCTATATTTGTCAAATAAGAATACTTATATTCCAAAAATGGATATAAATTCACATAAATTAATTAAGTAAATTTCAACCCAAAAACAAAAAATAACCATCATCAACTAAATCTAAATACTAAACCATATCATAAACTTTATGAATTACACATGGTATATTGAAGTTCGAACTAAATTCTATCAAAGCCACCAACCTTTCCTCAATTCAATTAATATGCCACTGAATTTCAACCTATTTTAAAGATATCAATATACGAACGAACAGAAACCCATTTTTAATGTTCTAATCCAGGTATCGACGAAAATAAAAATTAAATTCTCAGTATCAAAATTCGAATATTAAACGAAGATTATCAAAGCCAACAACAGTAAATAATAAGACTACCCATACGAATTTATCAACCTTTTAAATCAGAACAATTAAAACTTCAGAAATATCAAAATGTTCATAAGAATCGAACCTAATTTTATATCTCTCTTCAATCAGACCGTATCAGTTTAGAGAGACAATTTTTTTTTAGAGAGAGAAAGTGCAGGCAGTTTCTTGTATGTTGAATTGGATGTTGTGTGATTGTTCTTCTCCTGCAAATATTATAATTCAATAAGGAGTTGAAGACGAAGATATATTATCCGCTGCGGTCGAGTGTAGGGGAAGATAGAGGGTGTCTTGCTTGCTTTAGGTTAGCAAAGAGGGTAATTCCGTCAATATAGTCTTTGTTTTGTTAATGTGCTTGGCTGGAAATGAGGTGGACTATTTGGATGAGTACTTTCTGATGTGGCAAGAGTGATGACGTGGAATTTTAGTGACCAGTTAATTGTCAATGACGAATTAAACCCTATAGTCCTTTTAATAAAAATATTTGAAGTAATTATTCGGAAGAATCCTTGTTATTTGAATGATTTGATAAGAGATTTTTGTTTTAAAACAAATAAAATAAAAAAGTGACAAGAGATGAACACGAATCCAAATCCCCTCTGGATACATTTCACTCACCAAATACATAATTGCATTCATAATACGGGTCATTCGACTCAATTTTTTATTATTATTATGTAACCAATATATTCTTTAAATTATTTTCTTAAATAATAAAATTTGAAATTTAAAAATTAAAATTTGAATGTTATGTTTTGACCGTTATAATATTTGATATTTGTATTGGCTTACATGCGTTGATATATGTAATATACTACAACTTCTTATTTTTAATTATAAATCGCTATTAATTTATTAATCTTTCAAAAGTAAATATATGATATTTTTAAATTTAAAATTAATATAAATTTAATCAATACATATTATAACTTATTTAGAAGAAAAAAATACTACTACTTATAAAATTTATTATTTTTACAATTCTTAGCATAATTATTAAGTTTGAGAATGCATCAAATTGACTTATAAAAATTAATAATAATCTTATAATTTATAAAATAGAGTATAATTTATCAATTGTATTCCACTAAGAAAATAAATTTTATTTTATTTTAAATTTGAAGTAATTTATGGAGTGAGTATTGAATGGATTGTAGCTTCAAATGTACATAATATCAATATTAACTTTTAAAAGTTAATTTATGATATTTTCAAATTTTAAATTAATATAATTTATTTAAATTTTGAAAATAATAAATTTTATAATTAATAGTACTTTTATAGTATTTATAACTATATTAACATAAATTAAATAAATTTATATTAATTTTAAATTTGAATATGTTTAAAATTATTTTTTTAAAAATAAGTCAATATTAATTTTATAATTTGAAAATGAAGTAGTAAAAAAGTCATGTCAACAAATCCATTTTCATGATTTCCTTGCGACTTGTAATTCTGATAAGATGATCCTTGTAAAAGTGAAAAGACAATAATGCCAAGATGTGTATGATTGATGAGTTGTTCACTTAAATGAGAGTGACAAATGTCATTTTGCATACATAGAGAACGGTCTTTTGACTCTCTCACCCTGAGGAGTAAAATACTATATAGAGATTAAAATAAGGATAAGGAAACTGTTGGATAATAATTTGTTGATGTAATCTTCAAAACTGGGGATAAAAAGTTTATTAAAAAAACTGTTGTGAATGCTCTTAATACTCCGAGTTTTGTTAATATTGCAAGAATTTTTCAAATTAATCTCATACATAACAAACAATATCTAGTCTCGTATTGATGTAAGAAATAACATTTTCTTTTATACTTGTAATGGATATCATTTTCTTTCATACTACTAAATTTATGGTAAAAAATTATTATTCGTTTCTACAACCTTATCATTAAACGGTGAAAATTCCTAAAATGATTAGAATATCCTTAATAGTTTGTGTTTTATCTAATATCTTTGACCTGAATTTTTCTATTTAATTTTAATTGTTATTTTAAACTAAAAATTTATATTTTATTAAGAACTCTAATCGATTTTATAGATATCGCGTTGATAATTTGGACTCTAGATAAATTAAATTAAAAATCGTTAATATTTATTATTTATCTTATTATTCTGATTATTTCTATCCATTCGTCATATCATTGATTTGTACTAATTATCAAAACTAACTTGTTGAGAATGTCTTTAAACTGAGTGCAAAAACAAAAATGATTGATGAGTCTTTAGCATGTGTAGCAAAGTTACGTGGTGAAAGTTCTGTTTGGCCTACACTACAAGAAAACCTGCTAATTCTGACGAACATTTCCGTCGGTATTAGTCTTATTGCGTCGTAATTAGGTTATTTATGAAGTAACTTTTGGTCGTAAATTCCGTCGTAATTACACGCGTCGAAAATAAGTCTGTCGAATTGTCCTTCGTAATTAGCTAACTTCGACGGAATTAAGTACGACGTAATTCCGTCGTACATAATCTAAGATCGAGGGAATATTTTCGAGGGAATATTTCCGTCGGGGATAATTCCAAATATGTTCGAGGGAATATTTACGACGACCTATTCAGTGGTACATAATGAGTGATAAATGCGACGGAATTTTTGTCGTACATAAGCTATTACCGACGAAATTTTTATTTATTAATTAAATCAGAAAACCTTATATTTGACTGAATATTCGTCGAAATTACCTTATTCCGTCGAAAATAAGATTTTTTTAAGAAATGTGTTTTTTAAAAATTTCAGGGTCCAGGTTTTTAAACCTAATATTTTTGTACATCTAACTGTTTCAATTTCAATAATAAGATTATTTCACGTCATTCAACATATATATTACCCAAATATATAAACTAATCTAACAATTACAAATAATCTACTAACTCATCAACAATTACAATTAACCCATCAACAATTTCAAATATTAACGAATGTTCCAAAATGTATATACAATTTACAACACTTTCAGAGACTACACTAATAAGTATAAATGAATGAATGACAAATGAGTATATAAACTAGTATGATCATCGCCATCGCCAACTCCAACGCCATCACCCTCGCTATCGCCATCACCATCGCCATCGACGGTCTCAGTCCCAGTCCCCTCGCCATCGCCACCCTGTTCATAAAATTAAAAATAAAAATCATTAATCTGTATATATGTAAGAAATAAAAAGATATTATTGTTAAATTAAAATAAAATAAACATGAAGAATAATGAAAATAACATAACATGTATAATACCGTGGAATCTAATGGCTCAGAACCCCCCTAGCAGCTTCCAACTCAACTATATGTTGGTCCCGAAGCTTCTGAAATCGGTCTTGTAATTTATATTGTATACGTGAGTTAATTATATCATTTTATTTTATCTGTAATAATTAAAACAACTGAATCAATAAACATAAACTATCTCAGCTTGAGATATATTTAAATCCAAGTTCAGATAACTTACTAGCTCTTGAAGACGAGCCTCCATCGTGGCTAGCATCTCTCGAACCGGATCGCTTACCACCTCGGCGACCTCCACCGCTATGTCTAGGCATAGATATGCTGCTGCAATAACCAAATTGATAGATTATGAATATATAAGGTTTAACAATGTGGTATTTACTAATATGAATGCTCATGTGCAATTACGTTCGTCATCAAACCCATCAGATTCAACGTGTAGCTCATTCTCGGATTCAGTATCTTTCTCATCCTCATTTCGAGATTAGTTTTGTCATCATTGTCATCCTCAATGACTACATAA
Source organism: Panax quinquefolius (assembly GCA_020205615.1). NCBI lineage: Eukaryota > Viridiplantae > Streptophyta > Magnoliopsida > Apiales > Araliaceae > Panax > Panax quinquefolius. Next base: position 52,778,982 of record CM035170.1, read on the forward strand.
TCATTCACGACGACGATTTCCTCGACATCCTCATCGTCAGGTACGTCAATGACATCAGTACTCATCACATCTTCAGCATTTAACACTACGGCCAAAGGGTTGCTAACATCTTCTTGCAATGCCTCATCCCTCCCAAACATGTTTGCATCATCAAATGCACGTGTTTTAGTTGTGACAACTGTGTACTAGGGGCTTCTAGTATTTACGACATTAGGAGCATAATACACTTAGTCGTTTGACTTGCTAACACGAACACGCCATCAGATTTTAATATCGACTTGATATCTACGGTTGTGATTCTATTACAAACAACTTTAACCCCCTTTTTATTATCAAACCAACAACACTTAAATGTAACTACCTTTTTACCCCCATGATAATTGAGCACAACCACATCCTGTAAACGACCATAGTAATTGGACTCAGAATCTTGGTAGCAGCTTCCCAACACCACAACCCCAGAATTAACTGATGTGAGTTCATTTAAGTCATCGACCCTAAATCTGTACCCATTCACGATGCAGCCGGGAAAAGAAATAACAACTTTGTAAGGTCCTTGGATGACATCTATAAAACGCTCTGAATTGTTCTCTTCTTCAACCCTTTTCTTAAACCACTGTTGGAAATTAGCATTAGTGAATGTTAAGAATAAACATGTGAATAATATTCCTATTTAATATATAATTTGATTATGATATATATGAATGAATATGCAAGTATGCTTACATTAAGAAAAGCTGTAAAGTCCTTTGTTAGATAATAGAAATATATGTACAAGGACTTAGAATGAATTGATTAAATATGTTAAGTTGATCCTACATAAGCAAAACAGCTTTGTAAAGTCCTTAAAAAGAAATGATGTACAAGGACTATAAATATAGAAAGATCAAGCTTGTTAGGTTGATCTTATGATGTAATAGATAGGCCGGTCGATAAATCGTCGAGCACCTTTGCACTGTAAGTCGTGATCTGCCAGTGAGTCAAGGTTAACTCGAGAGCTATCTAGGCAGAATAGGAGTATGCAAGATAGTAGATCTCGGAGTTCGTAGACTGCCAGGGGAAATGAAGAAGGATCGTAGTGTATCGAGTGTAGCTTCTTCGGGATCGTAGTGTCTTTGAGGAAGTCATGTTCGAATCGTAGAGACAAACACCCCTCTGGCCGACCGGCCATCTGCCGGGCCAAGACAGAAGCGTGAGACTACACTCGAGTCGTAGAGTCTCGCGATGCCAAAGCCAAGTCAAGGATCGTAGATCACACTCGAAGTTCGTAGAGTTTATTGATTACATGCGCAGATCGTAGTCAAGCAAGATCGATGAAGACACAACAAGCACAAGCGTAAATCATAGTGTCAAGATCTGATCTAGGGATCGTAGTGTCTGCACAAGCCGAAGCTGAATCGTAGAGTGCAAAACTACGATCTAAGAAGAAGTGCTCACAATGCCAAGGATGAATCGTTGCGCATATACAGTTCTCAACAAATGAGCACTCCCAGAACATCCAAAGGAACGAAGCCTCTGGTTCAAGCTGCAAGCTACATCCAAGGAAACCAGAGAGCACTCAACGAATGACATACAGGCTAACAGAAGATCTAAGCACCAACCCAATCCGCATCAAGATTGAGTTGTAAGGCCATTCATAATGAAGTCTTACACAAGGAGATCCAAAGAAGACTTCAGAAGCTGACTAAGGAAAGTCAGCTAATGCAGTAGCTATCAAGTGAACAGAAGACAACGATCTTGGAGACAACCAAGATCGTAGTGTTTGCTAAACAAAGAAGGAACTGATGGAAGGTGAATCGAGATACTGGTCAGCCTCTGAAGAGCAAGGCTAAAGTGATTAAGTGCGGTCGTCGATTCATTGATGATAAGTGAACGGAGATCACAAGGAGAAAGCAAGTTTGGATGCGCCACAAATCTAAAGTGTCTTGATATTCGAGAGGGGACCAGAGCAAGGAATTAGGCCATCGATGTCTGAGAACAATCGAAGCAAAATGTAAGTATTGAAGCACTTTGCTGTACAAGGAAGAGGTGTTCTACATTAAAGATCCAAGCAACACTCTTCAAGATCGTAGTGTTAACTCTACCAGTCAATGAGCAACACTCAACAAGACACTACGATCAGGTCCTTGAAGACGTGCATCAGAATCGTAGAGTTCGAATAGCTGAAGACAGAAGCATTGACAAAGGTTCAATCTGAAGGGTAATATTCGGAGAAGTGCTTATTGAGAGCATCGATGCAATAGAACAACCTCTGATCGAGAAATCAGAAAGAGGTAATAAAGTCTTCGATCTGCCCAAGACATTAAAGTGATACATCTGACAGGGTAGGTGAAACAGTAGACTGCAGCGTCAGAAAAAGTATGACAAGTCACATCAAGCAGTCTACATCAAGCAACTTGAGATCTGTGAAGATATTTGAATAGCCTTCAATGGTTATTTTCCAACGGAAGGATTGGGAAGGAGTATAAATGAGAAAGAGCTTCAAAGATCAAAGGTTGCTGGAGTTGTGTATTTTGGAGAAAAGGTGGACTGATCCAACCGAGTGATAGTGAGTTCGAAGGCTCACTCTACGATCCACCAAGAACACTCAGAAGTCAGATCAAGCAAGAAGTAGAAGTGTGAGTTCTACTATGTAGAAGTGAGAGTTCTACTACATGAAGAGTGTTCTGAACTACCGAGAGAAAGAAGAGCATTATGCCATCTGGATGTCCATCATGGGAAGACTCTAAGTACAATAGAGAAGAGCCTACAGTCATCTTAGCAAGTTCATCATGAGAAGGTATCGAGTAGCAGGAAGGGAGATCACAAAAGCCATCTTGGTGACAAGCATGAGAAAGCTTCTAAGTACCTAATAGAAGAGCTTACAGTCATCTTAGAAGCCTCTCATGTGCAACCATCAAGTACCAAGGAGAATGATCTTCAAGGCAGTTCATCAAGGAGTCATCCGGAGTAGTTGAGCAACCTAAGAAGCTAAGCATCATGCAACACTCAACTGCTCTTTAAGGATGATCAAGCCAAGCTGCTAAGGATAGAAGATGTTTAGAGCATGAAGACATCTTAGCAGCTCAACACCGACTCCAACAACAACAAACAACACAACTCAATAAAGCCTGGGCCTGAAGGGTCCTTGTCCAGAGGGACTAAACAAAGTAGGGCCAAAGGGTCCTGTCCACAGGGACTAAACGAAGTTCCAAGCCTGCTGGGCTTGAAGAGTTCCTAGGGAACTAGAGAAGTCCCAAGTGCAGCCGGCCTCAAGATTTCTTAGTGAATCAAGTCCCAAGGTGCTTTGGCCTTGAAGGAATCGTAGAGATTCGAGTCTGCCCTTCCTTAGTGGAAATCCTGCTAGTTGAAAGCAGAAGAGTGGATTAGGAGCTTGAGTCTCTGAACCACTTAAAACCCCTTGTTTCTTTTATATTATGTCATTTACATTATGTCTATAACTGCTATAACTGCTATGTATGTTCTAACTGCTTACAACTAAACTAACCCAACGAACAATGTATGTATGATTATGAATATATCAATGAAGGGGAATCTTTTACTTATTCCGCTGTGCTTGAAAAGATTCTTATGTCTGTCATATACATAAATATGAACAATACAACATAAACCAGAAAAGTATTTGAAATAAAAAGGATCTATTCAACCCCCCCTTCTAGATCTTTTGTGCCCTCTGGGAACTAACAATCGGTATCAAAGCAGGTTCTCATGCTATATTCAAAAGCTAATCGCTTTGAGTCTGATCCCAAGCACTAATATTGTTCTAAACTTAGTTTAGTAGTAAGTAACTTGTTATATGCAGAAGAGCTCACACGTTGGAAATATTGTGTATAGGTAAAAATGTGTATACACCGAAGTCGCTTTCAGATTGGTCCATATCCTCGATTCGCTATATCAACAAGGCCAATCCTAGCTGCGATCAATCTTGTAGTCCAAGACCGGACGAGAGAAAGAGAGAAAGAGACATCGGTGACAAAGAGTAAAGCATTCATCATCGAAAGATGAAGAGGTCACGCGTCTAAGAAATGCCGATCGAGAGGAGAAAGAAGATCTTCTCAAACTTATGAGTGACCAACCAACAACTGAGTGCTATCTTTGTAAACTCAAAGATATCAAAGATCTTAATGCTACGATTCTCTTGATTTACATCTTCAAGACCACGACTGATTGATGAAAGGCCAACAAGAGCATTAAGCTGAAAGGAGCAAAAGTAAAAGTTATGCACATCAATACCGAACTCAAAAGATATCTAAGGTAAATAAGCATTAAGAAATCGACAAAGAAAAGGTAAGGTTCCTTACCATTATTAATGTATACATCATATTTGCACCATCTCATGAACTATGACAAGATTCGTCAAGAAGTCATAATCTACCTAAAAGGTGAAGAGAAAAGTAGTCCGAGATGGAAAATTCAAATGTCTACAAACTTTCTCTTTAACCAAGTTTTAAATTCAAGATGACATCTTGAAGAAAATCTGAAATAGATCATAAGAGTATCACGCACCAAATGAACTTTATGTTAAGTAATCATTCTTTGGCGTGCTAGTATGTATGTATGTATGAGCCTATGTTCTAAGTGTTTGACAACACACGAGAGAATGATCGAGTTCTCTGAAGAGGATCTTTGGCGATTTGTAAAAGCTCGATCACATCCATGAATCAACTAGATACTCATAAATCGTAGAGTTGATTCACACTCTGTGAACACTTAAACATTGTGAACATAACCCAGTAAATGATGAAACCATCATAGATAAAGAGTGTCATTAATTGTCAAATCCTACACACACTCACCATCATGCATCTCAAAAATATATTATCTCAAGATAGTTGCATGTATGAATATGTCTGTTGGTGATAAACATGATGATTATCCAGTTAAGAGGAATAGGGGTTTAGAAAACTAACCTAGCAGGACCCATTCAACAATGGGAAACAAAAGTAGAAATATACTTAAACCTGCAGGTACTTGGTTAGTCTGACCATACTAAGGAATGCTGAAGCAGAAGACTTCATTCAATAGGACTCAACTAGCAGAAGGCTAAGGACTGTTCAAAGATGAGTCTGATAAGGTTCCTATATGTCCAAGCTCGTCTTGAAGACCCACCGAGCTAACCTAATGGAGCTCACATGGTCAGCAAATCAGATATATGGGAGCATGCCATGAAACGAGAAGATAAAGAGGATTCTATGTGCCCATATCAAGAAGAGAAATCAAGGCGACCTTCAAATGAATATGAAGAAGGAATCACATCTATCCGAGAAGACAAAGATCAACAATGGGGAGCGGTGATGCATTGAGAATAACACACTATTAAACCTAGAAGAGATGTACATTCTGAGTCCCAAAACTTTGTGGCTGATGAACCAAATGAAGATCCATAGTCAGTAGGAACGTCTCAAAATGTACTACTGATAACCCTTCAGCCACCCAATCCATAATTATGAAGTTCCTACGATTAAACACATGATCGTAGTGTAAGAGCAGAAAGACACCACGATTTCAGCAATGCAGATATCCAGAGCTGGTAGAAAGACCTCCCCATCAGAAAAGGTCTAATGAGATGTCATTAAAAATCATTGCCTTAGTATTTCATCTGGAAAGCGCCTTAGGGACAAACCTGACCCTTAGCTAACTCTAAGAGGTTGGCCCTTCCTGAGCTACCTTATCCCAGAAGGAATGCTTGATCTAGTTCATCTCAAAAGAACCAAGTCAGTCAACGATCGTAGAGTTGAACTTGAAGAGGACTAAACGATTGTGGTACAAGCTCAACAATCGTAATGCTATCTAAATGATCGTAGTCCTACCAAAGGGTATTCCAGTTCACAAAGAGCATGAAGAATGAGACATCTGCTAAGCCATTCAAGTTGAGGAGATAAGTTTGAATACATCAGTGATTGAGCTAGGCTGCATCGAAGTAAGGAGGAAAGACAAAGCCATCCACTGCAGCATCTCTTAGAAGTTGATCGTTGAGTCAACAAAGGAAATCGTAGAGTCTATAGCTGCCTCATCATGCCACTCTACGAATCAAAAGGTCAACGGTCAAAGCCACGTCAATTAAATGTCCACTCTTCAAATAACTGAAAAGTTACGGGGAGTTACAGCTCATTACTAGGCAACGTGCAACCAATGGACAGTTGACACATCACTGAGTATGCAGAGTTAGAAGGAACTGCCATAAAGATGATTTCAAATCTGCAGACAGTTACCAAAAGATATTGAACCTTTCTCCCTCCAATTTTCAAAACCCTAGAAAGATTTTCAAGAGCACAATCAGTTAACCCTCCAGAGCCTTACCAAATCTCAGTCAGTCATCTCGCATAAATCTCTCTAAATTAAACACCCACAGTCTTCGAACGATTCAAATGGTGAACTGGCAAGTTATCACCCAGCATTCACTTGAACCAAATCGTTTGAGAAATCTGAGAAAAGAAGTTCGAGGACATACTTAGACTCAGTAAAGGAAGCCGGGTTTTCGAGAATGTCTCGAGGCGAGTACTGTGTATACATTGACCAGTTAAGGAGTTCTACTCAAACGCCTCCATAAACTCGAACTCTATCTACCAAGGTTAAAGGTCGATTAAAAGTCGAAATCTTTTGACCTTAATCAATGCATAGGTTTCCCTAGCCAAGGGCTGAAGAACCTTGAAGATGTCAACATTGAGCAAGTGAAGGAGTTGGTGGGATACCAAAGAAACCCTAGCTTCAAAGATATGAAGAAGAAGAATTTCCCTGAAGAGTATGAGTTCCTTCATTGAAATTGTAGGAAAGTGCATACTGTGTAAAAACACTGCACATGATACGGTGATTGATCAACAACAATCAAGATAATGTCACTATAGTTACGAAGAAACAAATTGACTTTGGAGCCATTTTGTTTGATCAAATCTCTAAGTGGGTAGAGAAGGTGAGAAGAAGCCAATCCACCAACCGGTATTTCATGGGAGGTTCTGAGTATCATTCTGAAGAAGAAACTAGGAGGGAAAATCAAGGATAATGAGGGAGAAGCCTTGAACGTGCACAAGGTGATGTCTCCACAGTTAATTGAGAACTGGAAGAAGAACCATATGGAAAATAAAAGGTCGACAAATGGAGCAAAGAGAGAGCCTCTGCAAAGAAGAGGAAGATAGTAAAGACAGAGAGCTCTGAGTCCAGTGACTCTGCAGCAGCTGAAATCACGCCAACTAGGAAGAAATCAAAAGTGGTGAAGAAAGCTGGTAATGCTAAGAAAGCCCAGGCCCCACCAAGGAGAGTTTCCTTCATGAACAAGGATAAAGAAGAAAAGGCCCAAACTGCTGAAACCACAAAAAGAAGAAGCAAGAAGAGTTCTTGAAGTCGGTCGGTCAAGAAGAAAGCTAAGGTGGATGACAAACCAGCCTTAGCTTCTCAAATCAATACATCTGCTGAAGAAAGGGACGTAGAGTCAGCAGAAGAGAAAGAAACTGAAAATGTGGTCTAGTCCCCACAGTCAGCATCCAGCAATGAGAATGAAGCTGATGTGATGAAAGAAAGTGCAGAAACTGCTGATGAAGAAAAGTACTCAAGCCCCATGGCCAATTCTCAGAGAAGCCACTCTGATGATGAAAAAGAAATTCAAAGTGACCAAAGCGAATCCCCAAATGCCACTGCCCCAACGAGCCTAGAGAATGGGTCAGAAAATATTGCTCAAGAAGAAGATGAAAATGTCCCCTCCAATCCAGAAATCCCTCATGATGACTCAGGAAGTGATGAGTCCAAGAAAGAAGAATCTGCCCCTGCCAGTGCTGAATTCCAAAAAAGTCTGTGTGATGAGCAAGAAGAGTCAGAGCCTGAAGAAGAAGAAGAGTCTGTGTCTCTAATAGTTGAACCTCCACGAAGAAGGAAGAGCTACATGTTGCAAGCCCAGTTTGCCTCCAAAAGGAACAGTGGCCAATCAAATGCTATCATTGAGTTTAGTGATGATGAATCTGTATTCCCAATAGAAAGTGCTGAGGATGAAGCCAGCACTGAAGGAGAAGAATCTGAGGAAATACTTGCTGAAGAAGGTTCTGATAATGAAATGCAGCAAGAAGGATTCTCTGTTGAAGATGATCAAGAAGGCTCTGGACATGAAATGCAGCAAGGACTCCCTGCTGAAGCTGATCTTAATGGTTCTGGCTCTGAGAAGGAAGAAGTAGGAAATGAGTTCAACTCTGAAGATCAGGAATCAGAAGATTCAGAACCCTACCCTGTCCTCTCACCTGCTACATTTACCAAGAGAATTGTGGTAGAAGTTCCCAATGAACCATCAGAGACTCCTCCTGACAGATGGGTAAACCATGGAGGTGAACAGCTCAGAGTAACAAGAATGACTTCCTTTGACTTAGTCAAGAACTGGAACAACATGGAGCTAGACTTCTTAACCATTCTCTACAACCCTGATGATTTGCTGATGAGATGGTTCTTCCAATCAATGCCTTGGCTGAAGGCCTTTACTGAAGGAGATGGAAGTTACTTGAAATTGGTGTTACAAGACTTTTCAAGCATAGAACTGGTAGCCCAAAACTTTCCAAGGGTGAAAACTTATGCTACCAAGATGATAACAAACCAGCCTCACTTCAAGGTCTATTGACAGGCTAAGAATCTCTACATCCCCTACGATCGTAGAGTGGATTCTGAAGGAAAAAGAGTCATGATCAAGAAGAAAATTGTAGAGTCTGTTCACTCTACTGCTAATGATATTCAAGTTCAAAACCAGAAGCCTTCTTATGATCCAGTACTACTATCAGACACTTCATCATCCTCTGCAAGCAATTGGTACTCCACGATTGTTCAGATTATCCAAACCTTCAACATCCGGGTCCAAAGATGATGATCGTGAGAGTCCAATCCATTGCTTTCAACTGAAGCCGCCAATCAAGAGGATCAAACCGCTTTGGGCGCAGAACTACTTGAGAGCTCGATGATCTAAGCAAGAAGATATCTATGCTCACCGAAGAATCACGTAAGCGCATAACAAATAGGAGATGATTCTTTCCAGCACAAGCTTCAATCTATCTTGGCTGATGTATCTCTCAAACTCCAAGAAAGAGATAACATTTATCAGAAGGCTATCCAAGATCAAAAGGCTGAAGTCCTACAAATTCAAAAGGCTATCCAAGACCCCAACTTTTTATAAATAAAGATTTAATTTCTCTAATTATTATTTTGAAATAGTAAGGGGTTGATTTGATTAATGTGGTTAGTTATGGGTAAAATGCGCAAAATATTTTAAATAAGCAAGTGGTTATAAAATATTCATTGTTGTCGGAGAATATTCGTTTGGTCGTGGAATATTCTTACTATCGGGGAATATTCGTACAACAACACAGCCTTGTGTGGGCCCCATAACGGAAAGCGATTGGATGAAGAAAACGACAAGTATAAGTTGTTTATAAATAACGACGTAGTTATTCACAGCTTATCTTCGTTGGAATACCCTGGTTAAAACACACGAATAATACGTGTTATCGCACAAGAAGACACCAGATTGCACCAATTATTGATTCTTACGTAAGAAGGCACTACCCAATAATTGTTACAGTAGTTACTATTCAGTATTTTATTTCATTGATTCAATAATTGCTGCGTTGATATTTTACATTACTTTTGTTTCAATAATTGTCACTACACTGTATTTTCCATTATCGAAGCAATAATTCATATTATCTGAATAATATTATTAGAAAACATTATTGGCAATGTCTAGAAAGTTCTCATCTGCGGAGAGGTTTGGTCACCTAATCAAGGCGTCGAAGAAAAAAAATTCTTATTGAAAGCCCCTCTTTCTCGAACTACCGGTCAGCAAGATCTTGTGATTTGTAATATTATTTGTGAATAATTAATTATTGATTTATATGATGAGAAAATATTGATTTTATATGGATATAGATGAAGAAAATTTTAATGTGACAATTGTTAAAAATTAATATTTTATCTTTTCTCGATAAAATAATTCATTTAAATATATTATTTTAATAATATATTAATGATGATATTTTTATAATGAATGTGGGATATATGAGTATATGAGGAGAAAAAGTATTTTTTGTTGCATTAAATGATTAACACATATTTTGTGTGTCGGTGGACCCATTTTTTCGCCTCGAAATTTGATTATAAATTTATAAAATCGCCTGCTTATGGATTTCTTTACCAATTTTGTTTGGAATTTGGAAAACCTTTCTTGTGAAAAGTTGTAGAGAATTGAATTTCCTATAAAAAGTCTCGAGATTCGAATTTTCTGATAAAAGGACTATTTATTATGAATTATTGAAGTTCCGTAATTCCGAAATAATAGGTTTTTGAAAGTTTTAATTATTTTTAATTAGAAAAACATTTTTTGCAATCCCACATGTGTGGTAAATTAGCTGAATTCAGATTCTTGGGTGGTGTGCTTGAATGTTAATAAATAAAATTATTTTATTAAATTTTCTGCTTTGGTGTTCTAAGCATTTTTCTATAAATAGGGTGCTTAGGTTAGAATTGAAAAATACACCAGAAACTACAGATTTCTCTCTCTTTCTCTCTCTATAATATCTAGCGTATTTTGTAAGTATTTTAGTACTTTGAGTATTGCTATACGGTGCAAGTTCTTTCAAAGACTATATCCAAAGATTCCAAATCAAGTACTATTCTTTCTGAGGTAAGGGATGTTATTTTATTCGAAAATGATATTATTTCTTCAATATCATTATGCCAAAATATTGGTTGGAACTTTTTATCAAATTTGGAACTTTTTCATGTCGGGGTTACTATTCATGAGTTACTATTCACTAGTTACTATTCACGAGTACTATTCACGAAGCGTGATGATGTTTTTTTGTGAAATTTCTATCTTTTGAGGTCGAGTTACTATTCACGTGATACGATTACTTTATTCACGAATCATTTATACTATTCACGTAAAAATTAAATTTTCTTTTCTTACGTGTCCAAGATTGTCTATTATGATTCCTATCTTTGATTGGATCTATGTTTTGGTCTTCATTCTTGAATTTTACTCCACTCTGGTTATTTATGAAGTATTTTCGAACTTGAGTTATTTAAAGTATGAATCCTTAATACTTGTTCTTTTGTTTCACTGGATTCATTTTCTTTAAAATATTTTTCATCATCCTCACCCCTAAATGATGATATTACTGAATATCTTTGGCCCGTAGTGCAAAGATGAATGATTTTCGATGAATATCTTTGGCCCAGTGTGCAAAGATAAACAGGTGTTTAGATGAACATGACCAATCGTTGAATATCTTTGGCTCAGAAGTGCAAAGATGAACAGTGTTGAGATGAACATGACCAATGTATCGAATATCTTTGGCTGTGAAGTAAAAAGATGACTATTTGATTTATGATGTATATTGATTTTACAGGGATAAAATATCGATGATGGACTTTTAAATTCATAGATGATAGTAGATTTCATTCTCTACTTAACTCTTCTAATGAATTGTTGTTTCCGCTGTAGTTGTTGATCTAAAACTTGTTGTCTATTGTATTCTATCAGATTTTTCCTTGTTGAAGACTATGGATAATTTATTGTATATTATCTTAGTCGTAATATTCTTTACTGGGCTAGTTGAGCTCACCCTTTTCTTTTTTGTTCCATTTTTCTTCTCAGGAGACGAAAATATAATGGAACTAATTAAAGTGTGGAGTGATGGTTCAAGACAGTTGTTTTAGTAGTCCTCACTATTTTGTAAAATAATGTATCAATAATTGTAATGAGGACTTATTTGAGTGTGGATATTGTCTAGAAGACAATATTTGTATTTTAAACTCGGAGTTTATGTGTTGTCGTATTTTGCATGACAATTGTATTAATGAAGTTGTAGTTGTTTCGCATCACTGTATTCGCGACTCGTAATGGGTGTCAGTATACCTTTTTTGGGGCATCACAACTGGTATCGAGCTTAGGATATGATCTCTGGCGGAGATCGGGGAATAGAACTAGGAGGGGAGAGACGAGTAAATCCTTCGCTAGTGTGTCCTACCTAAGCTTATTTGTTGGTCGGTTATAATATAGGGGTATTATGTGATTTGTTAAGTTGTTAAATTAACCCTTGTTTTATGGCAGTATTTGAGAATGTCGACTGAGAACATTAACAATAGAGTGAATGAGATTGTGGAGACACCTTTAGTCACCAACCAGGCTAATGTGATGTCAGGCGAAGAAGGAATTAGAGATATCCATGTGGTGAGTGAAGAATTGATAGTTGCACCCGAGATAGTCGCAGAGGTAACAGCTGAGAGTGAGGAAGAAGAGGTACCTGAGGAGAATTTATTAGAGGTATTTTATGATCAAAATGTAGAATTGCAAAATCGTATTCATGAGTTAGAAGAGCAGGCTGAAGAACGACAGGCGGTCGTGGAGCAAAAGGATGCAACGATTTAAGCTTGTGTTACCCGATATGTGATGCTTGAACAGAAGCACTCTTTGGCAGAGTATAAGATGATAAAGCTGGAATCTAAGCTGAAAGAAGAAATAACTGAACGAGTGAGAATGAGTGATGCATGGGTAAAAGCCGCACGACGCGTTGATATTGTGGAAAGAGATGTCCGATCTAAGAAGAGAAGATTTAACGATGACGGAAGACGCCTCAGCAAAGCAAAGACCAACACCAAAGAACAAATTCTCTAGGGAAAAGAACGAAATCGCCGCTAGATGCTACAAATGCGAGAGGAGGGACATATAAGTCCAAACTGGTCACAACCTTCCAAGGTATGTTTTAGTTGTGGAAAAGATGGTCACATAGCTCGATTTTGTCCTTAGAGCGAAATCAAGTCCAAATTTGAACGGTGGCACCAAAGGCGATACTTTTAAAAGACAAAGTCAACGGTTCCTCGAAGTACGCTTTGTCGTGACCGGGTCGAAATGCGAAGGAACCCGAACGGTTAGCACGGGTTAGTTAATTATAAATTCTTACGAAGTTTATACCTTATTAGATACCAGTTCTACCCATTCATTTATCTCTCCTGCTTATACTCAACGTTTAAACTTGACTCTGGAGAAAATTAGACTTTGACCTATATGTGAAAACTCCGTTAGGAGAAACTTTCATCACATCCACTGTTTATAAATCTTGCTTGATTCAGTCAGCTACTATCACATTACCCGCCGATCTTATATCTTTAAAAAATCTTGCATTTGATGTGACCTTAGGGATTGATTGGTCAACCACTCATCATGCCAAAATTGATTGCTTTTGTAAGGTTATTAGTTTTCATATTCCTAAGCAACCTGTTATTCAAATTTAAGCAACCAAACCATTGAAGTCAAACACTTTCATATCAAGCCATAGAGTCATTCATTTATTGAAAAACGGATGTCAAGTTTTCTTAGCCCATGTTATGGACTTAAACAAAAATACGTCAGATTTGAATGATATTTCTATTGTTAGTAAATTTCCTGAAGTATTTCTTGGCTTACTCCCAAAGTGTGATATTGAATTTTGTATCGACTTTGAACCCGGTACAAAACCCATTTCTAAAATCTCATGGCTCCTATTGAACTTCAGGAGTTAAAAATTCAACTGTAGAAGGTTGTACCCGAGCCTTTATTTGGTGACTTCCTTTGTGGAATGTACTGAAGCCAGACTCTCCGTAGGGGACGCCATATTTGTGTGGTAGTAAACTGATAGGTACCATTGTGACGTGCTATCCAAGATTGGGATATGAGTCATAGTTGAGAGCAACCTAAGTCAGTAATCGAAATATGTAGCTTTCTAGGCTTCGTTGGTTATTATCGGAGATTCGTGGAAAGATTTTCTCAAATCGCTATTCCATTAATGCAGCTGACTCGTAGAGATACAAAATTCGAATGGAGCAAGGAATGTGGGAAGAGCTTCGAAGAACTCAAGAGGAGACTCATTTCGGCACATGTTCTCACCATACCATCCTGGAAAAAAAAACGAACGTGGTAGCTGACGTGTTGAGTAGAAAATCGTATGTGGTTACGAGTGCGATATTGTTAACACAAAGACCCATTTCGTACGACTTACAGAAGATGGAGATAGAGTTAAAGATTCAAAGAACCTGCGTGAAGATAACGAATATACGATTAGAATCGACTTTAATCGATAAAGTTAAAACCATTCAAACTACACACCGGAGCTGATGAATATGAAGAAGGAGGTACAAGAAGTCAGTATTCCAAAAGCGAGAATCGGCGATGTGAGGAAAGCTCAAACCTTTGATTTATTAGTCCATTTGAAATCCTCGATCGAATAGGAATTGTGGCCTATAGACTCGTTTTACCGCCAAGTATGACACGTGTTCATAACGTTTTTCACGTATCGATGTTACGTAAATATGTGGACGACCCGAACCACATTATTGAGTTAGAACCAGATGAGATAGCAGAAGATTTAACGTACGAGTAGGTACATGTCAAGATCTTGGATAAGAAAGAGCATGTCCTACGCACGAAGGTCATACCACAAGTTAAAGTTTTGTGGAGAAACCATGCTATTGAGGAAATGACCTGGGAGTTGGAAACGGAAATGAAAGCGAGGTATCCTCATCTTTTCGAAAAACAAAATCGACGTCAATTTTTGAGGACTTAAATTTCATAAGGAGGGAGGTCAGAAGACCCCAACTTTTTATAAATAAAGATTTAATTTCTCTAATTATTATTTTGAAATAGTAAGGGTTGATTTGATTAATGTGGTTAGTTATGGGTAAAATGCGCAAATATTTTAAATAAGCAAGTGGTTATAAAATATTCATTATTGTTTGGGAATATTCGTTTGGTCGTGGAATATTCTTCACGTTCAGGAATATTCGTGATTTACAATGACAAATTGTAATGGGCCCCATAACGAAAAGAGATTGGATGAAGAAAACGATAAGTATAAGTTATTTATAAATAACGCATTGCATTATTCATGCTAATTATCTTTGTTGGAATACCCTTGGTGGTTAAAATACAATGTCTACGCTGTTGTTGCACAAGAAGACACCATGTGCACCAATTATTGATTCTTACATAAAAGGCACTACTCAATAATTGTTACGAAGAATTACCGGTCAAGATTTTATTTTGTTGATTCAATAATTATTATATTGATTTTTTTTATTATTGTTGTTTCAATAATTGTCACTACACAAAGATTTTCCATTATCTAGAGCAATAATTCATATTATCCTAATAATATTATTAGATAACATTATTGGCAATGTCTAGAAAGTTCTGCATCTGAAGGAGAGGTTTGGTCACCTAATCAAGCGCTACCAAGAAGGAGAAATTTTTATCGAAAGCCCCTCTTTCGGAGCGAACTACTGGTTGTCAAGATCTATGATTCTTTAATATTATTTGTGAATAATTAATTATTGATTTATATGATGAGCAAAATATTGATTTTATGTGGATATAGATGGAAAAAATTTTTAATGTGACAATTGTTAAAAATTAATATTTTATCTTTTTCTGATAAAATAATTCATTTAAATATATTATTTTAATAATATATTAATAATGATATTTTTACAATGAATGTGGGATATATAAGTATATGAGGAGAAAAAGTATTTTTGTTGCATTAAATGATTAACACATATTTTGTGTGTCGGTGGACCCCATTTCTTGCCTGAAATTTGATTATAAATTTATAAAATCGCTTGCTTATGGATTTCTACCAATTTTTGTTTGGAATTTGGAAAACCTTTCTTCTGCAAAGTTGTAGAGAATTAAATTTCCTATAAAAATTCGCGAGATTCGAATTTTCTGATAAAAGGACTATTTATTATGAATTATTGAAGTTTCGTAATTCCGAAATAATTGGTTTTTGAAAGTTTTAATTATTTTTAATTAGAAAAACGTTTTTTTGCAATCCCACATGTGTGGTAAATGAGCTGAATTCAGATTCTTGGGTGGTGTGTTTGAATGTTAATAAATAAAATTATTTTATTATATTTTCTGCTTTGGTGTTCTAAGCATTTTTCTATAAATAGGGTGCTTAGGTTAGAATTGAAAAACACACCAGAAACTACAAATTTCTCTCTCTTTCTCTCTCTATATCGATCGAGCGATTTTGTAAGTATTTTAGTACTTTGAGTATTGCTATACTTGCAAGTTCTTTCAAAGACTATATCCAAAGATTCCAAATAAGTACTATTCTTTCTGAGGTAAGGGATGTTATTTTATTCGAAAATAATATTATTTCTTCAATATCATTATGGCGAAATATTGGTTGGAACTTTTTATCAAATTTGGAACTTTTTCATGTCGGGGTTACTATTCATGAGTTATTATTCACGAGTTACTATTTATGAGTTACTATTCACGAGTTACTATTCACGAGTACTATTCACGAAGCGTGTTTGAGGTTGGAGTTACTATTCACGTATACGGTACTATTCACGAATACGACACTATTCACAGAAAAATTAAATTTTCTTTTCTGTGTCCAAGATTGTCTATTATGATTCCTATCTTTGATTGGATCTATATTTTGGTCTTCATTCTTGAATTTTACTCCACTCTGGTTATTTATGAAGTATTTTTGAACTTGAGTTATTTAAAGTATGAATCCTTAATACTTGTTCTTTTGTTTCACTGGATTCATTTTCTTTAAAATATTTTTCATCATCCTCTCCTAAATGATGATATTACTGAATATCTTTGGCCTGTAGTGCAAAGATGAATGATTTCTGATAAATATCTTTGGCCCGTAGTGCAAAGATAAATGTGTGTTAGATGAACACGACTAATTAATGATGAATATCTTTGGCCCGTAGGTCAAAGATGAATAGTGTTGAGATGAACACGACCAATGATTTAATATCTTTGGCCTGTAGTGAAAAGATGACTATTTGATTTATGATGTATATTGATTTTACAGGGATAAAATATCGATGATGGACTTTTAAATTCATAGATGATAGTAGATTTCATTCTCTACTTAACTCTTCTAATGAATTGTTGTTTCATTCTGCAATTTGTTGATCTAAAACTTGTTGTCTATTGTATTCTATCAGATTTTTCCCTGTTGAAGACTATGGATAATTTGTTGTACATTATCTTAGTCATAATATTCTTTACTGGGCTAGTTGAGCTCACCCTTTTCCTTTTTGTTCCATTTTTCTTCTCAGGAGACGAAAATATAGCGGGAACTAGTCGGGGTGTGGAGTGATGGTTCAAGACAGTTGTTTTAGTAGTCCTCACTATTTTGTAAAATAATGTATCAATAATTGTAATGAGTACATATTTGAGTGTAGATATTGTCTAGAAGACAATATTTGTATTTTAAACTCGGAGTTTATGTGTTGTCGTATTTTGCACGACAATTGTATTAATGAAGTTGTAGTTGTTTCTGTACCATGTATTTGGCGACTCAGAATGGGTGTTGTATACCTGTTTTGGGGGCGTCACAGTCGCTAATAGTGTTCTTGGGCTGTTCTTCAGTAAACCCAGAAATCATGTCAGAGGTTGAGGGGTTTAGTTTGACCGAATGTATTTCTTTGATCCATACGTTTCTGAGTTTTTTAATTGTTCTAATGTTATAGTACTGATGTAGTACTACAAACTTAAACAACGTTCATGTCCAAAACATATAATCACAGAGAGATCTAAGCCATCCAACTTAATGTCATACATGTTCTTCAATTTTTGGGATTTCCAGAAATTGAAGAACAGCCAAGGCTTCTATTTTGAAGTTTTAAATCTAAGCTTTCTGGGTTCGGTTTATGTGATCTAGTGGTTCAGTCTTGTAGAGGAGATGTCAGGCTACAATAATATATCAACAAGTCGGTCTAACAACAACACGTTTAAGAAATAAAGGTTGGTCAAACTACTGTCAGAAATTTTGTTCTTGAAGATCTGGGTTTTCCAGAATCTTCATCCGGCCACTCGGTCAACACTAATTTGACCAGGTATATCTTTGATTATACTGTTATTTTGAGTGATCTAAAAGCTTAATCGTGTAGTCCTTATACCAAACTACAAGTCCAATACACAAACATGGCCAAATCACCTGTCAGTAGCAAGATCAAAGCCCTGCAATATCACTGTCAGACTTTCTGGGTTTATGGGTTTGCCCAGATTTCCAGAAGTCGTGCTCGGTCAACGCCTTTTGACCACATATATCTCACGATCTAGACAAGCTATGACCCTGTTTCCAGTTCCAGATCAAAGACAACATGACATAGAACAGATCTAAAATAAAAATCACACTAAACATCTAACACACACAGATCTATGAGGTCTGACATATTGTTGTCAGACGAATTTTTCCAACTTTTCCAGATTTGATAAATCTTTAGATTCGAGCATCTAGATGTTATGGATCCATGATCCAACAACCCAGATCTCTAAATGGCACCTTATAACACATATCTAACCAATAACTAACATCAAAACACAAGATTTACGAAAATTAGGGTTTATACCTCTTTAACCTTTGATCTTTGATTCTGATCCTTAGATCTGTTCTTGGTAAGTTAGGATATGGTCATGGCTCATCTTATCCCTCTCTCTCACTCCCCATTCCCGAAATATAGAGAGAGAAGTGTTTGGAAAAAATGAAAATGCAAGTAACTTTTTCTCTCTCCTTTTAATTTATATAATTATTGATTCAATGAACTTGGTTGTGTGAAATGGCTGATGGTTGAGATATATGCACATGCTAGAGCTAGATTTTAGTGAGCAACTCACCTAAAAGTCAAAACCTACACACCAACTTTATAAAAATATAAAAAGGGCAAAATGGTCTTTTTGATTTTTATTTTAATGGCAAATTGGACAATTAGCCAAACCCTTAGGGTTTAGGGTTTAGGTTAGGGTTTAGGGTTTGAACCATTTTAGGGTTTAGGGTTTAACACTTAACTTGTAATTTAATTTTCTAAAATCTCTAATTTAGGTTTTAAAAATAGAAAATTAATATTTCTAAATTATAATTAGGATTTTCTAATTATATTAAAATTTCTTAATCATACTTTAAATCTTGCTAATTAGGATTAACATTTCCTAATTAAAATTTTTAATTAATCAATTAGGGTCAAAATTGGTCTTTAGGGTTTATAACCCAAAATTAGGGTTTTAATTAGAAAAATAATATTTCTAATTTATAAATTAGATTTCGTAATTAGATTAGGGTTTTCTATTTACTTAAATTTAAAATTAGGATTAATATTTTCTAATTAACATTAAAATAATTTAATGAACACTTAGGTTTTTCTTAATTATAAATTAGGGTTCCTAAACCAGAAATTAGGATTTTAAATTTTGAAATTAGGGTTTTATAACCAATTTGTTAATATTAACCATAATTAATCTTATAATTATTTACACTTACGTCATTAGGTTCCTAATTTAGGGATTCATGCACCGAATTAGGGTTTCGGATTCCCGGAACTGAATTTAGGGTTTTCAGAACCGGTTTTAGGGTTTCTTAGAAATCGTAAAAATTTTCTAACTGAACTTTTACGTTCTTAATATAATATTAGGGTTTGTCATTGTCTGGTCAACCCTTGACCCTTAACCACATACTGTACACATAAATGACCATATACACAGAACACAAACATGTATACACTTAATCCTGAATAATTCACCTAAATCCTTCACAGAATTTTGAAATCCTCAAAATTCTATCTTAAACATATCAACACATACACTTATTTTCTGTCTAGGTTCAAATTTTGAACCTTAAATTAATTAATAAAAATTTTAAAAATATTCTAAATTCTCGTGTTGTCACATTCACCCCTTCTTCTAAAAATTTTGTCCCTGAAATGTACCTTACACCATACACCATACACCATACATACACAGCATCACATGCTACCCAATACACCACTCACAAGATTAAAAAATTTCAAATTTTGCTGAGGAGTCATATAAACTATTTGTCATCATTTTCATGAAAGGTTTTATGGAAATTCATCCGCAAACCGTATAACTTATAGATACAAAGGGTGATTAGCTTGATATGTCTTATCTTGGCCATTATCTTGATTTTATCTCGCTTTCTCTTCACTACCATGTACACAAAATTCTACCTCGGTCTTTATCGGATTCCACCAAAACAATTTGGTTCGGAAATTTCTTTCAATGAACACTTAGAGTTTTCATAAACTTTAGTCTAAATTTGAATCGAATAGCATAGACTCATATCAATAATTCAATTCAATCGAATTATTTAAGTGTAGCCAAACCCAGCTGGCAAATTAAAATTTTGAAAATATTTTTGAGAATGACGCTTATGATGTCGTATTATATTAATAAATTGGATTTGAGGATGTCGTCATTATATGACTTTGTCATAACACATCATACAATAGTGGAACAACGATTTTAGATTAAATTCACACTAAGTATTCCTGTATTTATAACTCCATCACTTTTTATCATCTCTGTACCAGGTTACATGGTACATGAGTGATAAATAAAAGATATTTTGATATTTCAAATCGTTTGCGTCTAGATGAAATAAGTTGCATAAACTATACTTTAAACTGTTTCAAAAATGATTACGAGTCTACATATTTTTTTTAAAAGCACATAGTGCGTATTTAGCTTGATGTCAAAATTTCGAAGTCTAGCATAGCTAGGATTTTTGGAAAACTTATGTCTCCACTAATAATCATTTGCTTAACAATCTATCTGTTCCTATAATCCTCAATACTCCATTTACACACAACTATACCCAGTTCGTCAAACCACACTTATGAGTCCATAAATTGCCACAATCATATTAGTTTAAGAACTTATCCAAATCTGAACTTTGGCGTCCGTTCGCTGAGGGGTTCATAAATATTTCATATAAATATGAATCAAGAATGTCACATAAGTATGAGTTTTAAGAACTCGTACTTAACCTTATATCCTCTACCTATGACCTATCTATCGGTTATACACATGAGAAAGGAATCATCCTCTTAACATGCATATATCAAATAGCGTGACACAAATATTTTAATGATTATCATTGTCAGAACTAAGTAGTTTTTACACCAAGTACAATTCCCCGCCCACACAAGGAATCATACAACTCAATTTTAGATAATGAATCCTCAATTGAATCCCCACCTACCACTAACACCCTTCTTAATACGAATTTCATTTAACTCGTATTCATAATCCTTTCCTGAATCTGTACCAATTTATAGTACAATTGACACCCAGCAATCTTGTTGTAAACTTTCCAATCATCAGATTGATTCTTATCCCATACTATAACCTTATCTGATCACGGAGTGATCTCATCGTATATATTACGATTCATTTCTATACTATGATCGTTTTGTTTTACGATCTCCTATCACTGCACCTTTAGTCTTTTAGACTCTATCTATTTCTCACTACTGTTCAACTTTATTATCAGAGTTAGGGAACTCTGTATCTTATAACTCGCCGAGATTCATCTTTGATATGTGAGTTAGTACTTATCCTAATCACTGCGGTTATTAGTCTCAGGTATTCTTACCTAAGGTTCATAACCTACAGCTTTGATACCAACTGTGAGGGCCCCGAATTCGAGGTCCTGAATCACCGCAGATCCGGTTCGATCATTCTATACAACTATTACTATTTGCAGAAGATATAAACATAAATTGTTTATACATTAAACTTACACACTTTTCTCCAAGGTCGAGTAACCTTAACTTAATACATAATACATAACTTATTTAATACATAACATTATCATCATACATTACTATTACAAATTTAATCGCATACGTAAACTAAAGCTAGTATTGTCTTTAACCTTTCCTTGTATTCAACGCGTTCATCTTAATCTGCAATGTTTTATCATGATATAGCAAGGGTGAGCATAAGGATTTCCCAGCAAGTTTAAGTTCAACAATATAACGATATATCATGATTGAAAGAGTCTGAAAAATAAGCAGGCTATAATTCAACAATATAATTGTGAACTAGCAGGAATAAAATTTTGACTGAACAAGTATTATACATGAACAAATATATCTGAACCAACTAGTAATGAAGGTGATCAGCCTTTCATACCTGACTTATACATGCAATATGTACAGAGTACAATTCATGGCAACCAGCAATGATTAACCATAAGCTTATCCGAATGAAACAACTCTTAGTAGAGTTAAGTAAAACAAACTTGCCTGAACCGTTGATTACCGCTACGCAATTTGTAACGCTTTATCCGAAGACCTAATATTAGTAATATAAATCTCTAATATTTGAATAATATCATCACAATATAATACTACTATATATATAAACATACATAGAATAACCTAAACACATAACACATAACACATAATACATAACCATATCAGTCTATAACACACATAAGACTCGGTATCAAGTCAAACTATTACAGTCTGAGTTGAACCCGACACAAAACTGACATCCCAACGGTCTAGTCAGATTTTTCACGAGTTTAAGTTCAATTAAACTCTGCCTAACACTAAACAATTATCTTAGATAATTTTAATATCAGTCAAAATATTTTTCTAAGTCTCATAACAATTTTCAGATAATTAATATCATTTATCTTAATTTTTAAATCATTAATAACGTATTTAAATACTACTTAATTCTTTTATCATTAATATTTATTTATTATCAAATATTAATGAAATATATGTCATAATATTATAATATAATTATAATATCACAAAGTATTTTTAATACTTTAAAATCACCTTTATATGATTTTTAAACGATTAAATTCATTATCCGATAATTGCTATTAATATTAAAATATTAATATTTTCATGACAAAATGTCAAAAGTTATATTTTATAACTTAAAATATTTTATATAACACTTAAATCATTTATATATATATGATTTATAAAACATTAATTTAATTTTTCCTTAATTTATTTAATATATTTATTAAATAAACTAATTATCATTAATATTGATTAATTAATGAAATTCATCACAAAATATTAAAAGTCACTAAAATAACTTCAAATATTTTCTTTTACCATAATATTATTTTTCATGATTTTTATGTATTAAAATTATTTTTAAATAATTTATTTAATATTATAATTAAATAAATTAAATACCAATTATATTCCAAAATAATAAATATTTATGAAATATACTTAAAATAATTAAAAACTATTTTTCGAATTTAAAATAATTTTTCGAATTTATTTTATATTTTAATAATTAAAATCATTTATTTCGATTTATTAAATAAAATAAATCATTTTCTAAATAAACTGTCTCTATAGAGGCTTCTGGCGACGAATCCGTCGCTAATAGTGTTCTTGGGCTGTTCTTCAGTAAACCCAGAAATCATGTTAGAGGTTGAAGGGCTTAATTTGACCGATTGTATTTATTTGATCCATACGTTTCTGAGTTTTTTAATTGTTCTAATGTTATAGTACTGATGTAGTACTACAAACTTAAGCAACGTTCATGTCCAAAACATATAATCACAGAGAGGTCTAAGCCATCCAACTTAATGTCAGACCTGTTCTTCAATTTTTGGATTTTCCAGAAATTGAAGAACAGTCGAGGCTTCTATTTTGAAGTTTTAATTCTTAGCTTTCTGGGTTCGGTTTATGTGATCTAGTGGTTCAGTCTTGTAGAGGAGATGTCAGGCTACAATAATATATCAACAGGTCGGTCTAACAACAACATGTTTAAGAAATAAAGGTTGGTCAAACTACTGTCAGAAATTTTGTTCTTGAAGATCCTGGGTTTTCCAGAATCTTCATCCGGCCACTCGGTCAACACTGATTTGACCAGGTATATCTTTGATTATACTGTTATTCTGAGTGATCTAAAAGCTTGATCGTGTAGTCCTTCTACCAAACTACAAGTCCAATACACAAACATGGACAAATCACCTGTCCGTAGCAAGATTAAAGCCCTGCAATATCACTGTCAGACTTTCTGGGTTTCTGGATTTGCCCAGATTTCCAGAAGTCGTGCTCGGTCAACGCCTTTTGACCACATATATCTCACGATCTAGACAAGCTATGACCCTGTTTCCAGTTCTAGATCAAAGATAACATGACATAGAACAGATCTAAAACTAAAATGACAACATGACAACATGTTGCCTTAGGCCACCTAGGGGGCGGCCATGTTGCCTTAGGCCACCTAGGGGTCGTTCTTTTCACCCCTTAAAAAAAATCTATGTAGGCTTCAGCCATGTAGGCTTCGACCATGTAAGCCTCGACTACCTAGGGGCTGTTACCCTTCATACCTTTGAGGTCCTGTTGCTCTACCAATCAACTGCTTGAAATGAATGCTCCTTCGCCGCGAAGATTTTCCAAAAGATAAGTATCTTTGAATTCATTTCTAAATAAAAATATATAAAGATATTATTTGCTAAATATAAAGAAGATTTAGTTTTATTCCCAACAAGGGGTAATTTTCGAAAATAGATTATTTATATATGCATATATATATATATATATATATATATATATATATATATATATATATATATATATAAGTAAAATCTTTTGCTTTCAAATAAAGAAAGATTTGTTTTATTTCCAAAATATAGAAAGATTTGATTTATTTCCAAAACAAAGAAAGCTTTGATTTTATTTCCAAAATAAGATTAAGATTTGATTTATTTCCAAAACAAAGAAAGCTTTGATTGTATTTTCCAACATAAGATTAAGATTTTATTTTATTTTCGAAAAATAAAATTAATTAAGGTCTGATTTACCAAAAGAAGGATTTTATTAGATTAAAATTTATTTATATTTGATTATATTTCCTTGTTTCTATTGCCAGAAAAAAATAAGGAAACAAATATTGGGCAAGCTATGGAAAGATTTTTGGAGAAGTTCCCAATTTGTCCAAGAAATTAGAGCCCTGCAAAATCATTCAAAGGCTTACAATTTTCTTGCACGATCGTCTATTTGGGAATGCGACTTTCGCGCAGGGGGCAAATGTGGGCCCAAGTGTAAAATTAGGGTTCACATGACCTAATTCAATTAAATGCACAATTAGGGTTCCACGACCTCATTAAATGTGCAAATTAGGGTTCGCATAACCTAATGGAATGAAGATGGAAAAGTCATAAATAAATGTGCTAGACCCGGGAGAAGCCTCCACGTGTCCCGAGGCAGAAGACTCGTGGAGGCGGCTCGTTTTGGAAATTGATTGAGGGATTGGATTGGTGGCTGGAAGGACATGGCAATATGGGTATTAATTTGATGACTAAAGGGTATTTCTGGAATTTCCCTAAAAGCATGTGCCTTGCACATGACTACTTTCCAGAGAACCCTATAAATACCCCTTCCATTCCATTGGTAAGGGGACTTCTCTTCAGACTCAAGACTTGGACTCTTGGAAGATCAAAAGGACCCTTTTGGTGACTTAAAAGCTTGGAGATTCCACCTAAAAACACTAAAGGGGTTTGGACACTCTCTCAACACTCAAGAAGACTCTTGGAATCCCAATAACCCTAATAAGGTTTCTGGATTCTAGGAGTGGAAGGACTAAAGAAGAAGGCTCTTGGAATCCCAATAACCCTAATAAGGTTTCCGAATTCTAGGGGTTCTGCCACGCGTCATTGGAGTAATCGCCCACCTGTAGTTCTCCTCTTTTCAATCAATCAATCAATTCCGTGCTCTTCGTGGATTTCTCTCCTTCTTAGCCAACACGAAACCCTAACTAGCAAGGCACGATTTCCTTGCCCACATTTTATTTGGCGACTCTATTGGGGAGGTATTACCTCACCAGGTCCAGTTCCAAGGCAAGCAAGTCAAGCTTTCCAAGGCGTGAATCTAAATCTCAATCAACCCATCCTTGAAGACGCATCAGAAGGAAGTTCAATATCACCATACATGGCTGAGCAACAACCAGAGAAAGTCAGGCAGACAGGCAAATGCTGTGCAACTGGAGATGCTCAAGGTGTTGAAGGAAGCACGGGAAGAACAAGGGATGATGATGGCTATGATGCTGGAGATGCAGAGAAAGTAAGAGGAAATGGGAAATTTCCGTCAGTAGTTGATGCAGATTCCCATTTTCAAGGCTATGTTCCCAGACAATTCACAAGGAGAACTGGCAGGAGTGGAGGACAACAACAACGATAGCAACAATAAGGAAAATCAGACAGCACCTCCATTGATGGAGAATCAATCCGTCCCAATCATCCACTTGGAACCTCAAAACAATGGTGACGCCACCACCCACCCAGATCGAAGTCACCAACCTAAGACAAACATCATTCTAATCATATCCCCAGATTTTCACAAGTGAAGATGCCAACCATCCCAAACCTCATTCAACGAAGCCAAAGCCCATAAGCTGGCCCAGACAGAAATTTATCATGATGTCGGTGTACATCAACCAATTTCTATACCACGTAGAGTTCATGCCATGAGCCAAGATGCGATTTAATGATGATATGATCGATGTGATCAATCAACTTCGCAGGCAGACATCCCGACCCTCGGAGTTAGATTTTACTCCACCTTACCTGGCATACATTCAAAGGCAACCTTACCCGACAGGGTATATTAAGCATCCCCCACAATTTCCAAAATACAACGGAGAGAAAGGAAATGCCAGGGAACATATTGTCAGGTTTGTAAAGTCGATGTCTCCGTGGCTAGGATATGATGACATGAACAACCATAACTTGTTGATGTGGGAATTCAACAAGACTTTGACGGATAGTGCCTTCAGTTGGTACTATAATTTAGAGAAGGGGTCAGTCCATGATTGGGATGACCTAAAATTACAATTTTTTAAGAAGTTTTTTTATGTGCAGAAACAGGTAACCATTGTAGAGCTCATGCGGTTTAAGGAAGCGAATGAGGAGTCATCGATTACGTTGATGTTTCAGGCCCAAGCACGTAAGTGTGTAGAACCAATGGAAGAAAAGAACTTGGTTAGCATATGCAACAATGGTGCTTTAGACGCCTTCAAGCCCCACCTCATTACCAAGGCGTGCAATTCATTTGCGACCCTCTCATCTTTTGCACAAGACTTGGGGGGAATCATGACATTTCCCATCAGCCATGCGATGGATACATGGAAGAGCAAGAGGACAACAACTGTGGCTTTGGTGGATTCTCAGTCAAAACCACTGGGGGGAAAGAGGGAGAAGAATGAGAAATTTGAACGAAGCAGAGAAAAGCATGGGGACAAGTATACCACAATGCCGCCTCGGAGGCTATCATCATGCAATGAGAAGGCGTTCAGAGTCTGTAGACGAATAATGGGTCGAAAGCACGGAGTGGTGAAACCTCCAAGGCCCCTGCTAGTTAGTTATCAAGAAATGAAAAGAAGATCGACTTCACATGTATACCACCAATACGTAGGGCATTCCACTATGGATCGTTACATACCATGGAGGATATACCATGAGAAATCGGCGGTAGGGGAGATTGAACTAGGAGAAGAAACGTGCAACACCATCACCCATGGTGAAGTCCCGGAAGTCAAGAACTCAAATATTGGCTCTATGTACCATCGAACAAACTTTGAACTACAGATGAATTAAAAATCCACCCAAGATGGTGGTCCACCAAAAATGGTGGTTTAAGTCCTCAGGAATATCCTTTGCTAAGTAAATTGGATGACCAAGGGAGGAGGCACAAGAATTGACGGAAAAAAAACCCCCCACCAAAGATGGTGGTCCACTCTAAACGGTGGTCAAGTCCTCGTAGACTGCACTTGCCAAGAAATTGGATGACCCAAGTGATGAGGCACCCGATTTCAAGTCCTCGTAGACTGCACTTGCCAAAATATTGGACGACCCAAGTGACGAGGCACCCATTTTCAAGTCCTCGTAGACTGCACTTGCCAAAAAATTGGACAACCCAAGTGACGAGGCACCCGAGTGTTACACTTTATCATCAAAAGTGAATGAGGTACCTGACTTTAAGCCCTCAGACCCGAAAAGTTATACTTTCAACTTTAATAAAAGTAATTGAGGCCCCTGAGTATAAGCCCTCAACCCCAAAAAAAGTTACACTTTATCTCTAAAAGTGGTGAACGTTATGCTTTCACCGACAAAAGCAAGATTTATTATATATGAAACGTTATGCCTTTCGTTAAAAGTAATTTTATTATAAATAAATTGACAAACTTTCACTTATACTTGAACGTTTTTTTTTAAATTTCTTAAAAAAAAAAAGAAAAAAAAGAAAAAAAAAGTATAGATTCAAGTGTTAGTTTGTATGAAATAAATATACATGATTTTCTAATACAGGAAATGAAAAGAACTACGACAGTTCATGATCTAAAGGTCATGACCTGTCGAATTGAAGATAGAGGAATACCTAAAGCTTGGTCTTCGAGGCCATCAGCAGGTCTTCGAGGCTATCAGTAGATCTTCAAGACTATTATCAGGTCTTCGATGCTATTAGGCCTTCAAAGCTATCAGCAGGTCTTCAGCACTATCAGCAGGACTTCGAGGCTATCAGGCCTTCGAACCTATCAGGCCTTCACGAAATGTTTGGTTCTCAATGACTTCTTGATTCCAAATGAAAGAGAAATTTCAAGAGATGGTAAGAAAGATTAGATCGAAGATTTTCAAAATATCCCAGGAGAGCTCCTCTAAGGCTCGCCCTTCTAGGGTTTGCTCCCTAGAGGTTCCCTCTCCTAGGACTTTCGTTTTTGAGGATTGCAAAACATCAAGCCCCGCGAAGTGTTCAGACACTGGAATGAAGACTTCAACACTTACAATATTTTGCGTGATCATCTCACCAAAGGCGTGACTCACGCGCAGGGGGCAAATACTTACCGAAAGAGGGCATAGACATCCTCCAGAGTAAAGGTGCATTCACCCCAAGCAGTGATGAATATGTA
The DNA here is from genome assembly GCA_020205615.1 of Panax quinquefolius. Taxonomy (NCBI): domain Eukaryota; kingdom Viridiplantae; phylum Streptophyta; class Magnoliopsida; order Apiales; family Araliaceae; genus Panax; species Panax quinquefolius. The sequence goes on from CM035170.1 coordinate 52,807,711, forward strand.
GATAGAAGAACACCATGGTCCTATTGGATACGAATGTTCCTACATAGCTGGATGCAAAGCTATCCACATAATCAGCATTCCTAAGTAGCTAGTCGATCCAATGTTGCTATTCTTGAAGGTGGTTAGATGAATCAGACAAGAAGTCATCCCAACTTCCACAAGCCGTTGGATATAGAAACAAGTCTTCCTTCTATGGTGGAGGAAAAGTTGTACGGGCATAAGTTTGGACTTGCTTCCAAAAGACGACGAAAAGACCAAAGGAGGGGAACGCTTTCCCGATCATTGAGAAACGGGGCCTCCTTGGTTGTTCTCAAGTCTGCAGAATGTTCAACAGGGAGGGCCTGCAAGAAAAAACAAAAAGAGTTCAGCATAAGGGATCTAAAGAAGCAATGAAGGGATGTCAAATAAAGTGCTTGAGCTCGAAGTGCTCACTATGCCAAAGAGGAATATCCGAGAGTAAAGCTTTAAAACACCTGAAAAGAAGATGAAACAATGTCAGAAAGAGTACTGGAACCCTAGGCTTTGGCCATGTTGCCTTAGGCCACCTAGGGTTCGACCATGTTGGCTTCGTAGGTCTTATCGATATCTTCGTTTTGATATATTATTGGCCCCGAAACTCCAAACAAGTCAAAAGTTATGATCAAAATAGTAACTACTCTTCCAAAAACTTCATTTTTCCCATAGGGTTCGGCCATGTTGCCTTAGGCCACCTAGGGTTCGATCATGTTGGCATTGTAGGGCTTGTCGATATCTTCATTTTTATATATTATGGGCCCCGAAACTCCAAACGAGTCAAAAGCTATGATCAAAATAATAACTGCTCTTCCAAAAACTTCATTTTCCCCATAGGTTTCGGCCATGTTGCCTTAGGCCACCTAGGGTTCGGCCATGTTGGCTTTGTAGGGCTCGTCGATATCTTCGTTTTGATATATTATGGGCCCCGAAACTCCAAATGAGTCAAAATTTATGATCAAAATAGTAATTGCTCCTCCAAAACTTCATTGTTCCCCTAGGCCACGTTGCCTTAGGCCACCTAGGGTGCGACCATGTTGCCTTAGGCCACCTAGGGGGCGGCCATGTTGCCTTAGGCCACCTAGGGATCATTCTTTTCACCCCTTGAAAAAAAAATCTATGTAGGCTTCGACCATGTAAGCCTCGACTACCTAGGGGCTGTTACCCTTCATACCTTTGAGGTCCCGTTGCTCTACCAATCAACTGCTTCAAGTGAATGCTCTTTCGCCGCGAAGATTTTCCAAAAGATAAGTATCTTTGAATTCATTTCTAAATAAAAATATATAAAGATATTATTTGCTAAATATAAAGAAGATTTAGTTTTATTCCCAACAAGGGGTAATTTTCAAAAATAGATTATTTATATATGCATATATATATATATATATATATAAATAAATAAGTAAAATCTTTTGCTTTCAAATAAAGAAAGATTTGGTTTATTTCCAAAATATAGAAAGATTTGATTTATTTTCAAAACGAAGAAAGCTTTGATTTTATTTCCAAAATAAGATTAAGATTTGATTTATTTCCAAAACAAAGAAAGATTTGATTGTATTTTCCAACATAAGATTAAGATTTTATTTTATTTTCGAAAAATAAAATTAATTAAGGTCTGATTTACGAAAAGAAGGATTTTATTAGATTAAAATTTATTTATATTTGATTATATTTCCTTGTTTCTATTGCCAGAAAAAAATAAAGAAACAAATATTGGGCAAGCTATGGAAAGATTTTTGGAGAAGTTCCCAATTTGTCCAAGAAATTAGAGCCCTGCAAAATCATTCAAAGGCTTACAATTTTCTTGCACGGTCGTCTATTTGGGAATGCGACTTTCGCGCAGGGGGAAAATATGGGCCCAAGTGTAAAATTAGGGTTCACATGACCTAATTCAATTAAATGCACAATTAGGGTTCCACGACCTCATTAAATGTGCAAATTAGGGTTCGCATAACCTAATGGAATGAAGATGGAAAAGTCAGAAATAAATGTGCTAGACCCGGGAGAAGCCTCCACGTGTCCCGATGTAGAAGACTCGTGGAGGCGGCTCGTTTTGGAAATTGATTGAGGGATTGGATTAGTGGCTAGAAGGACATGGCAATATGGGTATTAATTTAATGACTAAAGGGTAATTCTGGAATTTCCCTAAAAGCATGTGCCTTGCACATGACTACTTTCCAGAGAACCCTATAAATACCCCTTCCATTCCATTGGAAAGAGGACTTCTCTTCAGACTCAAGACTTGGACTCTTGGAAGATCAAAGGGACCCTTTTGGTGACTTAAAGGCTTGGAGATTCCACCTAAAAGCACTAAAGGGGTTTGGACACTCTCTTAACACTCAGGAAGACTCTTGGAATCCTAATAACCCTAATAAGGTTTCTGGATTCTAGGAGTGGAAGGACTCAAGAAGAAGGCTCTTGGAATCCCAATAACCCTAATAAGGTTTCTGGATTCTAGGGGTTCTGCCACGCGTCATTGGAGTAATCGCCCACCTGTCGTTCTCCCCTCTTCAATCAATCAATCAATTTCGTGCTCTTCGTGGATTTCTCTCCTCCTCAGCCAACACGAAACCCTAACTAGCAAGGCACGATTTCCTTGCCCACGGATGGTATCTAGTATTTCCAAATCACCTGATTGATCATCTCATCTCCGTTCATATGTAATGTGGTCCAATGTAAGTATCCTTGAGTACTCTCTTTCCCAAGCACTGAAAAACATTTGTTGAACCCTCAAAACTTGAGTTGAGTCATTATTGTTTGATGCGAGCCCGGTTAGGATTGTATCAGATACACTCCATGACTCATCACCATGAGATCTCTCTAGAGTTTTTCATGTTAAACCCCTTTAGCATCGAATAAATATATGTTCATTAGGTCAAGTCGAGCATCCTTTTAAATCTATCTATATCGATCTTTATCCCCAAAATATAGGATGATTCTCACCAATCATTCATTGAGAAATGTTTAGACAACTTTATCTTTACTGATTGTAGCATTGGTATGTCATTCCCAATAAGTAGTATATCATCAACATATAATACTAGGAATGTTACTGCACTCCCACTGACTTTCTTGTACACACATGATCCATCTTTCTTTTATGATAAAAATCAAACCTTTTGATTCTCTCGTCAAAATTGATGTTCCATCTTCGAGGAGCTTGTTTTAATCCATAAATGGATTATTGTAGCTTACATACTAGATTTGTTCCATCTTTTGAGACAAATCCATCTAGATGTATCATATATACATTCTCGTCTAATTACCATTGCGGAAGGGCGTCTCCACATCCATTTGTCAGATTTCGTAATAATAAGCTACAATCGCAAGAAAAATCTGAATGGACTTGATCATTGATATTGGTGAGAATGTTTCTATGACACCCCCAAATCCAGGTACTCAAACTTCCCTCAGATTTGGTGTTCACTCAACAAAATAAATAGCATCTAACTACCCATAAATTAATAAACTCATAAATGAAATAGAAATCTTCCCAATAAAGGGTTACAACAACTTAAACGAATAAATCCCAGGTTATCTAACCTTAATATGTAAGACCCCAACTTTTATGAATAAAGAATAATTTTCTCGAAATATATTTTTGAATATTATGGTGTGGATTTGATATAATGTTATAGTTGTGGGTAATATTTACAAATTTTAAAAAGTAAGTAAGTGGTTATATAATATTCGATTGGTCGGGGAATATTCGTACGACGGCACAATCATTGGTGGACCCCACAACGGAAGTATTGTCGTAGTTAGAAAAAGACAGAATTATCTTTTTATAAAAATAACGGCGAAAGTGTTACCGTTAAAACTGTTGAACTACCTGGTAGTAAAAGTACGATGTCTACGCTGTGGTTGCATAGTAGCACACGGTATTGATTATTGATGTTTACGTGAGAAGTCACTCAGTTATACTCAATTATTGCTACAGTAATTGTTGCATCATATCTCTCATATTATTGATTCAATTATTGTCACAGTATCATCTGTATAATATTTATTATTATTAAATAAATAATTGAGACGACAAAATTATTCATATTATTATTTACTATATTGACAATGTCTAGAAGTTCTGTCAAGGAGAGGTTTGGTCACCTAATTGCGCTACCAATAAGGAGAAATCCTTATCGGAAAGCTCCTCTTCCGGAACGACACAGGTTGTTAAATATTGTGAGTTATAATATTAATGATGAATAAGTTATGTTGATTAAAGATGAAATTGATAGCTCCATTGTGTTGGAATTATTAGTGTTAGTGGAAATCGACATTTATTTCGATAATAATTGAAATCTGGAGGTTATATTGATCAATCGGGTAATTAATCGGATAAATGAGCAATTAATTGCTATTATTTAACATGCTTATAACTATTTGTTCACATGTGTGTACTATTGATTCACATTCATGTACAATTAAGGGAGGTGGTGCAAGTTTGATAATACGTGCATGACTAAATTAAAAATGGAGGTATAGTTGAAGGTACTATACTGTAATTAGTTTTTTCACATGATTATACTATTGAGTCACATGAATGAACTATTAATTCACATTATTTACTATTAGGGGAGGTGGTGCAAATTTGATAATACTTGCAGGACTAAATTAAAAATGAAGAAAAAGATGAAGGTATTATACTGTAATATTTCGAGCCCCAAAACGTACAATTATCGAAACTATATTTTCCTATAAATAGAAGCTCATTTTTCCTTCATTTCTCACCAATTCACAAAAGTTTTAGAGTAATTATTATAGAGAGAAAGAAGAAGAGAAGTCTGCTACCGTACTATTCCAGTATCCAAATTTTCTAAGGTAAGGGGTATTATTTCTTTTGTATTCATGAAGAGAGTTATTTTCTTTCAATACTCGTAAGGGGTGTTATTCAATTCTTTATTATTATGTTGGAATAATCTGTCTATGCGAAGTACTGCATACATGGTGAAATTCTTCTTTTATTCCATTCTTTATTATTCTATTGGAATAACTTGTGCATGCGATGGCTCATCGCATACCCGTGAATTCATTGTTATTCCATTCTTTATTATTACATTTGAACATCCTCATCTGCATGCGAATTATGCATGACCGGGTTTCATTCTTTATTATTATTCGCTAGAATAACCTCGCCTATGTGGATTACGCATCGCTGGTGAATTCTTCATTATTCCATTCTTTATTATTCTGCTTGGAATAATCATTTACGTGGATTACCGCATGGCGAAAAAAAATCCATTTCATGTTTCATATTTTCTATTATACTCAGATTGATTAAAGTTTTGGCTTCTATATTCCATGAAATTAGTGGAATATCCTTGATATTCTTGCTTCATCCAAAGATCTTTTCATGGAAATATTCTTCCGAGCATTCTTGAATTTTACTCCATAAAGCGATGATCATGTTGACAATTTGGACGTTATTGATTTCTCGGATAAATTAAATTATAAATCTTTACAAATTTATCCTTGAACTTGTTTTATTGAATTCTTATATCATTGTCATTATCCTCATGTTTATAATATGTTGAAAGTCATCTCGTGGCTCAGAAGTAATGGATGGACTTGGTATGATTATGACCAATGATTATTCTATATAATCATGACCATAATGTTACAAATGATATGGTAAAAGTCCTCATTGTCAAGTGCATTGATGGATGATTGTTGGCATGATCATGACCATTGATGAATACATGAATATCCTCGGCCCGTAGTGCATGGATAATTTGTGGTCGTGATACTAATGAATATCCTTGGCCGTAGTGCAGGGACGATGTGGTTTATTTATTAAGCTGAGTCTCAGCAATAAAAGTGATGAAAAACCTTTAAAATCATAGAAGATAGTAGATTTTATTCTCTACTTGACTCTTCTAATGGATTGCTTTGTTCATTGCAGATTAAACTTGACGCTTATTATATTTTATCGGTTTAACACTGTTGAAGGCTAATGATAATTTATTACGCATTATCTTAGTCATAATATTTCTTCTTGACTAGTTGAGCTCACCCTTTCTTTCACCGTTCTTTTCAGGAAATGAGAACGTAGCAGGGACTAGTCGGGAACTCGGAGTGACTATCCGGATGATAGCATTAGTAGTCATCACTATTCTCTAAATAGTGTGATAATAAATGTAATGAGGACTCCATTGAGTGTGGATATTGTCTAGATGACATTATTCTTATTAAAACTCTTAGATTATGTTTTGTCGTACATTACACGACTGTTGTATAATTAAGTTGTATTTGAATTTTGTACCATGTATTTGGCGACTTAAGATGGGTGATGTATTGTGACGCCTCCAAAATAGGTATACAACACCCATTCTGAGTCGTCAAAATACATGGTACAGAAACAACTACAACTTTATTAATACAACATAAAAACTGTGAGTTTAAATACAAATATTGCCATCTAGACAATATTAATATCCAAATAAGTCCTCATTACAATTATTGATACATTATTTTACAAAAATAGTGAGGACTACTAAAACGACTTTCTAGAACCTTCATTCCATACCCCGACTAGTAATCGCTACATTCTCGCCTCCTAAGAAGAAAAATGGAACAAAAAGGAAAAGGGTGAGCTCAACTAGCCTAGTAAAGAATATTATGACTAAGATAATATAGAACAAATTATCGTTAGTCTTCAACGGGAAAAAATTTGATAAAATACAATAGACAACAAGTTTCAGATCAATATTCGAAACAGAAACAATAATTCATAGAAGAGTTACGTAGAGAATGAAATCTACTATCTTCTATATATGAATTTAAAAGTCCATCGTCAATATTTTATCCCTGTAACATCAATCAACATATATCTGGAATCAAATATTCATCTTTGCACTATGCACCAAAGATATTCATCGATTGGTCATGTTCATCTAAACACATGTTCATCTTTGCACTACGGGCCAAAGATATTCATCAGAAATCATTCATCTTTGCACTACAGGCCAAAGATATTCAGTAATATCATCATTTAGGACTGAGGATGATGAAAAATATTTAAAAGAAAACGAATCCAGTGAAACAAAATAATAAATAATAAGGATTCGTATTTCAGTTATTCCATGTCCAAAAATACCTCATAAGTAATCATAGTGGAGCAATATTCAAGAATGATCAAAACATGGATACAATCAAAGCTAGTATCCATAATAGATATTTTGGACGAAAAATGAAAATTTAATTTTTCTGTGAATAGTGTCGTATTCGTGAATAGTGTCGTATACGTGAATAGTAACCCCGACACAAAAAGTTCCAAATTTGATTAAAAGTTCAAACCAATATTTCGGCATAATGATATTGAAGAAAATAATATCATTTAAGAAAAAATAACATCCCTTACCTCGAAAGAATAGTACTTACGGTTTGGAATACTCGAATATAGTCTTTGAAGGAACTTGCACCAGATAACAACACTCAAAGTATCAAAATACTCACAAGAATACGCTCAATATATCGAGAGAGAGAGAGAAAACTTCAGTTTTTGGTGTGATTTTCAATTCTAACCTAAGCACCCTATTTATAGGAAAATGCTTAGAACACCAAAGCAGAAAATTTAATAAAATATTAATATATATTTATTAAATTCTTACGCACACAAAATCTGATTCAAAACATCAGCCACCAAGAGTGACCCACCTCACCTAAATAAAAAAAACGTTTTTCTTATAAAAAAAATATTTAAAACTTCAAAAATCAATTATTTCGGAACTTCGAAACTTCAATAATTCATAATAAATAGCCCTTTTATCAGAAAAATTCAAACCAATGTCCTTTCTATAGGAAATTTCATTTTCTACAACTTTGTAAGTTTAAGTTTTTCCAAACAGAAATTGACCGAAATCCATAAACGGACGATTTTACAGTCTATAATCAAATTTCAGTCAAGAAATAGGGTCCACCAACATGAAAAACATGTTTTTAACATTTATTGTAACAAAAATACTCTTCCTCCTCATATACTCATATATCCCACATTCATTGTAAAAATATCACCATTATTATATTATAATAATATAAAAATATATTGAATGAATTATTTTATCAGAAAAAGATAAAATATTGATTTTCAATAATTGTCACATTAAAAAATTTTCTCCATCTATATCCACATAAAATAAATTTTTTCCTCATCATATAAATCAATAATTAATTATTCACAAATAATATTACGTAATCACAATCTTCGACAACCGCATAGCCTCAGAAAGAGGGGGCTTTCCAATAAGGATTTCTCCTTACTGGCGCGCAATTAGGTGACCACACCTTTCCTTAGACAGAACTTTCTAGACATTGCCAATAATGTTATCTAATAATATTATTCAGATAATATGAATTATTGCTCCGATAATGGAAAATACTGTGTAGTGACAATTATTGAAACAACGGTAATATAAAATATCAACGCAACAATTATTGAATCAATAAAATAAAATACTGAACAGTAATTACTATAACAATTATTGAGTAGTGCCTTCTTACATAAGAATCAATAATTGGTGCAATACCGTGTGCTACTGTGTTTTAACCACCGAGTATTTCAACAGTATTAACGGTAACAACTACGCCGTTATTTATAACCAACTTATATTTGTCATTTTCTTCATCCAATCGCTTTCCGTTATGGGGCCCACACAAGGTCAATTACCATAATAATCTAATATTCCCAACAAGTAAGAATATTCCACGACCAAATGAATATTCCCCAACAACAATGAATATTTTATAACCACTTGCTTATTTGAAATATTTAGCATTTTACCCATAACTAACCACATTAATCAAATCAACCCTTACTATTTCAAAATAATAAATAGAGGAAATTAAATTTCATTTATTAATAATTTGGGGTCTTACAACCTCCCCTCCTTATGAAATTTCTTCCTCGAAATTGGCGTACGTACCTGGTGTTTCGAAAAGATGAGGATACCTCGCTTTCATTTTCGTTTCCAACTCCCAGGTCATTTCCTCAATAGCATGGTTCCTCCACAAAACTTTAACTTGTGGTATGACCTTTGTGCGTAGGACATGCTCCTTCCTATCCAAGATCTTGACAGGTACCTCCTCGTACGTTAAGTCTTCGATTATCTCGTCCGATTCTAACTCAATAACGTGGTTCGGGTCTTTCACATATTTACGAAGCACAGATATGTGAAAAATATTATGAACACGAGACATGCTTGGAGGTAACGCGAGTCTATAGGCCACATTTCCTACTCGATCAAGAATCTGAAATGGACCAATAAATCGTGGATTGAGCTTTCCTCTCTTCCTAAATCTTGTAACTCCCTTCCATGGAGCAACTCGCAACAATACATGATCCCCAATACTAAATTCCACGTCCTTTCGATGAAGATCCGCATAACTCTTTTGTCGATCCTGTGCCGTTTGTATACGTTGTCGAATCATTTGGATCTTTTTCGTAGTCATACGTACCAAATCGGGTCCCAACAATGTTGCTTCACCCACCTCATCCCAACATATTAGAGAGCGACACTTTCGTCTATACAATGCTTCGAATGGAGCCACACCTATACTTGCCTGATAACTGTTGTTGTAGGAGAATTTCACCAATGGTAAATACTTATCCCAACTCCCTTTGAAGTGTATGACACAGAGTCTTAATAGATCTTCAAGAGTTTGAATAGTCCTCTCCGATTGTCTGTCCGTTTGAGGATGGTATGCCGAACTAAATCATAAATTCGTGCCCATAGCTTTTTGCAAGCTAACCCAAAATCTTGAAGTGAATCTTGGGTCACGATCCAAAACTATGGATACTGGCATGCTATGCAATCTCACAATCTCATTTACATACATATGAGCAAGACGTTGAAGGGAATAAGTCTCCTGTATCGGCAAGAAATGAGCAAACTTGGTTAATCTATTAACAATAACCCAAATAGCATTTATGCCTTGAGAAACTGTGGGAAGACCCGTAACGAAATCCATGGTAATATGTTCCCACTTCCATTTCAGAATCTCAAGTGGTTGCAATATACCCTTAGGCACTTGATCCTCCGCCTTTACACGTTGACAAGTTAAACACATCGAGATAAACTTTGCAATCTCTTTCTTCATATTATTCCACCAAAATGTTGTCGAAGATCACGATATATTTTGGTACTTCCAGGATGGATTGCAAATGGTGTATTGTGTGCTTCCATCATGATCTTGTACTTCAAATCAGAGTCGTTAAGAACACAAAGTCTGGAGTGGACTCGAAGTATTCCTTCTTCATTGATTCTTGCCTCTAGAATAGCACCTTCTTGTACTTTCTTCTTTATACGCATTAGCTCCGGGTTTGTGGCTTGAGCAACTTTAACTTTATCGATTAAAGTTGGTTCTATGCGTATACTTGACATCATCGCATGGGTCCCCGGAGTCTTGAATTCCATCTTCATCTTTTGTAAATCACACAAAATAGGCCTTTGTGTTGACAACATCGCACTCGTTCCTACATATGATCTTCAACTCAATGCGTCAGCTACCACGTTTGCTTTTCCAGGATGGTATTGAATGGTATGGTCATAGTCTTTCAACAGCTCAAGCCAACGTCTTTGCCGCATAATGAGTTCTTTTTGGGTGAAGTAATATTTGAGGCTTTTATGGTCTGAATATATCTCCACTTTCTCTCCATATAGATAGTGCCTCCAGATCTTTAGCGCGAAAACGACTGCTGCCAACTCTAGATCATGAGTAGGATAATTCTTTACGTTGTCGCGAGGCATAGGCTATGACTTTCCCACGTTGCATGAGAACACATCCTAACCCTTTGCCTGAAGCATCGCTGTAGATAACAAATCCATCCGAACTAAATGGTATTGTCAGAACAGGTGCCGAAATGAGTCTCCTCTTGAGCTCTTGGAAACTCTTATCGCATTCCTCGCTCCAAATGAATTTTATATCTTTCCGAGTCAGCTGAGTTAATGGAGTCACAATTCGAGAAAATCCTTCCACGAATCTCCGATAATAACCAGCTAAGCCCAGAAAGCTACGTACTTTGGTCACTGACTTTGGTTGCTCCCAACTTTGTATTGCTTCAATCTTCGCTGGGTCGACAGATACTCCATGTTTTGACACCGCGTGCCCTAGGAATGCTACTTCCTCAAGCCAGAACTCGCATTTCTTCAACTTGGCATATAGCTTGATTTCACAAAGCCTTTGGAGTACTAGCTTCAAATGGTGCTCATGATCTTCACGACTTTTGGAATATATGAGGATGTCATCAATAAAGACAACAACAAACTGATCCAAATATTCCTTAAATACTCGGTTCATCATATCCATGAAAGCCGTAGGAGCATTAGTCAATCCAAAAGACATGACTAGGAATTCATAATGCCCGTACCGAGTTCTGAAGGCAGTCTTTGGGATATCCTCAGTTCTAATCTTCAGCTGATGATATCCAGAACGAAGATCAATTTTTGAAAAGAATTGTGCTCCTTGCAACTGGTCAAGCAGATCATCAATACGAGGTAGCGGATAACAATTCTTGATAGTGACATGGTTCAATTCCCGATAGTCAATACAAAGTCGCATACTCCCGTCTTTCTTCTTTACAAATAAAACAGGAGCACCCCAATGAGATGTACTAGGACGAATGAAACCGATGTCCAACAACTCCTGTAGTTGGACCTTTAACTCCTGAAGTTCAATAGGAGCCATTCGATATGGGGTTTTAGAAATGGGCTTTGTACCAGGTTCAAGATCAATAAAGAATTCAACTTCACATTCCGGGGTAGACCGGAAGTTCTTCAGAAATATGTCGGAAAAATCAATAACAACAGAATATTATTCAAAGCTGACGTGTCTTTATTCAAATCCATAACATGGGCTAAGAAAGCTTGACATCCGTTTTTCAATAAACGAATAGCTTTATGACTTGATATGACAGTGATTAATTTTAGTGGTTTAGTTGTTTGAATTCGTACAACAGGTTGGTTAGGAATATGAAAACTAACAACCTTACGAAAAACAATCAATTTTGGCATGATGAGTAGTTAACCAATCAATCCCTAAAATCACATCAAAAGCAAGTAATTTTAAAGAGATAAGGTCAACAGGTAAGGTGATGGTGTCAACTTGGATCAAACAAGATTTATAAACAGTGGATGTGATGAAAGTTTCTCCTAACGGAGTCTCCACAGATAAATCAAAGTCTAATTTTCCCGGAGTCAAGTTTAAACGTTGAGCACAAACAGGAGAAATAAATGAATGGGTAGCACCAGTATTTAGTAAGGTATAAACTTCGCAAGAATTTATGATTAGCTTACCCGTAATCACCTCATTTGGGTTCCTTGCATTTTTACCAGTCAAGACAAACGCTCTTCCAGGAACCGTTGACTTTGACTTTTCTGGGACAGCCTTTTGAGTCACCATCCCAGCTGGACTTGGTTTCGCTACCGTACAATCTCGAGCGATATGTCCTTTCTTTCCACAATTATAGCATACCTTGAACTGTTGTGGATAGTTTGGGCTGATATGTCCCTCTTTTCCATATTTATAGCATACGACCAGTGGTCGTTCTCCTCCCTTAGAACCAGTTGCTGCTAGTGTTGACGTCTTCACATGGTCATTGTTGAATCCCCTCTTTTTAAAATCTCCTCCCGACTCGCTTCTTCTATTACCACCAGTGGTTACCATTTTTGTCCTTATTTTTCTTTCTCCGCTAGTTATCGTTGTTCTGATTACTACTGTCACCGAAATGATCCTAGTTGTGGTCCCACGGTTGAACGTACTCGTTATCTCGCTCTAATAATTGAGTCATGTTGACAACATCTGAATAGAGAGAAAATTTATGAGAAATGAGATACTGACATATGTCGGGTTTCAAACCTCTCAGAAACATCCGCGTCATACGTTCCTCATTCTCCACCAAATGAGGTGCAAACCTGGATAACTCTGCAAACTTCGCCTCGTACTGGGACACCATCATGTTATTTTGTTCCAGTCTAATGAACTCAACTTCCTTCATATGACGAACACTTTCAGGAAAGTATTTGTCATTAAACAATTTCTGGAATGTCTCCCAAGACATCTTTGAAAAGCTACCGGATGGGTACGCTTCACGATTCCCACCAAGAATCTCCTCATTACGGAACATAAAGGTGGCGAATGGAACCTTCTGTTCCTCCGTGCATCCCAAGACATCGAATATCTTGGTAATTTGTTTAACCCACGTTTCTGCTTTAATTGGATCCGGCTTTCCCCAGAATTCTGGTGGTCCCAACTCTTTGAACTGTTTGGCTGTAACTAGTTGTGCGTTGCCATTGTTTCTACCTGTATTTTGAATAGGAGTCTCCTTCGTCTGGTTTTGCATGAACCACAAAAAGCTTCTAAACATCTCATCATTCATCGTCTGCTCAGTGGTATTATTTACAGGAGGAACATTGTCGGCATGCTGCACGTTCTCCTCGTTAGTGAGTAAAGGTGTCTCCACGGTCTCATTTACTCCACTGTTAACATTCTCAGTCGCCATTCTTAAATACTTCCATAAAACAAAGGTTAATTAAAGAAATCAACATATCACATAATATCCCTATATACTGACCAACTAACAAATAAGCTTAGGTAGGACACACTAGCGAAGGATTTACTCGTCTCTCCCCTCCTAGTTATATTCTCCGATCTCCGCCAGAGATCATATCCCTGAGCTCTGATACCAACTGTGACTTTGGACACCAACTTGTGTCAGCACCTCACCAGGGTACCTATCAGCTTGCCACCGCAGAACGGCGTCCCCTACAGAGAGTCTGGCTTCGGTGCATCACTCATCAACAGGAAGTCACCAGATAGAGGCCCGGGGCTCATTTATGGCTCTGATACCAACTGTGACGCCCTCAAAATAGGTATACAACACCCATTCTAAGTCGTCAAAATACATGGTACAGAAATAACTACAACTTTATTAATACAACATAAAAACTGTGAGTTTAAATACAAATATTGCCATCTAGACAATATTCATACCCAAATAAGTCCTCATTACAATTATTGATACATTATTTTACAAAAATGGTGAGGACTACTAAAACAACTTTCTAGAACCTTCATTCCATACCCCGACTAGTACTCGCTACATTCTCGCCTCCTGAGAAGAAAAATGGAACAAAAAGGAAAAGGGTGAGCTCAACTAGCCCAGTAAAGAATATTATGACTAAGATAATATATAACAAATTATCGTTAGTCTTCAACAGGGAAAAATTTGATAAAATACAATAGACAACAAGTTTCAGATCAATATTCGCAGCGAAAACAATAATTCATAGAAGAGTTACGTAGAGAATGAAATCTATTATCTTCTATATATGAATTTAAAAGTCCATCGTCAATATTTTATCTCTGTAACATCAATCAACGTATATCTGGAATCAAATATTCATCTTTGCACTACAGACCAAAGATATTCATCAGTTGGTCATGTTCATCTAAACACATGTTCATCTTTGCACTACGGGCCAAAGATATTCATCAGAAATCATTCATCTTTGCACTACAGGCCAAAGATATTCAGTAATATCATCATTTAGGACTGGGGATGCTGAAAAATATTTAAAAGAAAACGAATCCAGTGAAACAAAAGAATAAATATTAAGGACTCGTATTTCAGTTATTTCATATCCAAAAATACCTCATAAGTAATCATAGTGGAGTAAAATTCAAGAATGATCAAAACATGGATACAATCAAAGCTAGTATCCATAATAGATATTTTGGACGAAAAACAAAAATTTAATTTTTCTGTGAATAGTGTCGTATTCGTGAATAGTGCCGTATACGTGAATAGTAACCCCGACACAAAAAGTTTCAAATTTGATTAAAAGTTCAAACCAATATTTTGGCATAATGATATTGAAGAAAATAATATCATTTAAGAAAAAAATAACATCCCTTACCTCGAAAGAATAGTACTTCTGGCTAGAATACTGAATATAGTGCAGAAGGGAACTTGCACCGTATAACAACAATCAAAGTATCAAAATACTCACAAGAATACGCTCAATATATCGAGAGAGAAAGAGAGAGAAAACTTCAGTTTTTGGTGTGATTTTCAATTCTAACCTAAGCACCCTATTTATAGGAAAATGCTTAGAACACCAAAGCAGAAAATATAATAAAATATTAATATATATTAATTAAATTCTTACGCACACAAAATCTGATTCAAAACATCAGCCACCAAGAGTGACCCACCTCACCTAAATAAAAAAAATGTTTTTCTTATAAAAAAATATTTAAAACTTCAAAAATCAATTATTTCGGAACTTCAATAATTCATAATAAATTGCCCTTTTATTAGAAAAATTTGAACCAATGTCCTTTCTATAGAAAATTTCATTTTCTACAACTTTGTAAGTTTAGGTTTTTCCAAATTCCAAACAGAAATTGACCAAAATCCACAAACGGGCGATTTTACAGTCTATAATCAAATTTCAGTCAAGAAATGGGGTCCACCAACATGAAAAATATGTTTTTAACATTTATTGTAACAAAAATACTCTTCCTCCTCATATACTCATATATCCCACATTCATTGTAAAAATATCACCATTATTATATTATAATAATATAATAATATATTGAATGAATTATTTTATCAGAAAAAGATAAAATATTGATTTTCAATAATTGTCACATTAAACAATTTTCTCCATCTATATCCACATAAAATAAATATTTTTCTCATCATATAAATCAATAATTAATTATTCACAAATAATATTACGGAATCACAATACTGACAACCATGCAGTTCTCAGGAAAGAGGGGGCTTACCAATAAGGATTTCTCCTTACTGGCGCGCAATTAGGTGACCAAACCTCTCCTTAGACAAAACTTTCTAGACATTGTCAATAATGTTATCTAATAATATTATTCAGATAATATGAATTATTGCTCCGATAATAGAAAATATTGTGTAGTGACAATTATTGAAACAACAGTAATATAAAATATCAACGCAACAATTATTGAATCAATAAAATAAAATAATCGAATAATTATCAGTAACAATTATTGAGTAGTGACTTCCTACGTAAGAATCAATAATTGGTGCAATACCGCTGCTACTTGTATTTTAACCAATTTAGTATTTCAACAAGATGATAATCTGTGAATAACTACGCCAGCTATTTATAACCAACTTATATTTAGCATTTTCTTCATCCAATCGCTTTCTGTTATAGGGCCCACAAAAGGTCACTTGTCATTGCATTTAATATTCCCGACAAAGAAGAATATTCCACGTCCAAACGAATATTCCCCAACAACAATGAATATTTTATAACCACTTGCTTATTTGAAATATTTGCGCATTTTTACCCATAACTAACCACATTAATCAAATCAACCCTTACTATTTCAAAATAATAAATAGAGAAAATTAAATTTTATTTATTAATAATTTGGGGTCTTACATGTATACCTATTTTGGGTGCGTCACATAATACATCAAATACAGAAACATTATAAACAAATAGTTCTTAACATCACATCATAAGTCTTAACATAATAATTCTCAAATAATAATAATAAGTCTTCATCACTTGTTTGTTTTGTCTTTGCCCTTATTTGTGGATGGCTCATCAACTCTTTCAATCTTAGCTGCAATGTTATTATGCAAGAGTGAGCAACAATTGCCCACAAGTTTAACAATAACAATAATAATAACATACGAATAAATAATGAATATTGAACTAAAAGAAAGCTCGACTTTTGGATCAAAATTAGAACAGGAATCAAAAGTACATCTGAGGGTCACTAGACTATGAACTATGACCCATGCTTTCAAGTATTTCTACTTTAAACCTTTAACAGTCGTAAGACTATATGGACCTTACTTCTCGTACCTTGGGGGATCAGCCCTTAGTGCCATGTATGTGCACAACATCTTAACGCTGTCGTGTAATAATCGCCTGTAGCAGGGTTGTTCATCTCAGCTTTGACATTAGAGTCCGCACCAAAAGAAGTTTGGTTTGGATTGATCTCAAGGGTAATTTAGAGTTCAAAAATCATCAACTAATAATTAGTTGAATCAATAAGGATTCATTATATATTCAAGGTTTCAATGCAATATTGGAATCAATACTTAAATCAAGGTTTAAATCTCAATTTATACAATTGAATGAACATTGAATAACAAAAGTAATGTTTCAAATGAGTTAGAACATTTCATTTGAAATCTTGAAATTGAATGATTAAGCTATAAATGATTCGAAATAAGAATACGAAGCTTACTCAACAATAATAAAGTTTAAGATAGAAAATTGGCTCAATCATAACATAATATAGAATAAGATCTTTCTCAATGTAATTAGGGTTTGGAAACTTGCTCAAAGAAAGTTTAGGGTTAGAAAACTTACCTCGTGCATAGATTATAAGATTACTATTCACGTTCCTCAATTTAATCCTACATACCATTTACATTCACAATACTAGTTAATTATAATGTAACCGACATCATAAGTACATCATCTTTTGTCTAAACTTTGATTATGATTATATTAATCACATCACAACATTAGTTTTCACTCATTATTAGACTTTACAAATGACGAGTTAACTACATGTTTGACATATCAAATAAACACGTAAGAACATCATTGACATGTTAAGAATCTGATTTAACATCACATTGTATGCTAATACATTTTCATGTTCATTATATAGGGTTTAAATCACATATTTTGAACCTGAACAATTAAATAAAATTTTCTGGGCAACTCTGCTAGCCGGTGCTGCAGCGCGCCCTTTTATTCAGGAACTGGCGATGCAACGCGACCTTTGTGATAACCCGAATTTTTATATATTATTAAAATAAGAATTTAATAATTAAAATTCTTATTATGAGATGTTTTGAGTTTGAGTATGTATATATATGTGCTATATATGTTGAAATATATGATCTAGTGTGAAGAGAAATATATATTTATATATTGGAAAAGTGAGGTTTAATAGTTAAGTTAACTATTGAAGAAATTAAATGAATTTTGTAATTGATTTTAAATATTTATTAAATTAAATAAATATTTTAATTAATTTATTTATTGAGACAAATATATGGTTGATAAAGTTGTGGTGAATTAATTTAGTAACTAAATTAATTAATGATAATTAAATTGAGTGTTGATAATTTTATCTCAAGGATTTAATTTAAGGAAAATAATTAAATTAAATCAATTGCTTAATATTTAAGAAGATAATTAAATTAAATGAATTGTTTAATTTAATGAAAATAAATAAAATGATGTTTCTAATTAAATTGGATATATAATTATTTAATTATTTATTATAAGCATAATTATAATAGGAATATAATTATTATAATTATAAATTATAAGCTATTAAAATGGGTTACATGTGTGACAAGTGTAACTATATAATATAAATATTATTTAAATAATCTAGTATGGGAATTAGTGTGTAACCAAACGTAGCCTTATGACTTTTGGTTATTTTAACTGATGTGAGCCTTTTTGTTTTTAACCTGACGTACGTGGGGGAAAGGGAGTTAGTGTATATTATGCGTATTATTTTCCTAAAGGCTAAAGAACAGAGGGTTTAGAGAGGAAGAAAACACAGAGTGTTAGAAAGAAATTGAAGGAGCTAGAGAGGAAATTGAGAGTTCTCTGTGAATTGGGAATCAAGGGAACAAGCTTTGGAAATATCATCTTTGCTAAATCAAGGATTAAAGGTATAATCTATTCCTAATTCTAACTCTTAGTTTTGTAATATCTATTCTCTGTGACTTGGAATCTTGTTAGATTAGGGTTTGGGTTGTTCATTATATGGATATATAATCTGATAATTATCATACATAAGTAATCTTTAGTGATCAAATTCATGAATTTGGTTGGTGGAAAGAAATTAAATAAATAACAGTGTTTATGTTATAGAAAATGGTTTAGAATGTACAAAATTTCATGCTTAATATGGGCTATAATCTGTTATTTGATGTTAGAATATGTTAGTATGTTAAGAAACGAAAGCGGCATAGTTTAAATCGTGTTAATTGGTTAAGAAACGAAGTCGTATGATCGAATTAAGCTAAATGTG
Source organism: Panax quinquefolius (assembly GCA_020205615.1). Taxonomy (NCBI): domain Eukaryota; kingdom Viridiplantae; phylum Streptophyta; class Magnoliopsida; order Apiales; family Araliaceae; genus Panax; species Panax quinquefolius. The sequence continues at coordinate 52,826,794 of CM035170.1, forward strand.
TTAAAACATGAAAATAGAGTATGAACATGTATTTCGGGTCAAATTTTAGGTTGATTAATGTTTTTATAAATTGTTAGAATTCAAGTATGTTGTAGTTCTATGAATTACGAATCCATAGAATTGAAAACGGACTAATTTGGATGTGTATAACTCAAGTTATGAAGATTAGTAGGAGAAAAAGGGTCAAAAATCGCGAAGAACAAAGAGCTTGAGTCCCGTTTTTTTTCTAATCTAAGCAATGCAAGACCGCTTCCTAAGTCATTTGGGGTGCAGCTGCGCTATGCCCAAGGCTTAATTGGGTGCAGCTGCGCCCAAAGTATGCCAGGTGTGACTGCTTTGACCTATTTTAGTAAAATAGGCATAACCCTTTCATACGAACTCCGATTTAGGTGATTCAAGATGATCCGGAACGAGGACGAATAGACCTACAACTTTTATTATTTAAGTTTTTCAATTTGAGGTCGAGAACAGGGTAGTGCACATATGCAAGTGTAGTGCTCTTGACAGTTGTGGGACAGTTGTGTTTTCGGGGACAATCGGAGGGCGTCGGGCATGCACATATGCAAGTGTAGTGCTCTTGACGATAAAAGATGTTGTTCTAAGTTATAGAACATGAATATTATGAAGTGTAATGATGTTTAACATTAATAAATGATATATTAGATAAGTTGTATACGCATACTAAGCACACACAAGAGAGGCAAATTGGGCGTGTGACGAATAAACGTCGAAACGCCGTGATAAGTGATAATGAACGTAAAAAGTGTTTTAAATCAAATGAAATGAATATTATAAGATATTGAATAGTGTTAATATAAAACCAGTAAGTAGTCCTAACAAGACTTAAACACTTGAATGAACTTCAAATATGAAATATAGTGAGATATAAATCGAAAGTTAACATAATCAAATTGAACATTGTGTATTTATGATAGGAAGGGTTATGAGGCGTAGATTAAAGTTTACATTACAACTACTATGAGTTGCTATGTGACTAATAGTTGATGTGTGTGACGCCCCCAAAATAGGTATACATCACATATTCTGAGTTGTCAAATACACGGTACAGAATACAAATACAACTTAATAATACAACTGTCATGTACAATACGTCAAAACATAAGCTGTGAGTTTGAATACAAATATAGTCTACAAGAGATTATACAAACTCAAAAGGAGTCCTCATTACAATTATTATCACACTATTTCACAGAATAGTGAGGACTACTAATGCTATCATCCGCCCGTCACTCTGCTCTTCCCCGACTAGTCCTCGCTACGTTCCCATTTCTCAAGAGAACAATGAAAGTAAAAGGGTGAGCTCAACTAGTCCAATGGAAATATTATGACTAAGATAATGCGTAATATATTATCGTTAGCCTTCAACAAAGTGTTAAACCGATACAATATAACAACCATTAAGTTTAATCTGCATGGTAACAAGCAATCCATTAAAAGAGTCAAGTAGAGAATAAAATCTACTATCTTTTATGATTTAAAAGGTTTTTCACCACTTTTATCATTGGGACTCGACAATAAATAATCCACATCATCGAATCACCCCTCGCACTTTACTGCCAAGGATATTCTTTAGTATCACGACCACAATTATCCATGCACTACGAGCCAAGAATATTTGTGTATTCAATAATGGTCATGATCATGCCAACAATCGTCCCATCAATGCACTACGGGCCAATGAGGACTTTTACCACATCATTTGTAACATTACTACCATGATTACAATCAATAATCCTCGGTCATAATCATACCAAGTCCATCTATGCACTATAGGCCACGTATGACTTTCAACAAAATATAAACATGAGGATGATGACAATGATATAAGAATTCATAAAACAAGTTCAAGAATTATTTTACCGAGAAACTAATAACGTCCAAATTGTCAACATGATACTTGCTTTGTAGAGTAAAATTCAAGAATGCTCGGAAGAATATTTCCATGAAAAGATCTCGGATGAAGCGCAAATATCAAGGATATTCCACTAATTTCATGGAGTATAGAAGTCAAAGCTTTAACCAATTTGAGTATAATAAGGAATGGAATAACAAAAGAAATCACCACGCATGCGATAGACCCATGCAAAGTGAGTTATTCAACAGAATAATAAATAACGGAATCGGTCCCACAGAAAACGCATGAGATAGGATATTCCAATGTAATAATAAAAAGATTTTAATCGGTCCGGTAGTAAAACGCATGAACAGAATGTTCCAATAGAATAATAAAGATTTTAACTAGGTCCCAAGGCGTAGAACGCATGTGACGAGGATGTTCCAAAAGAATGATAAAGAATGGAACAACAAAAGAATTTCACCAAGTATAGGGTAGCCCGTGTATACAGGTTATTCCAACAGAATAATAAAGAATGGAATAACAGAAGTTCTCTTCATTGATAAGAAAGAAATAATATTCCTACCTTTAGAAAAAACCGATATCTTTGGAATAGTGAGGTAGCAGACTTCTCTTTCTTCTATATAATTCTCTCTATAATAATCGCTTCTAAAGCTTTTGTGAATTGGTGAGAAATGAAGGAAGAATGAGCTTCTATTTATAGAAAAATATAGTTTCGATAATTGCACGTTTTGGGGCTCAAAAATTTCAAATCTAATACCTCCAACTTTTCCTTTATTTTAATTTAGTCATGGAAGTATTATCAAACTTACACCACCTCCCTAATAGTAAATAATGTGATTCAATAGTAAATTATGTGAATCAATAGTTCTAGACATGTGAAAATACGAATTACGATATAGTACCTCCATCTATACCTCCATTTTTAACTTAGTCATGCAAGTATTATCAATCTTGCACCAACTCCCCTAATAGTAACAAATGTGAAACAATAGTATACACATGTGAACAAATAGTTATAATCATGTGAAATAATAGCAATCAAATGCTCATTTATCCTAAGTTAAATACCCGATTGGTCAATATAACCTCCAGACATCAATTATTATTGAAATAATTGTCGATTTTCACTAACACAAATAATTCCAACACAATGAAACTATTTTTATCAAAAATATAAATTTCGAAATTTTGAAGTTTGATTTTTCCCAAAAAAGTCAACTATTGACTTTTTAACCAAATAGTGAATCCAAATAGTGAATTCTGGAAAATTTTGTGTTTATAGACTATTTTTACTAATTTCATCGTTTCGGACTCAAATAACACGTACGCGTCTCCAAATTCAACTCCGAACATAACTTCAATTTTAATAACATTCATCATTAATATTATAACTCACAATATTTATCAACCAGGTCGTTCCCAGGAAAGAGGGAGCTTTCCAATAAGGATTTCTCCCTATTGGCGCGCAATTAGGTGACAAAACCTCTCCTTGACAGAACTTCAAGATATTGTAAATATTATAATTTAATAATATGAATAACTTTGTCGTCTCAATTATTGATTTAATAAAATAATATATTATGCAGATGATACTATGATAATAATCGAATCAATAATATGAGAGATATGATCAAGGCAATTCTTGTAGCAATAATGAGTATAACTGAGTAACTTCTCACATAAGCATCAATAATCAATACTGGTATGCTACTATGGAACCCACGCCAGACATCGTATTTTTTTACTACCGGGTAGTTCAACAGTTAACGGTAAAACTTTCGTAGTTATTTTCATAAAAAAATATTTTTATGCGTTTTCTCAATCCGACAATAATTCCGTTAATGAGGTCCACCAATGATTGTCTTGGTTATACGAATATTTACCGTTAAAATGAATATTCCCCGACCAATCGAATATTATATAACAACTTGCGTACTTTGCAAAATTTGTAAATATTACCCATAACTATAACATTATATCAAATCCACACCATAATATTCAAAAATATATTTCGAGAAAATTTAATCTTTATTCAAAAAGTTGGGGTCTTACAATGTGTATGATTATATAATTGTGTTGGGCACGTGAAGTGTAGATATCTGTAAGCTGTTAAACTGTTATTGATAAACAAAGATCAAGGCAAGTCTTTCAGTTCCTATTTGCTATGTGAACTTGATGATGAATTGTTTTAATTCTTTATTGTAAATAGTATGATGTGTTATATATGTTAAAAACATGGAACGTTAAAGTCAACGTCTGACTACGTTGATTGAGTAATGAATGCTGATTGAGTAAGGAACTCAATCTTTATATTTGATATTTGAACAGCAGCATGTATGTTATGTTAGTTCAATGTTTAAGAGATATATGTTGATCATATTCTTATGTGTTACGCAATGCATGAAAACTGTTAGATTTTATTGGGCTGTCGAGCTCAACCTTGAAAATAACCATTTTTGCAGGTTATAGATTGAAGATGTCACTATGTGCTACTTGAATGAAGTGGTTCAGAAATATTATATGAAGATGTATATTTTAGTTAAAGTTGTTATTTCCTTAAAACATGATTAAGACTCATGAGATGTATTAAATTTTTTTGATGTATAGTTTTATATTGAGTTGTAAAGCTAGAGTTAGAGTTATCTGATATGTAAAGGTTATCGGATTGAAATGTAAAATTTTATATGATAATAGTGATAAATCGAATCATAAAATAAGATTGATTCAAAGACATGTAGTTAATAAAGGTTTTGATTCAGGGAAATAATAGTTTAAATTATTTCGCATTTTATAAAGTTTAACATCGAATAATGATGTAAAATCAGAAGGTAGATGTGTTATTAACGATAGAAGTCGAGAATTAAATTGTATGAATTTTGGGGTCGTTACAGTTGGTATCAAAGTTGTAGGTTATAAACCTTAGGTAGGAGTACCTTAGGCTATAACCTTAGAGAAGGAAGGTGAAGATAATGAAAGCATAAGCTCAAATAGAGTTTGAACAATAAGAAGTAATTTAAGAAACATATATAGAAGGGATTAAAACAAGCGTGAGAGGATTCAAAGAAGAATCTCATGAAAGTTATGGGGTTACCCAACTCCAATAATATGGATGTAAGGTGATAATAAATGAGGCGGTGTATATAAGAAGAAATGATAAAGAAGTTAAGAATAAAAAAGGTTATATTTAAGTATGGTATAATTGTACTCTTTAATTGTTGATGTATAGTATCTGGGCTAAACGATTCCTTCATAGAGCGGAGGTATATTCCAACTAGTAACTCGGAACCTAGTTTGTTGGTTGTTTTTGGGAAACCACTCAGCGTACCATATGGAAACTGTTAGAGACTCAATGTGTACCAAGTATAGAAAATGGATACATATGATGAAAATGTGGAACTCGATTGGAATGTTGAGCAATATAAATGAAGTTGAAAATTCTTAAAGCAGGAAATGTTATATAAACAAGAAGATTCAAAGAAGAATCTTGAAGAGATATGTAGATAAGGAATGGGAGTTACCTAACTCCAATAACAAAGATAACGAATAATGTCGTAAATGAAAGGAAAGAAAGATAATCGTAAAATAAAACGATCACGGGTTAAGAAAAGAATTTTAAGGAAGATGATAATAGAATAAGATCACGACGTGATCTGTTTATGTTATAGAAGAATGATGGTATGTAATGTTTGAATAATTATAGCTTGATGCTATGAAGGTAATGTACTATGAAATAGTATAAGATAAACTCATGAGGAGTTATAGACAATGTGATACGAGGAATTCGTATCGAGCAAAGAACAAGTTAAGAGTAAGATAGAGTTAGGTGGGATTTCAATTGAGGACTCATGTGACGGCTGAGTTGTACAAATCTTTGTATGGGCAAGGGTTTTGTGCTTGCACTCAGTTTATCATATTGATAATCATTGGAATGTTGGTGCCACGCTGACAATGTATATGTGGCAAAAAGGTGATTCTTTTCTCATGTGTATGTTTGATAGTTAGAAACTATTAAGATTAGACAAATATTATTAGGATTAGGCGCGGTTCTTAAAACTAATGCATATGGTAAGTTCGTGACTCATAATAATATGGTATGTTTTGAACCCCTCAGCGAATGGGCGCCTATGGTCTGACTAGGATAAGTTCTTAAACTCATATTATTGTGGCAAGTCCTGAACATCCAATGTGCGGTAAGTTTAATGAAATGGGGTATTATTAAGTTATGAATGAAGAATTGAGGATTATAGGAATAGATAGAATTATTAAGCAATGGATCAGTATAGAAAGTGGAGACATAAGTTTTTCCAAATCTTCTAGATATGCTAGACTTCAAAATTTTTAACATCAAGCTAAATTTGCACTATGTGCCTTTTTAAAATGAATTTTTACTCTCAACGTATGGTGACAAATGTGTATGTGTTGACTTCGGGACACTGACACATCGTTACCTATTGAGATATGATATCACTAAAACTGATTTTCAAAGATTTTTGAACTGTTTAAAGAATAGTCTATGTTAATTGTTTTGGTTAGACGAAAATAATTTGAAAATATCAAAATATATTTTATATCATTAATGCATTATGGAACCTGGTGCAAAGATGATAAAAATGATGGAGTTATCAATGCAGAATTTCTTAGTGTTGGATGTGATCTAAGGATCGTCAGCCCACTATGGTATGATGTAGTATGACAAAGTCACAAAATGACGAAATCCTCAAACGGACTGTAAATATAGTGCGGTATCATGACGTCATAAAAAGATTTTTGAGATTTCTTTAAGATATGAGAATATATATATATATATATATGTATATGTATATTTTGATTAATGTCCGAATTGTGGTAGAAGTCTATGCTATTTGATTCAGCTAGACGAATATTGAAAGATGTTCATGAAATTCAAACGTTTCTTGAGAAGTTATGCCAAACCAAATTATTTTGGTGCGGATTCAGATGTTGAAAAGCTGAGGTGAACAACCTTGTAAAAAGGGGACATGTTATTGGAGACAATGGTTCCGAAAGTAACGCATATAGTCGTTATGATGTTAAGATGTAATACGTTGTGCACGACGTATGGGTACGATAGGCTGATCACCTAGAGTACTTGCATAGAGTGTTTTCATTCGTGTGATTGCTAAACATTACATTAATGATGATTTACAATGGTGATGCCTTTATTAAACCTCGGGAAGAGTTCAAGGTCCGTATAGTCTTATAGTAATTAAAGGTTCAAGTTGAGATACTTGATAACCTAGGGACATAGTTCAAGGTCTTATGACCCTCAACATGATTTGAAATCTTTTAAATTCTCATTATTCATCTCGCTTCCCAATTATTGAGTAATTGTGGAAGATTCTTATTATTCTAAAAGGTGAAAGTGGAAAGGATGAGAAAATTAAGCAAAACATAATAATTTCAAGAAAGAAATGAAATTCCAGAAGAAGAGAAAATGTGAAACTCTTAGAAGATGAAGAGGTAGGGAATATGATGATATTAGAAAGATCCTTCGAGAAAGAATTTGGTTGCAGAACCTAATGAATAAATAGATATTAACATAAAATCTATTTTGATAAATGAAAGGAACGAATATTAGTAAGTCAAAATTTCGAGAACGAAATTCTTAGAAGAAAGGGTGAATGTATTATCCCGAGTGTTTATGATAATGATCCTTAGAAAAGGAAATGAAAGGGTTAATGAATATATAATAATCAAAATATAATTGAGTTCAAGTGAAAGCTTATGAAATAAAACTTACAAGAATTTATTATGAAGAATGGTGGTAGTGGTAATAAATAAAACCTATATTAAGATAATGTGTAAGACCCCGAAATTTTTAAATAAAAAGGAATTTCCTTTATTTATTATTTTGAAATAATAAGGGTTGATTTGATTAATGTGGATAGTTAAGGGTTAAATATGCAACTATTTCAAATTAAGCAAGTGGTTATAAAATATTCATTGTTGTCGGGGAATATTCGTTTGGTCGTGGAATATTAAATGCGATTAAGAATATTCGTATGCGACTCAGCAAATGACCATGTGTGGGCCCCATAACGGAAAGTGATTGGATGAAGAAAACGACAAATATAAGTTGTTTTTAAATAATCTGGCGTAGTTATTACAAGTAATCTTTGTTGGAATACCCTGGGTTAAAAACACACTAATACTGCGTTGTTAAACAGCGATGACACCAGTATTGCACTAATTATTGATTCTTACGTGAAGAAGGCACTACTCAATAATGGTTACGAGTAATTCTTTATTCAAAGATTTTATTGAGTTAATAATTCTTTGCGTTGATATTTTATATTCTTTGTTGTTTCAATAATTGTCATTACACAAGATCTTTCATTATCGAAGCAATAATTCATATTATCTGAATAATATTATTAGATAACATTATTGGCAATGTCTAGAAAGTTACATCTAAGGAGAGGTTTGGTCACCTAATTGCGCTAGCATGAAGAAGAAGAAATTCTTATTGAAAGCCCCTCTTTCCAGGAGCTGCACCGTTGTCAATATTGTGATTACGTAATATTATTTGTGAATAATTAATTATTGATTTATATGATGAGGAAAATATTGATTTTATGTGGATATAGATGGAGAAAATTTTAAAATGACAATTGTTGAAAATTAATATTTTATCTTTTTCGATAAAATAATTCATTTAAATATATTATTTTAATAATATATTAACTGGTGATATTTTTACAATGAATGTGGGATATATGAGTATATGAGGAGAAAGAGTATTTTTGTGGTATTAAATGTTTAACACATGTTTTGTGTGTTGGTGGACACAATTATTGATAGAAATTTGATTATAAACAGTAAAATCACCCGTTTGTGGATTTTGGTCAATTTCTATTTGGAATTTGGAAAAACTTTCTTCTGCAAAGTTGTAGAGAATTGAATTTCCTATAAAAACTCGCAAGATTCGAATTTTCTGATGAAAGGGCTATTTATTATGAATTATTGAAGTTCTGAAGCTCCGAAATAATTAATTTTTGGAAGTTTTAATTATTTTTATTATGAAAAACGTTTTTGTCATTAAAGGTGGGTCTTGCATGTGATGTAAATGCTGAATTCAGATCCTTAAAAGTGGGCGTAGGAATTTGTAATATTAATATTATTATTTTATTAAATTTTCTGCTTTGGTGTTCTAAGCAATTTCCTATAAATAGGGTGCTTAGGTTAGAATTGAAAATCACACCAGAAACTGAAGTTTTCTCTCTCTATATTATCGAGCGTATTCTTGTGAGTATTTTGAGTATACTTTGAGTATTGCTATACTGATTGCAAGTTCAAGTCATAGCCTATATCCTGTTTAAATTTAGATCTTGATCTTTCGAGGTAAGGGATATTATTTTTTTCGTAATGATATTATTTCTTCAATATCATTATCTTGGAAATGTTGATCTGAAGTTTTATCAAATTTGGAACTTTTTCATGTCGGGGTTACTATTCATGGGTTACTATTCATGAGTTACTATTCACGAGTTACTATTCATGAGTTACTATTCACGAGTTACTATTCACGAGTACTATTCATGAAAGCGTGAAGATGTTTTTTTGTGGAATTTCTATCTTTTGGTGTCTGAGTTACTATTCACGTACTCGGCACTATTCACGATACTCTGACCTTATTCAATAGAAAAATAAAATTTCTTCTTTTGTCCAAAATATCTATTCGGATACTAACTCGATTGTATCCATGTTTTGATCATTCTTGAATTTTACATCACTATGATTATTTTTGAGGTATTTTTGACGTGGATAAAACCAAGTACGAATCCTTAATCCTTAATCCTTGTCATTTTGTTTCACCGGATTCGCTTTCTTTAAAAATATTTTCATCATCCTCGATCTTAAATGATGATATTATTGAATATCTTTGGCTTGTAGTGCAAAGATGAATGATTTCTGAAGAATATCTTTGGCACAGAGTGCAAAGATGAACAGTGTTGAGATGAACATGACCGATTGATTAATATCTTTGGCACAGAGTGCAAAGATGAACAGTGTTTAAATGAACATGACGGTCGATGAATATCTTTGGCACAGTAGTGCAAAGATGAATATTTGATTCCGGATGTATATTGATTGATGTTACGGGGATAAAAGATGAGATTTATGAACTTTTAAATTCATACATAGAAGATAGTAGTTTGCATTCTCTACTTAACTCTTCTAATGAATTATTATTTCACTTGCGAATATTGATCCGAAACTTGTTGTCTATTGTATTCTATCGATTTTTCCTGTTGAAGACTAACGATAATTTGTTGTATATTATCTTAGTCATAATATTCTTTATTGAGCTAGTTGAGCTCACCCTTTTCCTTTTTGTTCCATTTTTCTCGGGAGGCGAGAATATAAGCGAGTACGAGCTCGGGGTATGGAATGAAGGTTTTAGAAAGGATTGTTTAGTAGTCCTCACCATTTTTATAAAATAATGTATCAATAAATGTGATGAGGATTTATTTGAGTATAGATATTGTCAGAAGATAATATTTGTATTCAAACTCATGATTTCTTGTTGTAATAATAAAGTTGTAGTTGTTTACGTACCATGTATTTGGCACTCGAAATGGGTGTTGTGTATACCTATTTTGGGGGCGCACACCGATGCATATTGATTGATGTTACAGGATAAAATATTGATGATGGACCGTTAAATTCATAGATTATAGTAGATTTCATTCTCTACGTAACTCTTCTATGAATTATTATTTCATTGCGAATATTGATCCGAAACTTGTTGTATTATTGTATTCTATCGATTTTTCCTGTTGAAGACTAACGATAATTTGTTGTATATTATCTTAGTCATAATATTCTTTATTGGGCTAGTTGAGCTCACCCTTTTCCTTGTTGTTCCATTTTTCTTCTCGTGAGGCGAGAATGTAGCGAGTACTAGTCGGGTATGGGAATGAAGGTTCTAGAGAGAGTTGTTTAGTAGTCCTCACCATTTTTGTAAAATAATGAATCAATAATTATGATGGGGATTTATTTATGTGTGGATATTGTCTAGAAGACAATATTATATTTAAACTCACAAGATATATTGTCGTATTTCACACGACATTTGTATTATTGAAGTTGTAGTTTGCTTCTTGTACCATGTATTTGGCGACTTCGGAATGGGTGTTGTGTATACCTATTTTGGGGCGTCACAGTTAATATCGAGCTTAGGGATATGATCTCTGGCGGAGATCGGGGAATAAAACTAGGAGGAGAGAGAGCGAGTAAATCCTTCGCTAGTGTGTCCTACCTAAGCTTATTTGTTAGTTGGTCAAGATATAGGGATATTATGTGATATATTGATTTCCTTAATTAACCCTTATTTTATGACGGTATTTGAGAATGTCGTGAGAATATTAACATGGAGTAAATGAGACAAAGGAGATGCTGTACTCACCAACGAGGAGAACGTCTGAACAGTCGGGTAATGTTCCTCCCGTGAACAACACCACCGAAAGCGATGATGAACGAGGGGATGTTTAGAAGCTTTTTGCGCTTCATGCAAAATCGACGAGGAGACTCGTGTTCAAAATACAGGAAGAAATGATAGCAATTCATGGGTGGTCACAACCAAGCGGTTCAAAGAGTTGGGACCACGAGTGCAGGGAAAGCCGGATCCGATTAAGGCGGAGACGTGGGTCAAACAAATTACCAAGATATTCGATGTCTTGGGATGCACGGAGGAACAGAAAGTTCCATTCGCCACCTTTATGTTCCGTGGCGAGGTAGATTACTGGTGGGAATCTGTGAAGCGTACCCATCCATCTGCACTCAGCATGTCATGGGAGACGTTTCAGAAACAGTTCAATGACAAGTACTTCCCTGAAAGTATTCGTCATATGAAGGAAGTGGAGTTTATTAGACTAGAGCAGAATAACATGACGGTGTCCCAGTACGAGGCGAAGTTCGCGGAGTTATCCAGGTTTGCACCTCATTTGGTGGAGAATGAGGAACGTGATGGCGGATGTTTCTAAGAGGTTTGAAACTGACATACGTCGATTATCTCATTTCTCATAAATTTTCTCTCTATTCGGATGTTGTCAGCGGGGCTCGGTTGTTAGAAGCGAGATAACGAAAATACGTTCAACCGAGGGACCATAACCGAGGATCATACCGAGATAGCGATCATCGAATAACGATAACCAAATGGAGAAAGAAGAATACTGTGACAAAGCGGTAACCACTACGGTGGTAATCGTAGCCATGAAAATAGAAGAAGCGAGTCGGGAGGAGATTTTAAAAGAGGAGATTCAACAACGACCATGTGAAGACGTCGGCGCCAATGGCAACTAGTTTTAAGGAGGAGAACGACCACCGGTCGTATGCTACAAATGCGGAAAAGAGGACATCGTCCCAAACCGCCCTAGCAGTTTAAGGTATGCTATAATTGTGGAAAAGAAGGACATATCGCTCGAGATTGTACGATATCGAAACCCAGTCCAGCGTGAATGGTGACTCAAAAGGATGTCCCAGAAAAGTCAAAGTCAACGGTTCTTGGAAGAGCGTTTGTCGTGACCGATCAAAATGCAAGGAACCCGAACGAAGTTAGCACGGGTTAGTTAATTATAAATTCTTGCGAAGTTTATACCTTACTAGATATTGGTTCTACCCATTCTTTTATCTCTCTTGCTTGCGCTCAACGTTTGAACTTGACTACGGAGAAATTAGACTTTGACCTATTTATGGAGAATCCGTTAGGAGAAACTTTCATTACATCTGTTGTTTAGAAATCTTGCTTGATTCAAGTTGGCACTATCACATTACATGTTAACCTTATTTCTATAGAGATATTTGCTTTTGATGTGATTTTAAGGTTAACTACTCATCATGCCAAATTGATTGCTTTTGTAAGGTTGTTAGTTTTCATATTCCTAAGCAACTTTGTTATTCAATTCAAGCAATCAAACCATTGTAGTCAAACATTTTCATATCAAGCCATGAAGTCATTCGTTTATTACGGATGTCAAGTTTTCTTAGTCCATGTTATGGATTTGAATAAAGACACGTCAGATTTGAATAATATTCCTGTTGTTATTGATTTTTCCCGACGTATTTCTGAAGAATTTCTTGGCTTACTCCCAAAGCTCGATATTAAATTTTGTATCGACTTTGAACCCTAAGTACAAAACTCATTTCTAAAATCTCATATCGAATGGCTCCTATTGAACTTCGAGAGTTAAAAATTCAACTATAGAATTTGGTACCGAGCCTTTATTTTGTGACTTCCTTTGTGGAATTCACCTAAGCCGAACTCTACAGGGGGCGTCATATTCGATGCGATAGTAAATCGATAGGTGTCATTGTGACGTCTTATCCAAGATTGGGATATGAGTCACGTTGAGAGCAACCTAAGTCGATGTCGAAATACGTAGCTTTCTGAGGCTTAGTTGGTTATTATCGGAGATTCGTTGAAGGATATTCTCGAATCGCTATTCCATTAACGCAAATGACTCGTAGAGATACAAAATTCGAATGGAGCAAGGAATGTGGGAAGAGCTTGAAGAACTCAAGAGGAGACTCATTTCAAAGACATGTTACGATCATGCCATCCTGGAAAAGCGAACGTGGTAGGCGACGCGTTGAGTAGAAGATCATATCTTGGAACGAGTGTGCGATGATGTCAAGTATCTGCATGAGAGCCAACTTTAATAGAAAAAGTTAAGGTTGCTCGAGCCACCAACCGGAGGCGATGCGTATGAAGAAGAAAGTACAAGAAGGAGCTATTCCTAAGCGAGAATTGATGAAGAAGGAATACTTGAGTCCACTCTAGACTTTGTGTTCCTAACGACTCTAATTTGAAGTACAAGATTATGATGGAGGCACACAATACGCCATTTGCAATCCATCCGGAAGTACTAAAAATGTATCGTGATCTTCGACATACATTTTGGTGGAACAATATGAAGAGAGAGATTGCAAAGTTTATCTCGATGTGTTTAACTTGCCAACGTGTAAAGGCGGAGCATCTTGTACCTAAGGGTCCGTTACAACCACTTGAGATTCCTAATGGAAGTGGGAACACATTACTATGGATTTCGTTCTGGGTCTTCCTACGGTTTCTCAAGGCATCAATGCTATTTGGGTTATTGTTGATAGATTAACCAAGTCTGCTCATTTCTTGCCGATCTGGAGACTTATTCCTTGAACGTCTTTCGTATGTACGTAAATGAGATTGTGAGATTGCATGGCATGCCAAGATCCATAGTTTTAGATCGTGACCCAAGATTCACTTCATGATTTTGGGTTAGAAAGCTATAGACGCATTCTGATTCGGTTTGGCATACCATCCTCAAACGGATGGGCAATCAGAAAGGACTACTCAAACTCTTGAAGATATATTAAAACTTTGTGTCCTAGATTTCAAAGGAAGTTGGGATAAGTACTTGCCATTGGTGGAATTCTCATACAATAATAGTTATTAAACAAATATAGGCATGGTTCCATTCGAAGCATTATATGGACGAAAAATGTCGTTCTCCAATATGTTGGGATGAGGTGGGTGAAGCAACATTGTTGGGACCCGAGTTAGTATGTATGACTACCGAAAAGATCCAAATGATTCGACAACGTATACAAACGGCACAAGATCGACAAAAGAGTTATGCGGATCTTCATCGAAAGGACGTGGAATTTAATGTAGGGGATCATGTATTGTTGCGAGTTGCTCCATGGAAGGGAGTTACAAGATTTGGGAAGAGAGGAAAGCTCAATCCACGATTTATTGGTCCATTTCAAATTCTTGACCGAGTAGGAAATGTAGCCTATAGACTTGCGTTACTCTCCGTATATCTCGTGTTCATAATGTGTTTCACATATCCGTACTTCAATAAATATGTGAAAGACCAAACCACGTTATTGAGTTAGAACCCGACCGAGATAGCCAAAGACTTAACGTATGAGGAGGTACTGTCAAGATTTTGGATAGGAAGGAGCATGTCCTACGCCAAGAAAGGTCATACCACAAGTTAAAGTTTTGTGGAGGAATCATGCTATAGAGGAAATGACACGGGAGTTGGAAACGGAAATGAAAGCGAGGTATCCTCACCTTTTCAAAACACCAGTATCGTCACGTCCAATTTCGAGGACGAAATTTCATAAGGAGGGAGGTTGTAAGACCCTAAATTTTTAAATAAAAAGGAATTTCCTTTATTTATTATTTTGAAATAATAAGGGTTGATTTGATTAATGTGGATAGTTAAGGGTTAAATATGCAAATATTTCAAATTAAGCAAGTGGTTATAAAATATTCATTGTTGTCGGGAATATTCGTTTGGTCGTGGAATATTAAATGCGATCGAGGAATATTAAATGCGACAGCAACGACATGTGTGTGGCCCCATAACGGAAAGTGATTGGATGAAGAAACGGACAAATATAAGTTGTTTTTAAATAACTGGCGTAGTTATTACCAATTATCTTGTTGGAATACCCTGGTTAAAACACACTAATACGCTGTTAAACAAGCGAGTAGCACCAGTATTGCACCAATTATTGATTCTTACGTAAGAAGGCACTACTCAATAATGGTTACACGAATAATTCTTTAAGATTTTTTATTGAGTTAATAATTGTCATATTGATATTTTATATTCTTTGTTGTTTCAATAATTGTCATTACACAGATCTTTCATTATCGAAACAATAATTCATATTATCCGAATAATATTATTAGATAACATTATTGGCAATGTCTAGAAAGTTACATCTAAGGAGAGGTTTGGTCACCTAATTGCGCTTGATAAGAAGAAATTCTTATTGGAAAGCCCCTCTTCCTGAACCGCCACGGTTGTCAATATTGTGATTACGTAATATTATTTGTGAATAATTAATTATTGATTTATATGATGAGGAAAATATTGATTTTATGTGGATATAGATGGAGAAAATTTTAAAATGACAATTGTTGAAAATTAATATTTTATCTTTTTCTCGATAAAATAATTCATTTAAATATATTATTTTAATAATATATTAACGGTGATATTTTTACAATGAATGTGGGATATATGAGTATATGAGGAGAAAGAGTATTTTTGTGGCATTAAATGTTTAACACATGTTTTGTGTGTTGGTGGACACAATTATTATTTACTAGAAATTTGATTATAAACATAAAATCACCCGTTTGTGGATTTCGGTCAATTTCTATTTGGAATTTGGAAAAACTTTCTTCTGCAAAGTTGTAGAGAATTGAATTTCCTATAAAAACTCGTGAGATTCGAATTTTCTGATGAAAGGGCTATTTATTATGAATTATTGAAGTTCGAAGCTCAAAATAATTAATTTTGGAAGTTTTAATTATTTTATTATGAAAAACGTTTTTGTCATTAAAGGTGGGTCTTGCATGTGATGTAAATGCTGAATTCAGATCCTTAAAAGTGGGCATAGGAATTTGTAATATTAATATTATTATTTTATTAAATTTTACTGCTTTGGTGTTCTAAGCAATTTCTATAAATAGGGTCTTGGGTTAGAATTGAAAATCACACCGAAATCAAGTTTTCTCTCTATATTATCGAAATATTCTTGTGAGTATTTTGAGTATACTTTGAGTATTGCTATACGGTGCAAGTCCAAGTCATAGCTTATATCCTGTTTTATTTAAAGTCTTGATCTTTCGAGGTAAGGGATATTATTTTTTTAAATGATGATATTATTTCTTCAATATCATTATCTTTGAAATGTTGATCTGAAGTTTTTATCAAATTTGGAACTTTTTCATGTCGGGGTTACTATTCATGGGTTACTATTCATGAGTTACTATTCACGAAGTTACTATTCATGAGTTCTTATTCACGAGTTACTTCTTCACGAGTACTATTAACGAAGCGTGAAGATGTTTTTGTGGAATTTCTATCTTTTGGTGTCTGGAGTTACTATTCACGATATCGGCACTATTCACGATATCTGACACTATTCACGTATACGGTACTATTCAATAGAAAAATAAAATTTCTTCTTTTAGTCTAAAACATCTATTCGGATACTAACTACGATTGTATCCATGTTTTGATCATTCTTGAATTTTACACCACTATGATTATTTTTGAGGTATTTTTGGGCGTGGATAAAACCAAGTACGAATCCTTAATCCTTAATCCTTGTCATTTTGTTTCAATTGGATTCGTTTCTTAAAAATATTTTCATCATCCTCGCCTTAAATGATGATATTATTGAATATCTTTGGCTGTAGTGCAAAAGATGAATGATTTCTGAAGAATATCTTTGGCCTGTAGTGCAAAGATGAACAGGTGTTGAGATGAACATGACCGATTGATTAATATCTTTGGCCTGTGAGTGCAAAGATGAACAGGTGTTTAAATGAACATGACCAACTGATGAATATCTTTGGCCTGTAGTGCAAAGATGAATATTTGATTCCAGATGCATATTGATTGATGTTACTGAGGATAAAATATTGATGATGGACTCGTTAAATTCATAGATTATAGTAGATTTCATTCTCTACGTAACTCTTCTATGAATTATTATTTCATTGCGAATATTGATCCGAAACTTGTTGTCTATTGTATTCTATCGATTTTTCCTGTTGAAGACTAACGATAATTTGTTGTATATTATCTTAGTCATAATATTCTTTACTTGGGCTAGTTGAGCTCACCCTTTTCCTTGTTGTTCCATTTTTCTTCTCGGGAGGCGAGAATGTAGCGAGTACTAGTGGGGTATGGAATGAAGGTTCTAGAGAGAGTTGTTTAGTAGTCCTCACCATTTTTGTAAAACAATGAATCAATAATTATGATGGGGATTTATTTGCGTGTGGATATTGTCTGAAAGACAATATTATATTTAAACTCACAAGATATAAATTGTAAGTATTTCACACGACATTTGTATTATTGAAGTTGTAGTTTGCTTCTTGTACCATGTATTTGGCGACTCAGAATGGGTGTTGTGTATACCTATTTTGGGGGCGTCACATAATGTGTTGAAGTTATTCAACGATAAATTTTGAAAAGAGATTTGGTGAAAATCGTGTAAGGGAGATTTCGTTGATTCCGAGGACGGAATCCTTATAAGGAGGGAAAGATGTGATAACCCGAATTTTTAAATATTATTAAAATAAGAATTTAATAATTAAAATTCTTATTATGAGATGTTTTGAGTTTGAGTATGTATATATATGTGCTATATATGTTGAAATATATGATCTAGTGTGAGGAGAAATATATATTTATATATTGGGAAAGTGAGGTTTAATAGTTAAGTTAACTATTGAAGAAATTAAATGAATTTTGTATTTGATTTTAAATATTTATTGAATTAAATAAATATTTTAATTAATTTATTTATTGAGACAAAATATATGGTTGATAAAGTTGTGGTGAATTAATTTAGTAACTAAATTAATTAGTGATAATTAAATTGAGTGTTGATAATTTTATCTCAAGGATTTAATTTAAGAAAAATAATTAAATTAAATCAATTGCTTAATATTTAAGAAGATAATTAAATTAAATGAATTGTTTAATTTAATGGAAATAAATAAAATAAATAAAGTGATGTTTCTAATTAAACATGATTAAGACTCATGAGATGTATTAAATTTTTTTGATGTATAGTTTTATATTGAGTTGTAAAGCTAGAGTTAGAGTTATCTGATATGTAAAGGTTATCAGATTAAAATGTAAAATTTTATATGATAATAGTGATAAATCTAATCATAAAATAAGATTGATTCAAAGACATGTAGTTGATAAAGGTTTTGATTCAGGGAAATAACAGTTTAAATTATTTCGCATTTTATAAAGTTTAACATCGAATAATGATGTAAAATCAGAAGGTAGATGTGTTATTAACGATAGAAGTCGAGAATTAAATTGTATGAATTTTGTGGTCGTTACAGTTCGTATCAAAGCTGTAGGTTATAAACCTTAGGTAGGAGTACCTTTGGCTATAACCTTAGAGAAAGAATATGAAGATAATGAAAGTATAAGCTCAAATAGAGTTTGAATAATAAGAAGTAATTTAAGAAACATATATAGAAGGGATTAAAACATGCATGACAGGATTCAAAGAAGAATCTCACAGAGTTATGGGGTTACCCAACTCCAATAATATGGATGTAAGGTGATAATAAATAGACAATGTCTATAAGAAGAGAATGATAAAGAAGTTAAGAATAAAAAAGGTTATATTTAAGTATGGTATAATTGAACTCTTTAATGGTTGATGTATGGTATCTGGGCTAAACGATTCCTTCATAGAGCGGAGGTATATACCAACTAGTAACTTGGAACCTAGTTTGTTGGTTGTTTGTGGGAAACCACTCAGCGTACCATATGGAAACTGTTAGAGACTCGATGTGTACCAAGTATAGAAAATGGATACAAATGATGAAAATGTGGAACTCGATTGGAATGTTGAGCAATGTAAATGAAGTTGAAAATTCTTAAAGCAAGAATTTTTATATAAACAAGAAGATTCAAAGAAGAATCTTGAAGAGATATGTAGATAAGGAATGGGAGTTACCTAACTCTAATAACAAAGATATCGAATAATGTCGTAAATGAAAGTAAAGAAAGAGAATCGTAAAATAAAAAGATCACGAGTTAAGAAAAGAATTTTAAGGAAGATGATAATAGAATAAGATCACGACGTGATCTATTTATGTTATAGAAGAAAGATGGTCTGTAATGTTTGAATAAGTATAGCTTGATGCTATGAAGGTAATGTACTATGAAATAGTATAAGATAAACTCATGAGGAGTTATAGACAATGTGATACGAGGAATTCGTATCGAGCAAAGAACAAGTTAAGATTAAGATAGAGTTAGGTGGGATTTCAATTGAGGACTCATGTGACGGCTGAGTTGTACAAATCTTTGTATTGGCAAGGGTTTTGTGCTTGCACTCAGTTTATCATATTGATAATCATTGGAATGTTGGTGTCGCGCTATCAATGTATATGTAGCGAAAAGGTGATTCTTTTCTCATGTGTATGTTTGATAGTTAGAAACTATTAAGATTAGACAAATATTATTAGGATTAGGCGCGGTTCTTAAAACTAATGCATATGGTAAGTTAAATGACTCATAATAATATGGTATGTTTTGAACCCTCGTGAATGGGCGCTTTATGGTCCGACTAAAGATAAGTTCTTAAACTTATATTATTGTGGCAAGTCCTGAACTTCCAATGTGCGGTAAGTTTGACGAACTGGGGTATAATTAAGTTATGCATGAAGAATTGAGGATTATAGGAATAGATAGAATTATTAAGCAATGGATCAGTATAGAAAGTGGAGACATAAGTTTTTCCAAATCTTCTAGCTATGCTAGACTTCAAAATTTTTGACGTCAAGCTAAATTTGCACTATGTGCCTTTTTAAAATAAATTTTTACTCTCAACGCATGGTGACAAATGTGTATGTGTGGACTTCGGGACACTGACAAATAGTTACCTGTTGAGATATGATATCACTAAAACCGATTTTCAAAGATTTTTGAACTGTTTAAAGAATAGTCTATGTTAATTGTTTCGGCTAGACGAAAATGATTTGAAAATATCAAAATGTATTTTATATCATTAATATATCATAGAACCTGATGCAAAGATGATAAAAATGATGGAGTTATCAATGCAGAATTTCTTAGTGTTGGATGTGATCTAAGGATCGTCAGCCCACTATGGTATGATGTAGTATGACAAAGTCACAAAATGACGGAATCCTCAAATGGACTATAAATACAGTGCGGTATCATGACGTCATAAAAAGATTTTTGAGATTTCTTTAAGATATGAGAATATATATATATATATGTATATTTCGATTGATGTCCGAATTATTTTAGAAGTCTATGTTATTTGATTCAGCTAGACGAATATTGAAAGATGTTCATGAAATTCAAGCGTTTCTTGAGAAGTTATGCCAAACCAGATTATTTTGGTGCGGATTCAGATGTTAAAAAGCTGAGGTGAACAACCCTGTAAAAAGGGGACATGTTATTGGACACAATGGTTCCGAAAGTAACGCATAAAGTCGTTACGATGTTAAGATGTAATACGTTGTGCACGACGTATGGGTACGATAGGCTGATCACCTAGAGTACTTGCATAGAGTGTTTTCAGTTTGTGTGATTGCTAAACATTCTCAAGAATGATCGCTTTTACGATGGTGATGCCTTTGCTCAACACAGGGAAGAGTTCAATGTCCGTATAGCCTTATGATTGTTAAAGGTTCAAGTTGAGATACTTGATAACCTAGGGACACAGTTCAAGGTCTTATGACCCCTCAACATGATTTGAAATCTTTTAAATTCATGTTATTCATATCACTTCCCAATTATTGAGTAATTGTGGAAGATTCTTATTATTCTGAAAGGTGAAAGTGGAAAGGATGAGAAAATTAAGCAAAACATAATAATTTCAAGAAAGAAATGAAATTCCAGAAGAAGAGAAAATGTGAAACTCTTAGAAGATAAAGAGGTGAGGAATATGATGATCTTAGAAAGATCCTTCGAGAATGAATTTGGTTGCAGAACCTAATGAATAAATAGATATTAACATAAAATCTATTTTGATAAATGGAAGGAACGAATATTAGTAAGTCAGAATTTCGAGAACGAAATTCTTAGAAGAAATGGTGAATGTAATATCCTGAGTGTTTATGATAAGGATCCTTAGAAAAGGAAATGAAAGGGTTAATGAATATATAATAATCAAAATATAATTAAGTTCAAGTGAAAGCTTATGAAATAAAACTTACAAGAATTTATTATGAAGAATAGTGTTAGTGGTAATAAATAAAACCTATATTAAGATAATGTGTTGAAGTTATTCAACGATAAATTTTGAAAAGAGATTTGGTGAAAACCGTGTAAGGGAGATTTCGTTGATTCCGAGGACGGAATCCTTATAAGGGGGGAAAGATGTGATAACCCGAGTTTTTATATATTATTAAAATAAGAATTTAATAATTAAAATTCTTATTATGAGATGTTTTGAGTTTGAGTATGTATATATGTATGCTGCTATATATGTTGAAATATATGATCTAGTGTCAAGAGAAATATTCATTTATATATTGGGAAAGTGAAGTTTAATAGTTATGTTAACTATTGAAGAAATTAAATGAATTTTGTAATTGATTTTAAATATTTACCTAATTAAATAAATATTTTAATTTATTTATTTATTGAGACAAATATATGGTTGATAAAGTTATGGTGAATTAATTTAGTAACTAAATTAATTAATGATAATTAAATTGAGTGTTGATAATTTTATCTCAAGGATTTAATTTAAGGAAAATAATTAAATTAAATCAATTGCTTAATATTTAAGAAGATAATTAAATTAAATGAATTGTTTAATTTAATAGAAATAAATAAAATAAATAAAGAGATGTTTCTAATTAAATTGGATATATAATTATTTAATTATTTATTATAAGCATAATTATAATAGGAATATAATTATTATAATTATAAATTATAAGCTATTAAAATGGGTTACATGTGTGACAAGTGTAACTATATAATATAAATATTATTTAAATAATCTAGTATGGGAATTAGTGTGTAACCAAACGTAGCCTTATGGCTTTTGGTTATTTTAACTGATGTGGGCCTTTTTATTTTTAACCTGGCGTACGTGGGGAAAAGGGAGTCAGTGTATATTATGCGTATTATTTTCCTAAAGGCTAAAGAACAGAGGGTTCAGAGAGGAAGAAAACATAGAGTGTTAGAAAGAAATTGAGGGAGCTAGAGAGAAAATTGAGAGTTCTCTGTGAATTGGGAATCAAGGGAACAAGCTTTGAAAATATCATCTTTGCTAAATCAAGGATTAAATGTATAATTTATTTCTAATTCTAACTCTTAGTTTTGTAATATCTATTCTCTGTAACTTGGAATTTTGTTGGATTAGGATTTGGGTTGTTCATTATATGGATATATAATCTGATAATTATCATACATAAGTAATCTTTAGTGATCAAATTCATGAATTTGATTTGTGGAAAGAAATTAAATAAATAACAGTGTTTATGTTATAGAAAATGGTTTAGAAAGTACAAAATTTCATGCTTAATATGGGTTATAATTTGTTATTTGATGTTAGAATATGTTAGTATGTTAAGAAACGAAAGCGGCGTAGTTTAAATAATGTTAATTGGTTAAGAAACGAAGTCGTGGCGATCGAGTTCGCTAAATGTGTTAAAACATGAAAATAGAGTATGAACATGTGTTTTGGGTCAAATTTTAGGTTGGTTAATGTTTTTATAAATTGTTAGAATTCAAGTATGTTGTAGTTCTATGAATTACGAATCCATAGAATTGAAAACGGACTAATTTGGATGTGTATAACTCAAGTTATGAAGATTAGTAGGAAAAAAATTCAAAATCGCGAAAAAAGGTAGCTTGTGTCCCGTTTATGCTAATTCAAGTGAAATTGCATTGTGCCCTAAGTCATTTGGGGCACATCTGCTCTCTAGGGCACAGCTGCGCTATGCCCAAGGCTTAATTGGGCGTAGCTACGCCCAAAGTATACCAGGTGTGACTACTTTGACCTATTTTAGTAAAATAGGTATAACCCTTTCATACAAACTCCGATTTAGGTGATTCAAGATGATCCGGAACGAGGACGGATAGACCTATAACTTTTATTCTTTAAGTTTTTTAATTTGAGGTCGATAACAGGGGTTAAAATAGTCATTTGTGGGACAATTGTGTTTTCGGGGACAATCGGAGGGCGTCGGGCATTCACATATGCAAGTGTAGTGCTCTTGACGATAAAAGATGTTGTTCTGAGTTATATAACATGAATATTATGAAGTATAATGATGTTTAACATTAATAAATGATATATTAGATAAGTTGTATCACGCATAATAAGCACACACAAGAGAAAAGAGAATTGGGCGTGATTTAATAAACGTCGAAACGCCGTGTGATAAGTGATAATGAACGTAAAAAGTGTTTTAAATCAAATGAAATGAATATTATAAGATATTGAATAGTGTTAATATAAAACCAATAAATAGTCCTAGCAAGACTTAAACACTTGAATGAACTTCAAATATGAAATATAGTGAGATATAAGTCGAAAGTTAACACAATCAAATTGAACATTGTGTATTTATGATAAGAAGGGTTATGTGTAACAACCCGATATTTTCTATAATAAATAAATAAGAAATTTTTCGTATAAATTTTTTTTTAAGGATGAGGATTTGTACAAGATATTGTGTATATGTATTTATGTGGTAAATAAAAATATATTATTACATAAATGATTACAAAAAATTTATTTTAAATTATTGATTATTATAAAGTATATTCTTATAATAATTAATTTTAAGATAAAAATGTTTTTATTAATTATTTTTCATGAAAATATATGCATATATTATTTAAATAATATATGAAATGATTTTTAGAATAATTATAATAATTATTTTATTATATGAATTTTAATACTGATTGTTAAGTTAATTATTTTACCTTAATTATTAAGGTTAGATATGAAAGAATAAATCGAGATATGAAATACAAACCCTAATTTTGGATTATTGTCAAGGTATGAGAATAATAATATAATATAAATTATATTTTGATTTTTTCGATCTTATGAATATGCATTTATATGTTACAGATTGATAATGGTTGGTCAATTACGATTGTATGACCAAACCCTAGTAATAATGTTAAACCCTAATTTGAGATCCAAATTAGAGTACAAGATTGTTTTATTAGTGTGTTATATAATTTATGTCGTAGTATTAAATGTATTAATTAGGTAAAACCTAATTAAAAATCTAGAAACCCTAATCTTTAGAAAACCCTAATTATAAAATTCTAAATTAGAAACCCTAATTAATATTTCAAAACCCTAATTTCATAAATGAAAACCCCTAACTTGAAACTCAATCATGAGTTCGAGATTATTATATAAGCTGTTATGTGATTTCATGATTAATTAGGTTAACCCTAATTAACATTTAGAGATATTAATTTCTAGAAACCCTAATTAGAAATTATAAAAATTAATTACTAATTTTAAACTCTAATTGCTAAAGTAGCAAAGTTAATTATAATTAGTGATTTTAAACCCTAATGTTCTGTATAAAGTAATTAGAAAATTAATCAAAATTATGAAACCCTAATTTCAAAATTTAAGAAACTAAAATCTATTTAATTTTTATTTAATTTTATTTTTTTGTGCAAACCCTAATTGATAAATCCTATATTTGATTTGTACTAAACCTTAGGGTTAATCCCTAAGGGTTTGCAAGGATTACATGATTGCCCTTAAAATTCTAAGCAATTTGACCATTTTACCCTTTTGGTGTATTATTAAGGCTAGCAAATAGGGTTTGACATTAGGAGGGGTTGTTTACCAACTCTAGCTACTCCATTGACTTATAATTGACAGCAACAAGCCTCTATCTCAGCCAATTCATGCATCCAACATCATATATAAATAGATTGGAGGAGAGAGAATGACATTTTGTGAGACCCCAGATTTTATCAATAAAGATTTAAATTTTGTCGAAATAATTTTTTTATATTATGGTGTGAATTTGAGATAATATTATAGTTGTGGGTAGTATTTATAAATTTTGCAAAGTATGCAAGTGGTTATATTATATTCGATTGGTCGGGAATATTCGGTTTAGCGGGAATATTCGTACAACTACTCAATCATTGGTGGACCCTACAATGTAATTATTGCCGGATTGAGAAAACAACAAAAATATTTTATTGAAATAACGGCGAAAGTTTTACCGCTTGATCTTTGTTGAACTACTCAGTAGTAAAAGTACGATGTACGTGTGGTTGCATAGTAGCACACGGTATTGATTATTGATGCTTATGTGAGAAGTCACTCGGTTTGATTCCATTATTGTCGATTAATAATATGAATTATTATATAAGCGATAATGACGCTTTTGTTTTATTCAGTATTATTAACGTAATAAAAGCGAAACATCTTTTATATAAAAAATGTAATACTTTATTAAAGTTATTCTATAAATAGAATATATTATATTTTATTATGCATAGTGTTTTGCATAGTGTTGCATAGTTTTTGCATAGTAAAATATTTTATATAAATAGAATATATGATATTTTATTTAAAAGATTTTGCTTTAAATATGGATGGTCGATTAAAGTAAATCAATCAATCTGACCGCTTCATGGATTAATTACTATGCATTCTATTTTCCTATAAATAGAAGCTCATTCCTTCATTATTTTCTTACGAATTCACTTTGAAACTCTAGAGAGAGAAATTATAGATTGAAGCTATAGAGAGAAAATCTATAGAGAGAAAGAAGAAGAGTATTCGGTACTTCACTACTTTGATATCCAAAGTCTTTTACGGTAAGGGGTATTATTTGTTGTACTTCGTAAGAAGTGTTATTCTTTCTTATTCATGAAGAGAACTTCTATTATTCCATTCATTATTATTCTCATTGGAATAACTTTTGTAAAAGTGGTATACCCTATACATAACTTTGTATATGCGCGACATACCCTATACTTGGTGAAATCCTTATGTTATTTCATTCTTATTTATTATGTTGGAATAACCTATATACGCTTAATCCCCTATACTTGGTGATCTTCTTCTCATTATTCCATTCTTTATTATTCATTTGGAATATCCTCGTCTCGTGTGTTTTTACAGGACCTAGTTCCATTGTTTATTATTCCGCATTTATTATTCTCGTTAGAATATCCTCATGCATGTGTTTTACAGGACTGGTTCCATTGTTTATTATTCAAAGATTTATTATTACATTTGGATCATCATGTGGGTTGTGAATTTCACGACCGGTTCCGTTATTATTATTACATTGGAATAACTTTGTCTATCTGCAATCTGCCGTATGCATGGTGATTTCTTTTGTTATTCCATTCTTTATTATACCCAAATTGGTTAAAACTTTGACTTCTATACTCCATGAAATTAGTAGAATATCCTTGATATTTGCTTTTCATCCAAATCTTTTCATGGAAATATTCTTCCGATCATTCTTGAATTTTACTCTACAAAAACAAAGATCTTGTTGACAATTTGGACGTTATTAATTCCTGGATAAAATAATTCTTGAACTTGTTTTATTGAATTATTATGTCATTGTCATCATCCTCATGATATATTATGTTATCTTTGGCTTACGTGCATAGATGAACTTAGTATGATTATGACCAGGGATCATTCGGTATAATCATGGCTTGTTATAAATGATGTGATAAAAGTCCTCAGTGGCCTGTAATGCAGTGATGGATAGTTTTTGGTATGATTATGACCAGGGGTGATTCGGTATAGTCATGATCATTGATAATTAGATGAAAATCATTGACCGTGGTACGGGGATGATTAGATATTGTGGTTTATTCATTAAACTGAGTCTTAATGATAAAAATTTATGAAAACCTTTTAAAACCTAAAAGATAGTAGACTTTATTTTCTACTTGACTCTTTTAATGGATTGCATATTCATTTGCAGCTTAAACCGGTTGTCTATTGTATTTTATCGCTTTAATCATTGAAGGCTAATGATAATTTATTCGCATTATCTTAGTCATAATATTTCTTCTTCGGGCTAGTTGAGCTCACCCTTTCTTTCACCGTTTTCTCTTCAGGAAATGAGAACATAGTTGGGACGAGTCGGGGAACGGAGTAATGGTCCAGAGGATAGCATTAGTAGTCCTCACTATTCTGTGAAATAGTGTGATAATAGTTGTAATGAGGACTCCTTTTGAGTTTGTATAATATCTAGTAGACAATATTTGTATTCAAACTCACGCTTATGTCGTATTGCACACTGCAGCTTATATTAGTAAGTTGTATTTGAATTTATGTACCATGTAAGTGGCGACCCAAGATGGGTGACGATACCTAATTTTGGGGAGTCACGGTTGGTATCGAGCCATAAGTGTGAAGAGCCCCGAGCCTCTCATTTGGTGACTTCTGTTGATGGGGATTCACCGGCCGGACTCTCCGTAGGGCCTTGCCGTCTTTTCGGTGTAAGTGATAGTACCAATGTGAGGTCTTGACACAAGTTGGTGTCCGAGTCACGATATCGAGCTTAGGATATGATCCTGGTGAGGTGTGAGATAAGAACTAGGAGGGAGAGACGGGAATTCCTTCGCTAGTATGACCTACCTAAATTTATTTGGTATTTAATTGGTCGGTCGGAGTATAGGGATAATATGTGATATGTTAATTAACCCTTGTTTTGTGACGGTGTTTGAGAATGACATCCGAAAATCTTTGAGATAAGCAATGAAGCACATGAGAGTGTTGATTCACTCAAACAAAAGGTAACGACCAACAACATGATAATAATCATCTTTGGTGGCAACGGCCATCGAAACAATGATAACCATCGTGAAATTATCATGCCAAGAATGGTAACCACTTGATTGGTAATCATGGCAAAGATAATAGAAGTGGAAATTACAAGAAGAGAAGGTCATTTAGCCGATTTTGTCGTGCACCAAAGTCAAGTCCAAATGGGACGGTGGCACCAAAAGCGGATACGGACAAAACAAAGTCGTTGGTTTTAGAAATAGCGTTTTTCATGACTTCTCAAAAAGCGAGTAAACCGAACGAAGTTAGAACGGGTTAGTTAATTATAAATTCTTGCGAAGTCTATACCTTATTAGATATCGGTTCTACCCATTCTTTTATCTCTTTTTCTTGCGTTCAACGTTTAAATTTGACTCTAGAGAAGTTAGACTTTGACCTAATGGTTGAAACTCCGTTAGGAGAAACCTTCATTTCATGTGTTATCCAAGTCTTGGATGAGAATAACAGTTTTGAATGATATTTCTATCATTAATAAATTTCTTAACGTATTCTTGAAGACTTCCTAGCCTACCCTAGAGCGTGAAATCGAATTTTGTATTGACCCCAGTACAAAAACTCATTTCTGAAACCCTCAAATATTTCATCAACTGAAAGGATCGGGTTTACGTTGATTATGAGGAGAGTCATAATAAAAGTATTGGACTGATGAAAATCATGGGTATATGAAGTATTAGTAAGTGTTATGATAAGTTATGTTAGTTATTATGAGAAAACATGAAAGTTTCTTAGAAATCACAAAGGGTTGAAAAATCAGATTTTGGTAAAAATGTAACACGAAATTCAATTGACCATATCTCCTATTACATTTCGAATTTTTGAGTGTGGTCAAGTCCTAGAGTTAGATCTATGAGTCTTATAATTTATCCAAGTGGAATCACTAGAAAAAGTGTTGTAGATTTTTGTATGGACTGATTTTAACAAAGGAGGCAAAAGCTGTAAAAACCGAAAAAGCTACTGTCAAGATTTCTAAAAGGGCATTTTCGTCCACTTAATTTATGAGAAAAATTCTGGCCTTTTGGGACATGAAAGTATATGGTATAATGTACCTCCTGTCCAAAAATGAGCTCATTCTGACTTAAAATGAGCAAGTTATGACTATTTCAATATTTAGGTTTTTCCGACGAAAAACGCTATAACCGGAGTTCTATAACTCCGATGATCATGAAATTTAAACTGGAAGCTCACGTTAACATGTGTAAGATTCTGCCAAGATTTGGAAATTTTTGGAGTTAAACTTGAGGTAGCTAATTTCTTAAGGAATTAATTAGAAATTGATTTTTGAAAAATAGTAAATGAATTTTAAAATTCCGAAAAATATATTATCATTATGGGACTATATTATGCTAAATCCCAGAAAAGAAATATTTTTGGGACTGATTTGGTATTTTTCATGAAAATAGTTTAATTCTGAACATATGAGTTAAATATATTATGTGAAGTAACAAAGTTGAAAATAGGATTTTATGGCTAGAGAATCCTATATAGAGTATATGCATATTTTTTTGAGGATTTGATAATTGGTGATGATATCTTATGAGTATGGCATTTTGAATGATTAAATGCATTATATGGTAAAGCGTAAACAATTGAGATAAATTGTTTATAAATTTAAGAAGTGATTAAAATATTGTTATAATATTAAGGATATTAGATTATGAGATTATTAAGTGATTGATAACATGGGGATATTCTTGAATCTGGATAAATTATATTATAAATGTTTAATATTTATCCTTTATCTCATTTGATTGATTCTTTATATCATTATCCTCGTATTTATATTATGTTGAAAGTTATCTCGTGGCTGTGAAGTGCATAGATGGACTTGGTATGATTATGACCGAGGATTGTTTCGGTATAATCATAACCGTAATTGAAAACACGATTATCTTTGGTCGTAGTGCATGGATAATTTGTGGTCGTGATACTAATAAATACACGATTATCTTTGGTAGAGTGCATGGATAATTTGTGGTCGTGATACTAATGAATACACGATTATCTTTGGTAGTAGTGCATGGATAATTTGTGGTCGTGATACTAATGAATACACGATTATCTTTGTACGTAGTGCATGGATAATTTGTGGTCATGATACTAATGAATACACGATTATCTTTGGTCGTAGTGCATGGATAATTTGTGGTCGTGATACTTAATGAATACACGATTATCTTTGGTAGTAGTGCATGGATAATTTGTGGTCGTGATACTAATGAATACACGATTATCTTTGGTAGTAGTGCATGGATAATTTGTGGTCGTGATACTAATGAATACACGATTATCTTTGGTAGTAGTGCATGGATAATTTGTGGTAGTGATATTAATGAATACACGATTATCTTTGGCACGTTGTGCATGGATAATTCGTGGTCGTGATAATAAAGAATATCATTGGCCTGTAGTGCAGGGATGATTCGATGATGTGGATTAATTATTGAGCTGAGTCTCAACAATGAAATATTAATTCATGGATGTGGTAAAAGTCATCTTTGGCTGTAGTACATTGATGGACTTGGTATGATTATGACCGAGGATTATTCGGTATAATCATGGTATCAATTAAAACACACGAATATCCTCGGCGCCGAAGTGCATGCATGGATAATTCGTGGTCGTGATACTATTAAGCTGAGTCTCAGCATTATTGGTTTTACAGTTGTATATCTTTGGCCTGTAGTGCAAAGATGAATTGTTAATGAATATCTTTGGCCGGATTGCAAAGATGAATTTAATGTTTTCAACGATAAAGGTATTCAAGGTATCCTCACCTCTTTATCATACCAGTATCGCACCCTAATTTCGAGGGAAATTTCATAAGGAGGGAGATTGTGAGACCCCAGATTTTATCAATAAAGATTTAAATTTTGTCGAAATAATTTTTAATATTATGGTGTGAATTTGAGATAATATTATAGTTGTGGGTAGTATTTATAAATTTTGCAAAGTATGCAAGTGGTTATATTATATTCGATTGGTCGAGGAATATTAGGTTTAGCGAGAATATATTAAATACTAACTACTCAATCATTGGTGGACCCTACAAATGTAATTATTATTTGATTGAGAAAATGACAAAAATATTTTATTGAAATAACGGCGAAAGTTTTACCGTTGATCTTTGTTGAACTACTCGGTAGTAAAAAATACGAATCGTGTGATTGCATAGTAGCACCGGTATTGATTATTGATGCTTATGTGAGAAGTCACTCGGTTTGATTCCATTATTGTCGATTAATAATATGAATTATTATAATGATAATGACGTTTTGTTTTATTCAGTATTATTAACGTAATAAAAGCGAAAACATCTTTTATATATAAAATGTAATACTTTATTAAAGTTATTCTATAAATAGAATATATTATATTTTATTATGCATAGTATTTTTTGCATAGTGTTTTTTCATAGTGTTTGCATAGTAAAATATTTTTATATAAATAGAATATATGATATTTTATTTAAAAGATTTTGCTTTAAATATGGACCGTCGATTAAAGTAAATCAATCTGGACCGCTCATGGATTAATTACTATGCATTCTATTTTCCTATAAATAGAAGCTCATTCCTTCATTATTTTCTTACGAATTCACCGAAACTCTAGAGAGAGAATTATAGAGAGAAGCTATAGAGAAAAATCTATAGAGAGAAAAAAAGAAGAGTATTCGGTACACTTCACAACTTTGATATCCAAAGTGTCTTTTTTACTAGTAAGGGTATTATTTGTTATACCCGTAAGGGGTGTTATTCTTTCTTATTCATGAAGAGAACTTCATTATTCCATTCATTATTATTCGGTTGGAATAACTTTTGTAAAAGCGGTATACCCTATACATAACCTTTATATATGCGACACCCTATACTTGGTGAAATCCTTATGTTATTCCATTCTTATTTATTCATTGGAATAACTCAGATATCGCGGAATCCCCTATACTTGGTGATCTTCTTCATTATTCCATTCTTTATTATTCATTGGAATATCATGTCATGTGTTTTACACCCACTGGTTCCATTGTTTATTATTCCGCATTTATTATTCTCATTGGAATATCCTCATGCATGTGTTTTACACCGGACTGGTTCCATTGTTTATTATTCAAATTTATTATTACATTTGGATCATCCTGCTGGCGTGAATTTCACCCGACTCGTTCCGTTATTATTATTACGTTGGAATAACTCGTCTGTCACAAGTACCGCATGCATGGTGATTTCTTTTGTTATTCCATTCTTTATTATACCCAAATTGGTTAAAACTTTGACTTCTATACTCCATGAAATTAGTAGAATATCCTTGATATTTGTGTTTCATCCAAAGATCTTTTCATGGAAATATTCTTCCGATCATTCTTGAATTTTACTCTACAAAACAAGATATCTTGTTGACAATTTGGGCGTTATTAATTCTGGATAAAATAATTCTTGAACTTGTTTTATTGAATTATTATGTCATTGTCATCATCCTCATGATATATTATGTTATCTTTGGCTTACGTGCATAGATGAACTTAGTATGATTATGACCGAGGATCATTCTAGATAATCATGGCTTATAATAAATGATGTGATAAAAGTCCTCGGTGGCTGTAATGCAAATGATGGATAGTTTTTGGTATGATTATGACCGGGGTGATTCTATTGTCACGATCATTGATAATTTTATGAAAATCATTGACCGTGGTACTGGGGATGATTAGATATTGTGGTTTATTCATTAAACCGAGTCTTAATGATAAAAATTTATGAAAACCTTTTAAAACCTAAAAGATAGTAGACTTTATTTTCTACTTGACTCTTTTAATGGATTGCATATTCCGCCGCAGCTTAAACCGGTTGTTTATTGTATTTTATCGGTTTAACATCGTTGAAGGCTAATGATAATTTATTCGCATTATCTTAGTCATAATATTTCTTCTTGGGCTAGTTGAGCTCACCCTTTCTTTCACTATTTCTCTTGAAATGAGAACATAGCCGGGACTTAGCGAGTCGGGGAGCGGATAATAGTCCGAGAGGATAGCATTAGTAGTCCTCACTATTCGTGAAATAGTGTGATAATAGTTGTAATGAGGACTCCTTTTGAGTTTGTATAATATCTAGTAGACAATATTTGTATTCAAACTCACAGTTTATGTCGTATTGTACACGACAGTTATATTAGTAAGTTGTAATTGAATTTATGTACCATGTAAGTGGCGACCCAAGATGGGTGAAGTATACCTAATTTTGGGGGCGTCACACATTTGTTCACTTATTTTTGTCCAACACTCAAACCTTTTCTCTCAAGCCCCAAACCTCCGAAATTATTTCATAATATCAGTCAAGAACCACGCCCCACGAACAACCATAACAAAAACAGAAGCCAAAATCAGAATTGATCAAAGAAGGTATAAACCCTAGCTAAGAAATCTATCCAACGATTTGTTGTTTGATGTTAAATTTTTTTTGTTAAACATGGTATATAAGGTGTCTAAGGATGATCTGGGTTGTTAGATGTTAGATCCATAAATCTAGAGGCTCGAATTTGAAGATTTACAAAATCTGGAAAAAAATTCAACAGTCGTCTGACAACGAATGTCAGGTCATCTAGATCTATGTACGTGTTTGATTTTTGTGTTTTAAATGTTTGAGCTTGTAGTGTGTCATGAGATATATGTTCTAAAACTCATAGGAGGTCCAGATCAGGCCTAGATTGATAGGTATTGTTGGTCAAAGGTCGTTGACCGACCATGACCGGACCATTTCTGGGCAACCCAGAAATGGGTTTTCAGTGTCTAACGAGTTATTGATGAGCCTCGATCTTACTTCTGGATGTTGATTTGTTGTTTATGTTGTAATAAATTTGTACTATGGTATATGGACTTCAAGATTAAGCTTGTAGATCGCCTAAATATCTAATGGATCGAAGTCAGTGGAAGGTCAAACCAGGCCAGAAGATCACGAACTTAGTTTTTTGGGTAACCCAGAAAGCTTAAGTGCATAATCTTTGACAAGATTTGACTAGCTTATATCTTTTGATTTTGTTGTTGTTTATTCGGTTTTATGTAATGGATCTCTAGACGTACATGTTATCTACATACTGCATGCATTAGTTCACACAAAACGCACAAGAATCACATGTTATAGAAGGCCAAAAATGGACAGACAATCTGTTCTTCATTTCTAGGTAACCCAGAAATGAAGAACATGTCTGACAGCTTGTTTGAGAGATCGGATCTCTTTGGTTATGCATGCTATGATCCTGTTTATTGTTGTATCTTGTAGTCTTGCATTCGAACTACATAATATGAGCAACAGAATTTCCAGAAACACATCACACACTAAATTATGAATGGTCAAACTTAGTAGCTCGGTAACTGCTTATGATTTTCTGGGTTGCATGAAGAACACGAAGAACACCTATAGCGACGGTTCTATCGCTATAGGCAGTCTTCAGCGACAGACTTAATTAAAATTAATTAATTATTTTCAAAAATTATTTAAAAATAGTAATTAATTTCCGAAAATAACAACAATAATTTTAAAAATTATTTTTAATTTATAAAAATTAAATATTAATAATTTGAAATATTTTTCATAAATATTAGCAATTATTTAAATATTATTGATAATTAATTTATTTATTAAATGCATTAAATAAATTAATTAAAAATGATTTTATTATATTAAAAATCATTTTAAATGATAATAAGTTATTTAAAAATATTTTAAGTTATAAAATATAACTTTTAATATTTTAAAGCAAATTTCATTAATTATTTAATATTAATGATCATTAAGTTATTTACTAAATAAATTAAACAAATTAATTAAAAATAATTTTATTATATTAAAAATCATTTTAAATGATAATAAGGTATTTAAAATATTTTAAGTTATAAAATATAACTTTTAATATTTAAAGGTAAATTTTATTAATTAATTATTATTAATGATATTAAAGTTATTTAATAATTATGTTAAATAATTTAGTTTAAAATGATTTTTTATATTATAATAATTATTTTAAATGAAAATAAAGTGTTTTAAGATATTTTAAGTTATAAAATATAACTTTTAATATTTAAAGGATAATTTCATTAATAATTTAATATTAATGATTATTAACTTATTATTAAAGATATCAAAATTTATTTAATAATTATATTAAATAAATAGTTTAAAAATGGTTTTATCAATTTAAAATTATTTAAAAGGATATAAATGAATTAAAAATATTTTAAGTAATGATTAAAGACTTTTAATATTTTGATAAATAGAACATTAATACTTTAATATTAATGGTAATTATTTAAAAATAATTTTAAATGTTTTAAAAATTATTTAAGGGTAATATTAATACTTTAAAAGTATTTCAAGTTATTATAAATAACTTTAACATTTTAGAAATGATTTCATTAATAGTTTAATATTAATTAAATATTAATGATAATAAAATTGTTTAATATTTAAATCGCCTAATAATGATTCCGATGTTTGAAAATTCATGATAAATTATAATAAATGTTTTAAAATTATATTAAGTCATTTAAAAATAATATGACTGGTATTTATAGATATTGAGTTACAGAATAGAGTCTTAGACTCGATAATTACCCGATAAAGTCGCTTGTATTTTGCAAGCGTGTTTCGAAATTGATCTGGACTTAGATAAATTGATTAAATGTAAGTGATTATTTGTGATTCAATGGTTATTAAACATATGTGCCAATGTGATTAGGGTATGTGCTGACTGCAATAAGCAGTGTTATGTGTTATAATATGATGTTCTAATCAGTAAAATGATCTTATTACTGATAGGTGGTTATATAAAAGATAAAACTAAGTTGCAAATTGTAAGTAAGCGCTTGAAGATCTCTTACCTTTGCATTTTCTTTATCTGAATGGACATGAGTAAGAATGTTTCTAAACTATATTATTACCGCATGCATTATTAACCTTATATTATATACGCTCATTGATTATCAACATGTTAATATATGGTAATTCAGATATATATTCTGTTCGTTTTTCTATAAATGGTTATACAAGTGTCCCCACTTGGATAATCATTGTATTTAATCACATGTTGATACACCTTTGTCAATTACCCGTATACATATATGTTGAATTATAGATTATTGTTGAACAAGATAAAACCTTTGATTTGGAACCTAGACAAATATGAACATCCCTACACGGGAAAACTTTTATGCGCCCAAGGCGGACATAGTGAACGATACCCTCGTTCTTGCATGTAGTATTGATCAATGCAGGGCATAACGGGCTGATCACCCCCCGTGCCCGTAAGTTATGACGGTTTGCAGATGAATTTCTATTTAACCTATTTGAAAATTGAAAACAATGTTCATAGCATGTCAACTAAACCCTATTTATAGTCAGTACGTAGTTTCAAAGATTTGGTATAGAATTGATATATTATTATCATTGGTACAGATTACTCTTCATAACTGTTGAATCGTTGTAGAAGGGAGTATAAAGAAAACATTTAAATTCTTTCAGCTTATATATATATATATATATATATATATATATATATAATTGCTATTACTTGTTGAGCACTTTAATGCTCATCCTTGCTTAATTTAAATGTTTTCAGCTAAGTTTGAAGAATCAGAAAGCTCATGCAGAAACAAAGGAAAAGGAAAACTAACAAAATAAGATTTGTGGTATTTTATGTAATAGTTTGAGACTATTAAGACAATGATATATATATTATCTATCATGATATGTAATGAATGTAATAAAGGTTACGTACTTGGGAGCTAGACTCTAATAATTTTGTAAATTAAGTTTGAACTTTATATTATTGTTATTATTATTAGTATTATTCCGCTCATAGAAATGGTATCGTAAATCACCGAGTTCGGGTTTCAAGTACCCGAATTTGGGGGCTCTACATGCTTAGGGTTAAAAATCTTAGGTGGGCTAGACCTTAGGCTATAACCTTAAAACAGAGGGAAACGTTGAAAATATAAATAACTCATATAGAGTTTAAAAAGAGATGAATTGAATAAATTCATCGTCAAACAAAATAAAAGATAACTTATATAAAACTCTTATTTGTTGTGTGTATATATATACTATATGCTAATCGGGATAATTTATATGTGTAGATGTCTGGTGGAAAAGGCTTGTTATATGCATATAGCATGAAGAAGGGTCAAACCCATACACCCGAGCTGATATCGAAGCCAATAGCTGAAATGGAGGCTCACAATGAAAACAACTCAGATGAGGTGGTTATTATAAAAAATGTAGTACCAGATCCGGAGATGGTGGAGCTGACAGATAGTGATTCGGACACTAAAGTTGAAGTTGATCAAGCGTCAACAGAGGTATAGGATCTGAGAAATAAGGTTTCTTCTCTAGAAAGGCTGTGGGAGATAAAAAAGTTGTTAAATAGTCAATTGCGTCAAGCGTTAATAGAAACAATGGAAGAATAAGATAAGCTTAAAATCCTAATTGATCAGATGGGAGCCACAAGCAACACAAATATAATGCATTCCGGAAAGCAAGGGAAAGAAAGATAGGAGACCATAACTTAGGAAAATCTGATAAGAAGAAAGGGAAAAGAATTTGTTACCTTTGCGGTTATGAAGGACATACTACTCTGTATTGTCCCGACTACAAACCAGGAGCATGTTTTATCTATGGGATAGAAGGTCATCAGGCGAAAAGTTGTCCAAGGAAAAGGTGTAATAAATAAGTAGTATAGGTTCTGTGATGTAGGTGTGTTTAATGTAATATATAGGATAAGTATGTCTGTTTAATGTAATGTTCCTAACTTTTGTAATGATCAAGTTTGTAAATCCCGACTTTTGTAGTCACCAAGGGATAACTGATGTTTAAAGCATTATGTGCTATGTTATGTAAAATATTCGTTAAATGAATATGAATCTATGTTTGAGAAATGAAACAAGTTTAATATATTAAACTTATGCGATAAGGTTTAGAATGTAAGTTAAATATATGATTTTACTTGATCAGATAATGCCGCCAAGACGTCGAACTCGCAATCAAAGGGCAGAAGAATCTGTTAACAACGTTGAAGAACAACAACAAGCAGACCCAATGCAGCACTTTGCAAACATGGTAGCACAAGCTATGCAAAGAAGGAATACCGGTCACCGGAACCAAATTTTGATAATCGCTTAGCGAACTTCAAAGACTTTAAGGCTGTAGGACCGCCGGAATTCAAAGGTACGACTGACCCTGTTGAAACCCAAACTTGGGTCAAAGAGATTGAAAAGGCGTTCGTCATAGCTAGGGTAGCTGAGGGGCAAAAGACCGCTTTTGCCACCTATATGATGAAGGGTGTGAAAGTAGTATGCACACAAGCCAATCATGTTTGATGATAAAGCATATACTTTGTAACAATCTTATTCATTTATTAATAAAAAGTATTAATTTATTAAAGGCTTTTAATTATCTACATGATGCTGTTTTATAATATGTGATAAACCCATAGTTTTAAGCAATGCTTTTAGAATAATGATGATGATCATTCTAATGAGATCTAAATTCTTAGAAAGCTTAAAACTAAAATAGTTCCCAATCATTGGATTACTAAATTGGGGATTAGTGAATCCGGATAGATTGGTACATACGTTGCTTGCTCATTGGATGAGGATGATTGATCTCATGATCATTTGTGTGGAGACACTAAAGCAAGTATGTAGGTACTTATTAGAGAATAAGTTCAATTTGAACGTGGCTCGCTAAGGAATACCTAATGGAGTTTTATTTGCCTCTGTCAATAGGAATTCTGTGTAGTGATAGTAGTACAAGTAATCCTTGGACTTGAGATCATCATAGTATCTTGTGTATGATGAGTTATACTTTGACTTATTCCTTAAGACCCTTAGGGTATATCAAAGGGTATGCTTGGGTATAATAAGTTGTATATATGGAGATAATGTATGATCAATAAAGAATCTACCACTTCTAATAAAAGAAGAGAAATGTCCTATGTGATTCGATAAATGACAACCCAAGAGTCCTCGGCTTAAGGCGTAATGAAATTAGAAAGGAGTTTCTAATTTGCATTATTTGAGTTGTGCATTTAAGAGTCGAAATACATATAATTAAATAAAATAAGACTTGACGGTAAATTCCATGTCTTATATTTAATTGGGACATCAGATGGTGGAAGGATTGAATTGTCACGGTAACTATTTACTCAAGGGTTCTTTAATGATTAATGTTGAAATCTATATTATCTGGAAAGTCGTTGATCGCTAGGGAGGCTTATCCCTATTGTAGAATAAATATTATTTAAATAAATTAATTGTTTAATTTATTTATTTAAATAAGATTAGAATTGTTCTAATTGATTTATTCACAACTGGTTTAATATGGAGAACCTAAAGGGTCACACCATAAAAGGAAGAATAATTATTTAAGAAGTTAATGGCATAATCGTAATAATATGTTAAGTATATTTAATTTAATCTATGGTGATAGAATAAATTAAATAGCTTAATATTTATTATTTAATATTTTAGAAATATTAAATATAAATTAATAAGAGGAGTCTTATTAATATTATTACAATTATTATTATTTTAATTTCTAAAAGAGTTTAGAAATTAATTTAATATAAGTACTCTTATTTATTCCTAATTGGATTAGGAAGGAAAATTAGTTAAAAGAGTTTAATTAATTATCCCTAATAAGATTAGGGAGCTTAATTAATTAAAAGAATTTAATTAATTAAATAAAACCCAATTCCTTAATTGTTAAGGTGGGTTGCCCACATCTATTAATAAGAGGAGTCTTATTATGGGTGGGTGTGGTTGATTTTTCAACATACGTAATAATTCCAATTTGTTGGGAGAGTACACCCTTTCTATAGAGATAGAAAAACTAGGGTTTAGCCAACCACCCTTTTTCTTGAATTTTCTTCTTCCTTGGTGGATCACCTCAGAGGCCAAACATTTGGGTGGCTAACGCCGATCAAAAGGAAGGAACCAAACCCGTGGATTCAAGATTGAACGCGAAAGGATTTGGAGGTGAACTTGTACCGAGGAAGCTCGATCTTCAAGGGTATGATTTATTCTTTATCTTTTCGTTTAATTAATAATTATGCATAAAGGATGATCCGGGTATATGGTTTGTAAATTTTTTTTAAACTCTGATTTTACACGCTTCCGCATTATTTTGCAATTTGATTGCGCACATAAATATTACAAACCTAACAGGGTGAGGCAAATTTTTGGTGGGAAGCGAATCAGGCGAGGGCAGGAGAAGGTGTAGTCACATGGGATAGGTTCAAAACTTTGTTTTTCGAGAACTATTTTTCACCTAGTATGCAGGCTAGGATGGAGGTAAAATTTTTAGAATTGAAGCAGGAGAATATGACGGTGTCAGAATACGCTGCAAAATTCAATGAGTTAGATAGGTTTACCCCGCATCAAGTTGATACGGAGGCTAGAAAGGCAAGGAGGTTTGAGCTGGGATTAAAACCCTGGCTCTACAACAAGGTGGCGGTGTTGCAAATTCCTACATTTGCAGCAATCATGGAGAAAGCGATTATAGCTGAGGAGGGGAGTGAGGCCATGAGCCTCTACAACAAGGAGAGGAAGAATAAGGGCAAGGTTGAAGGAGTTGGGAAAATTGAAATTAATAGTGGGAGTAGGGGTGGTAATAGTGGTAGCAAGAGGAAGGGAAGCAATTTCGGAGTTGTGCAGGTAAAGTAGGAAGGTGTTAAGAAACAGATAGTGCCATGTAAGACATGCGGAAAGAACCACTATAGGGAATATCTAAAAGGGAAGTTTGTATGCTATAAGTGCGGGCAGGAGGGCCATATCTCTCCCAACTGCCCCAATCCTAGGATGAATAATGGATGTTTTATATGCGGATCGACTGAGCATAAGGTGAAAGATTGTCCGAAGAGGAGGGTAGAGACAAGAAGTGTGAACACGGGCACTGGAAGCGGAACTTTAGCAATAACGGGACCTATGTCGTCGAGCAAGCCAACGAAATCTACTACAAGGGTCTACAACATGACAGTCCAAGATACGGCAGCAGCTAGCAATGGAATTCCAGGTATTATTCGTATAACTTTTATTTTATTATACATGATTTTCTTATATACAGTAAATTATTTTATAAAGAAATTTTGAGGGAGGAATTTGGGTTCTTTTAGAAATTAAATTTTCGTTTAATCAGAAAGACAAGCTTTATGTGAATAGATAAAGATCAGTTCGATTAAATTATGATCGAGATCTACTTGCAATGGTTGTGTATGCTATGTACCCTTGTATGTATAAATTTTAAAATGGTGATTCCGGGGACGGAATCTTTATAAGGGAGGGTGAATGTAACAACCCGATATTTTCTATATAAATAAATAAGAAATTTTTCGTATAAATTTTTTTTTTAAGAATGAGGATTTGTACAAGATATTGTGTATATGTATTTATGTGATAAATAAAAATATATTATTACATAAATGATTACAAATAAATTTATTTTAGAATTATTGATTATTATAAAGTATATTCTTATAATAATTAATTTTAAGATATAAATGTTTTTATTAATTATTTTTCATGAAAATATATGCATATATTATTTAAATAATATATGAAATGATTTTTAGAATAATTATAATAATTATTTTATTATATGAATTTTAGTACAGATTGTTAAGTTAATTATTTTACCATAATTATTAAGGTTAAATATGAAAGAATAAATCAAATATGGAATCCAAACCCTAATTTTGGATTATTGTCAAGATATGAGAATAATAATATAATATTAATTATATTTTGATTTTTCAAAGGCAATGAATATTTCTTCAGATGTCCAGATTGATAATGGTTGGTCAATTACGGTGTATTATGACCAAACCCTAGTAATAATGTTAAACCCTAATTTGAGATCCAAATTAGAGTACAAGATTGTTTTCTTAGTGCGTTATATAATTTATGTCGTGTATTAAATGTATTAATTAGGTAAACCCTAATTAAAAATCTAGAAACCCTAATCTTTAGAAAACCCTAATTATAAAATTCTAAATTAGAAACCCTAATTAATATTTCAAAAACCCTAATTTTTGAAATGAGAAAACCCTAACTTGAAACTTAATCATGAGTTCGAGATTATTATATAACTGTGTTATGTGATTTCATGATTAATTAGGTTAACCATAATTAACATTTAGAGATACTAATTTCTAGAAACCCTAATTTCTAAAATTAGTAACCGTAATTAGAAATTATAAAAACTAATTACTAATTTTAAACCAGTAATTGCTAAAGTAGCAAAGTTAATTATAATTAGTGATTTTAAACCCTAATGTTCCTATATAAAGTAATTAAAAATTAATCATAATTATGAAACCCTAATTTCAAATTTTAAGGAACTAAAATTTATTTAATTTTTATTTTATTTTATTTTTTTTATGCAAACTCTAATTGCTAAATCCTATATTTGATTTGTACTAAATCTTAGGGTTAAACCCTAAGGGTTTGCAAGGATTACATGATTGCCCTTAAAATTCCAAGCAATTTGACCATTTTACCCTTTTGGTGTATTATTAAGGCTAGCAAATAGGTTTTGACATTAGGAGGGGTTGTTTACCAACTCTAGCAACTCCATTGACTTATAATTGACAGCAACAAGCCTCTATCTCAGCCAATTTATGCATCCAACATCATATATAA
The DNA here is from genome assembly GCA_020205615.1 of Panax quinquefolius. Lineage (NCBI taxonomy): Eukaryota > Viridiplantae > Streptophyta > Magnoliopsida > Apiales > Araliaceae > Panax > Panax quinquefolius. The sequence continues at coordinate 52,869,726 of CM035170.1, forward strand.
ATAGATTGGAAGAGAGAGAATGATATTTGTTCACTTATATTTGTCCAACATTCAAACCTTTTCTCTCAAGCTCCAAACCTCCGAAATTATTTCATAATATCAGTCAAGAACCAAGCCCCACGAACAACCATAACAAAAACAGGAGCCAAAATCAGAATTGATCAAAGAAGGTATAAACCCTAGCCAAGAAATCTGTCCAACGATTTGTTGTTTGATGTTAAATTTTTTTTGTTAAACATGTTGTATAAGGTGTCTAAGGATGATCTGGGTTGCTAGATGTTAGATCCATAACATCTAGAGGCTCGGATTTGAAGATTTACAAAATCTGGAAAAAAGTTCAACAAATCGTCGACGACAATGAAATGTCGGTCGTATGAGATCTCAGACGTGTTTGATTTTTGTGTTTTAAATGTTGTAGCTTGTAGTGTGTCATGAGATTTGTGTTCTAAAATTCATAGGAGGTCCAGATCAGCCCTAGATTGATAGGTATTATTGGTCAAAGGTCGTTAACCGACCATGACCGGACCATTTCTGGGCAACCTAGAAATGGGTTTTCAGTGTCTAACGAGTTATTGATGATCCTTGATCTCGCTTCTGGATGTTGATTTGTTGTTTATGTTGTAATAAATTTGTACTATGGTATATGGACTTCAAGATTAAGCTTGTAGATCGCCTAAATATCTAATGGATCGAAGTCAGTGGAAGGTCAAACTAGGCGAGAAGATCACGAACTTAGTTTTCTGCAAACCCGTAAAACTTAAGTGCATGATCTCTGACAAGATTTGACCAGCTTATATCTTTTGATTTTGTTGTTGTTTATTCGGTTTTATGTAATGGATCTCTAGACGTACATGTTATCGACATACTGCATGCATTAGTTCACACAAAACGCACAAGAATCACCTGTTATAGAAGGCCAAAAATGGACAGACAATTTGTTCTTCATTTCTGGGTAACCCAGAAATGAAGAACATGTCTGACAGCTTGTTTGAGATATCAGATCTCTTTGGTTATGCATGCTATGATCCTGTTTATTGTTGTATCTTGTAGTCTTGCATTCGAACTACATTATATGAGCAACAAAATTTCCAGAAACACATCACACACTAAATTATGAATGGTCAAACTTAGTAGCTCGGTAACTGCTTATGATTTTCTGGGTTGCATGAAGAACACGAAGAACACTTATAAATGACGGTTATATCGCTATAAATGCCTTCAATGACAGACTTAATTAAAATTAATTAATTATTTTCAAAAATATTTAAAATAGTAATTAATTTTCAAAATTACAAAAATTATTTTAAAAATTATTTTTAAGTTATAAAAATTAAATATTAATAATTTGAAATATTTTCATAAATATTAGCAATTATTTAAATATTATTGATAATTAATTTATTTATTAAATGCATTAAATAAATTAATTAAAAATGATTTTATTATATTAAAAATCATTTTAAATGATAATAAGTTATTTAAAATATTTTAAGTTATAAAATATAACTTTTAATATTTTAAAGCAAATTTCATTAATTATTTAATATTAATGATCATTAAGTTATTTACTAAATAAATTAATTAAAATGATTTTATTATATTAAAATCATTTTAAATGATAATAAGGTATTTAAAAATATTTTAAGTTATAAAATATAACTTTTAATATTTAAAGGTAAATTTCATTAATTAATTATTATTAATGATATTAAAGTTATTTAATAATTATGTTAAATAATTTAGTTTAAAATGATTTTTTTATATTATAATAATCATTTTAATTGAAAATAAAGTGTTTAAAGATATTTTAAGTTATAAAATATAACTTTTAATATTTAAAGGATAATTTCATTAATAATTTAATATTAATGATTATTAACTTATTATTAAAGATATTAAATTTATTTAATAATTATATTAAATAAATAGTTTTAAAATGGTTTTATCAATTTAAAAATCTTTTAAAAAGGATATAAATGAATTAAAAATATTTTAAGTAATGATTAAAGACTTTTAATATTTTGATAAATAGAACATTAATACTTTAATATTAATGGTAATTATTTAAAAATAATTTTAAATATTTTAAAAATCATTTAAGGGTAATATTATTACTTTAAAAGTATTTCAAGTTATTATAAATAACGTTAATATTTTAGAAATGATTTCATTAATAGTTTAATATTAATTAAATATTAATGATAATAAAATTATTTAATATTTAAATTATTTAATAATGATTCCGATGTTTGAAAATTCATGATAAATTATAATAAATGTTTTAAAATTATATTAAGTCATTTTAAAATAATATGACTGGTATTAATAGATATTGAGTTACAGAATAGAGTCTTAGACTCGATATTTGCTTCGATAAAACCGCTTTTACAATCGGCATATTTTTTAAAATTGATCTGGACTTAGATAAATTGATTAAATATAAGTGATTATTTGTGATTCAATGGTTATTAAACATATGTGCCAATGTTATTAGGGTATGTGCTGACTGCAATAAGCAGTGTTATGTGTTATAATATGATATTCTAATCAGTAAAATGATCTTATTACTGATAGGTGGTTATATAAAAGATAAAACTAAGTTACAAATTGTAAGCAGCGCTTCAGGCAAGTATCTTATATTTGCATTTTCTTTATGCAATGGACATGAGTAAGAATGTTTCTAAACTATATTATTACTGTACAGATTATTAACCTTATATTATATACGCTCGTTGATTATCAACATGTTAGTATATGGTAATTCAGATATATATTCTGTTCGTTAATTTCTATAAATGGTTATACAAGTGTCCCCACTTGGATAATCATTGTATTTAATCACATGTTGATATACCTTTGTCAATTACCCGTATACATATATGTTGAATTATAGATTATTGTTGAACAAGATAAAACCTTTGATTTGGAACCCAGATAGGTATGAACATCCCTACACGGGAAAACTTTTATGCGCCCAAGGCGGACAGAGTGAATGATACCCTCATTCTTGCATGTAGTATTGATCAATGCAGGGCATAACGGGCTGATCACCCCCCGTGCCCGTAAGTTATGACGGTTTGCAGATGAATTTCTGTTTAACCTATTTGAAAATTGAAAACAATGTTCATAGCATGTCAACTAAACCCTATTTATAGTCAGTACGTAGTTTCAAAGATTTGGTATAGAATTGATATATTATTATCATTGATACAGATTACTTCACAACTGTTGAATCGTTGTAGAAGGGTAGTATAAAGAAAATATTTAAATTCTTTCATCTTATATATATATATATATATATATAATTGCTATTACTTATTGGGCACTCTAATGCTCATCCTTGCTTAATTTAAATGTTTTCAGCTAAGTGTGAAGAATCAGAAAGCTCATGCAGAAACAAAGGAAAAGGAAAACTAACCAAATAAGATTTGTGGTATTCTATGTAATAGTTTGAGACTATTAAGATAATGATATATATATTATGTAACACCCCAGTCCCACATCGAAAGATAGGGGGAAAATTTGTCTGCATATAAGGAAATAAGTTACTACCAATAGTACCTTCAAGTCATGACCTTTTGGGAGCCTGTGGTGGGATAAGATGACCCAAGAAGATACTATTGGGCCAGTAGTTTGAGGCCTTATTGTGATGAATTTGATTCGATTCGGACTTGGGATTTGACCCAAGATTTGTTCCGGACTCGGGATTTGACCCGGGTTGTTTCATATTATCTATCATGATATGTAATGAATGTAATAAAGGTTACGTACTTGGGAGCTAGACTCTGATAATTATGTAAATTAAGTTTGAACTTTATATTATTGTTATTATTATTAGTATTATTCCGCTCATACAAATGGTATCGTAAAGCACCGAGTTCGGGTTTCAAGTACCCGAATTTAGGGGCTCTACATTATGAGGCGTAGATTAAAGTTTATATTACAACTACTATGAATTGCTATGTGACTAATAGTTGATGTGTATGATTATATAATTGTGTAGGGCACGTGAAGTGCAGATATCTGTAAGCTATTAAACTGTTATTGGTAAACAACGATCAAGGCAAGTCTTTCAGTTCCTATTTGCTATGTGAACTTGATGATGAACTATTTTAGTTCTTTATTATAAATATTATGATGTGTTATATATATGTTGAAAACATGGAACGTTAAAGTCAACATCTGACTACGTTGATTGAGTAATGAATGCTGATTGAGTAAGGAACTCAATCTTTATATTTGATATTTGAACAGCAGCATGTATGTTATGTTAGTTCAATGTTTAAGAGATATATGTTGGGCATGTTATTATATGTTACGCGATGCATGAAAACTATTAAATTTTGTTGGGCTGTCGAGCTCAACCTTGCAAATAACCATTTTTGGAGGTTATAGATTGAAGATGTCACTATGTGCTACTTGAATGAAGTGGTTCAGAAATATTATACGAAGATGGATATTTTAGTTAAAGTTGTTATTTCCTTAAAACATGATTAAGACTCATGAGATGTATTAAATTTTTTTGATGTATAGTTTTATATTGAGTTGTAAAGCTAGAGTTAGAGTTATCTGATATGTAAAGGTTATCGGATTGAAATGTAAAATTTTATATGATAACAGTGATAAAATGAATAATGAGTCCTCATTACATTTATTATCACACTATTTTATAGAATAGTGAGGACTACTATGACACCATCTCGGACCATCACTCCGTATCCCGACTAGTCCCGGCTACGTTCTTATTTCCTGAAGAGAATAATGAAAGTAAAAGGGTGAGCTCAACTAGCCCAGTAAAAAATATTATGACTAAGATAATGCAGAATAAATTATCATTAGCCTTTAACAATGTTAAACTGATAGAATACAATAGACATCAAGTTTAACTGCAGCGGAATAAGCAATCCATTAGAAGAGTCAAGTAGAGCATAATATCTACTACCTTCTATGTTTTACAATGTTTTCATTAATTTTTATCGCTGAGACTCAGCTTCATAAATAAACCACATCATCTAATCATCACTGCACTACGGGCCAAGGATATTCATTAAATCATCAATGGTCATGACTACACCGAATAATCCCTAGTCATAATCATACCAAAAACTGCCTATCAATACACTACAGGCCACTTAGGACTTTTACCACATCATTCGTCACATTACGGTCATGATTATACCGAATAATCCCTTGTCATAATCATACCAAGTCCATCTATGCACGTATGCCAAAGATGACTTTCAACATAATATAAACATGAGGATGATGACAATTACATAATAATTCAATAAAACAAGTTCAAGAATTAATTTATCCAGAAACCAACAACGTCCAAATTGTCAACATGATACTGCTTTGTGGAGAAAAATTTAAGAATGCTAAGAAGAATATTTCCATGAACAGATACTGGATGAAGCGCAAATATCCAGGATATTCTACTAATTTCATGGAGTATAAAAGTCAAAACTTTAATCAACTGAGTATAATAGAATATATGAAACTACAAATGGATTTTCACCCGCCGTGCGGTAATTCACGTAGACAGATCATTTCCATAATTTAAAAAGGAATGGATACAAAGGATCATTCACCATGCATGTGGTAATCCACATGTACAAAGTTATTACAACAGAATAATAATGAATGGAATAATGTAAGATTCACCACGCGTGTAATAGATCGCATGCATGTTTATTCCCAATGTAATAATAAATAATGGAACTGTGTCACGCGTAAACGCACGTATGTGATATTTCGGCGTAATAATAAATAATGGAACCAGTCATGCGTAAAAGCACGTATGTGATATTCGGCGTAATAATAAAGAATGGAATAATAGAATAATTTCACTATGTATGTGGTACTTCGCATATACAGGTTATTCCAACATAATAATAAAGAATGGAATAACAGAAGAATTTCACCATGTATGCGGTACTTCGCATATACAGGTTATTCCAACAGAATAATAAGGAATAGAATAACAATAGCTCTCTTCATGAATACGAAAGAAATAATACCCCTTACCTTAGAATAAAGCTGGATACTGGAATAGAGAAGTAGCAAACTTCTCTTCTTCTTTCTCTCTATAATTTCTATCTATAATAAATGATCTATAGCTTTAGTGAATTGGTGAGAAATGAAGGAAGAATGAGCTTCTATTTATAGGAAATTATAGTTTCGATAATTGCACGTTTTGGGGCTCGAAATATTACAGTACAATACCTCCAACTTTTCTTTCATTTTTAATTTAGTCCTGCAAGTATTATCAAACTTGCACCACCTTCCCTAATAGTAAATAATGTGAATCAATAGTTCAATCATGTGAATCAATAGTATAATCATGTGAAAAATATGAATTACAGTATAGTATCTCCATCTATACCTCCATTTTTAACTTAGTCATGCAAGTATTAGCAATCTTGCACCAACTCCCCTAATAGTACATGAATGTGATTCAATAGTACACACATGTGAACAAATAGTTATATAAGCATGTGAATTAGTAGCAATTAATTGCTCATTTATCCGATAAATTACCCGATTTATCAATATAACCCCCAGACATCAATTATCATCGGAATAGATGTCGATTTCCACTAACACTAATAATCCCAACACAATGAAACTGTCAAATTCATCTTTAATCAACACGAACTTATTCATCATTAATATTATAACTCACAATATTTAACAACCAGCCTCGCTCCTCGTGAAAAAGGGGTTTTCATTAAGGATTTCTCCTTATCATGCCGCAATTAGGTGACCAAACCTCTCCTCGATGTAACTTCTAGACATTGTAAATATTACAATTTAATAATATGAATAACTTTGTTGTCTCAATTAATTATTTAATAATATATCATATAATGCAGATGATACTGTGACAATAATCGAATCAATAATATGAGAGATATGATGCAGTAATTACTATAGCAATAATTGAGTATAACTGATTGACTTCTCACGTAAGCATCAATAACCAATACCGTGTGTTACTACGCAACCACGCCAGACATCGCATTTTTTACTACCGTAGTTCAACAGTTTTAACGGTAACACTTCCGCCGTTATTTTTATAAAAAGATAATTCTGTCATTTTCTTACTACGACAATTCTTCCGTTGTGGGGTCCACTAATTATTGTGTTGTCGTACGATTATTCCCTGTTAAAATGAATATTCCCCGACCAATCGAATATTATATAACCACTTGCTTACTTTGCAAAATTTATAAATATTACCCACAACTATAACATTATATCATATCCACACCATAATATTCAAAAATATATTTCGAGAGAAATTAATCTTTATTCATAAAAGTTGGGGTCTTACAACCTCCCCTTCTTATGAAATTTCGTCCTCAAAATTAGGGTACATACCTGGTATATCGAAGAGGTGAAGATATCTTGACTTCATCTCAGATTCTAACTACCAGATCATTTCTTCCACATCGTGGTTTCTCCACAAAACTTTGACTTGAGGTATAACCTTGGAGCGTAGAATATGATCCTTCTTATCCAAGATTTTAACAGGTAACTCTTCATACGTTAAATCTTCCTCTATCTGGTCTGTTTCTAATTCAATAATGTGGTTTGGGTCTTTCACATATTTACGTAACATAGATATATGAAAAATGTTATGAACACGAGACATACTTAGCGGTAAGGCGAGTCTATAGGCCATAGTTCCTACTCGATCGAGGATTAAAAATGGGCCAATGAATCGAGGGTTGAGCTTTCCTCTCTTTCTAAATCTCGTAACTCCTTTCCATGGAGCAACACATAACAACACATGATCTCCAATATTGAATTTCACGTCCTTTCGATGAAGATCAGCATAACTCTTTTGTCGATCTTGTGAGATTTTTATACGTTGTCGGATCGTTTAAATCTTTTTTGTAGTCATACATACCGAATCCGGTCCTAATAACGTTGCTTCACCCACCTCATCCCAGCATACTGGAGAATGACACTTTCTTCCATACAACGCCTTAAATGGAGCCATGACAATACTTGCTTGATAACTGTTGTTGTAGGAAAACTCCACCAGTGGTAAGAACTTGTCCCAAATTCCTTTGAAGTCAAGGACACGGAGTCTTAATAAATCTTCAAGAGTTTGAATAGTCCTTTCCGATTGCCCATTCGTTTGAGGATGATATGCCGAACTAAATCATAAATCTGTGCCCATAGCGTTTTGCAAACTAACCCAAAATCTTGAAGTGAATCTTGGGTCTTGATCAGAAACTATGGATACTGGTATACCATGCAATCTTACAATCTCGTTTATATACATACTAGCAAGACATTCAAGTCTATAAGTTTCTCGTATCGGTTAGAAATGAGCAGACTTGGTCAATCTATCAACAATGACCCAAATCGCATCTATGCCTTGAGAAACCTTGGGAAGACCAGTAACGAAATCCATGGTAATGTGCTACCACTTCCATTCGGAATTTCAAGTGGTTGCAATAGACCTTTTGGCACTTGATGCTCCGCCTTGACTTCGTTGACAAGTTAGACACCTTGAGATAAACCCCGCTATCTCTCTCTTCATATTACTCCACCAAAATGTATGTCGAAGATCACGATACATTTTGGTACTCCCAGGATGGATTACAAATGGTGTGTTGTGCGCCTCCATCGTGATTTTATACTTCAATTCAGAATCGTTAGAAACACAAAGTCTGGAGTTGACTCAAAGTATTCCTTCTTCATCGATTCTTGCTTTCGGAATAGCACCTTCTTTTACTTTCTTCTTCATATGCATCAGGTCCAGGTCTGTAGTTTGAGCAGCTTTAACTTATCGATTAAAGTCTATTCTACTCGTATATTCGCCATCATCACATGGGTCCCTGGAGTCTTTAACTCTATCTCCATCCTTTGTAAGTCATACAAAATGGGTCTTTGCGTTGACAATATCACACTCGTACCCGCATATGATCTTCTACTCAATGTGTCAGCTACTATGTTCGCTTTTTCAGGATGGTATTGAATGGTATGATCATAATCTTTCAACAGCTCAAGCCAACGTCGTTACCGCATGTTGAGTTCATTCTGAGTGAAGAAATATTTGAGGCTTTTATGATACGTATAGATCTCCACCTTCTATCCATACAGGTAGTGCCTCCAAATCTTAAGCGCAAAAACAACTGCTGCCAACTCTAAATCATGAGTAGGATAATTCCTCTCATATTCTTTGAGTTGTCGTGAGGCATAGGCTATGACTTTCCCATGTTGCATGAGAACACATCCTAACCCTTTGCCTGAAGCATCACTATAGATGACAAATCCCTCCGAGCCAGATGGTATTGTCAAAACAGGTGCTAAAATGAGTCTTCTCTTGAGTTCTTGAAAACTCTTCTCACATTCCTCGCTCCAACCGAACTTTGTATCTTTTCGAGTCAGCTGAGTTAATGGAGTAACGATTTAAGAAAACCCTTCTACAAATCTCCGATAATAACCAGCTAAGCCGAGAAAGCTACGTACTTCGGTCACTGATTTAGGTTGCTCCCAGCTTTAAATTGCTTCAATCTTTGTCGGGTCAACAGATATCCCATGATTTGATATCATGTGCCCAAGGAATGAAACTTCCTCAAGCCAGAACTCGCATTTCTTCAACTTGACATATATCTTATTTTCACGAAGCTTTTGGAGTATCAACCTCAAGTGTTGTTCATGGTCTTCATGGGTTTTGGAGTATATGAGGATGTTATCAATAAAGACGACCACAAAGTGATCTAAATATTCCTTGAATACTCGGTTCATCATATCCATGAAGGCAGCAGGAGCATTAGTCAACCCAAAAGACATGACTAGGAATTCATAATGCCCGCATTTAGTTCTCGAAAGCGCTTTGGAATGTCATCAGTTTTAATCTTCAACTGATGATATCAGAATGAAGATCAATCTTTAAAAAGAATTTGGCTCCTTGTAACTGGTCAAATAGGTCATCAATGCGAGGTAACGGGTACCTATTTTTGATGGTGACATGATTCAACTCCCGATAATCAATACAAAGTCGCATACTTCCATCTTTCTTCTTCACGAATAGAACAGGAGCACCCCAAGAAGACGTACTAGGACGAATGAAACCGATGTCTAATAATTCCATAAGTTGGGTTTTTAACTCCTGAAGTTCAATAGGAGCCATTCAATATGGGGCTTTGGAAATGGGTTTTGTACCGGTTTCAAGGTCGATACAAAATTCAATTTCACGCTCTGGGGGTAGGCTAGGAAGTTCTTCAGAGAATACGTCAGGAAATTTATTAACAATAGAAATATCATTCAAATCTGACATATTTTTATTTAAATCCGTGACATGGGCTAAGAAAGCTTGGCATCTATTTTTTAATAAACGAATAGCTTTATGGCTTGATATGACAGTGAATGATTTTAGTGGTTTGGTTGCTTGAATTCGTATAATAGGTTGGGTAGGAATATTAAAGCTAACAACCTTACAAAAACAATCAATTTTAGCATGATGAGTAGTTAACCAATCAATCCCTAAAATAACATCAAATGCAAGTATTTTCAAAGAAATAAGATCGACAGGTAACGTGCGATTACCGATTTGAATCAAACAAGACTTATAAACCGTGGATGTAATGAAGGTTTCTCCCAACGGAGTTTCAACAGATAAGTCAAAGTCTAATTTTTTTGGAGTCAAATTTAAACATTGAGCGTAAGTAGGAGAAATAAAGGAATGGGTAGAACCAGTATCAAATAAAGTATAAACTTCGCTGTAGTTTATGATTAGCTTACCCGTGATCACCTCATTCGGATTCCTCGCTTTTTGGGAGGTTACGACAAACGCTCTCCCTTGAACTACCGGTTTTGTCTTGTCTGGGACACCCTTTGATGCCTCCATCCCAGCTGGACTTGACTTTGGTGCATGACAAAATCGGGCTAGGTGACCTTCTTTTCCACAATTGTAACATGTTTTGGACTGCATCACGTAGTTTGGACTGATATGTCCCTCCCTTCTGCATTTGAAGCATACGACCGGTGGTCGTTCTCCTTCCTTAACAACAGGTGTTGGTGCTGACGTCTTTCCATCTTTGTTGAATCTCCTCTTCTTGAAATGTCCACTCTTATTATCATGGCCATGATTACCACTGAAGTGATTATCATTTCTGGCATGTTGATTCCCTCCACGTTTGTTGTCACCGCTTCGATGACTGCTACCACTGGTATTATTATTTTGCTGGTTGCACTCTCTTGGTTGAGTTGACTCATTATCGTGCTCCAATAACTGAGCCTGTTAACAACATCTGAATACAAACAAAGTTTGTGAGAAATAAGGTATTGACGTATCTCGGGTTTCAAACCTCTTAGAAATATTCGCGTCATTCTCTTCTCATTATCAACTAAGTGGGACGCAAACTGGGACAGCTCAGCAAACTTGGCTTCGTACTGCGACACGGTCATGTTGTTTTGCTCCAGCTTGATGAACTCTACCTCTTTCATGTGACGAATACTTTCGGGAAAGTACTTGTCATTGAACAGTTCTTGGAAATTCTCCCAAGTCATCTTCAGTGCAGCAGGTTGAGTATGCTTTACAGAAACCCACCAGTAATCTGCCTCTGCTCGCAACATGAAGGTGGCAAAGGGAACCTTTTGCTCCTCGGAGCATCCTAAGACATCAAATATCTTGTAAATCTGTTTTATCCATATCTCCGCCTTAAGTGGTTTTGGCTCTCCAAAAAACTCCGGTGGTCCCAGCTCCTTCAACTGTTTAGCAGTGACCGTCCGAGAGTTACCAGTGCTTCCACCCGTATTTTGGACAGGAGCCGCTCTCGCCTAATGTTGCATAAATTACATAAAACCTCTGAACATTCCATTGTTCATCATTTGGTCAGTGTTGTTGATTGCATAAGGATTGTCGCCTTCCTGATGCACATCATCCTGATTATTGATCTGTGGAGACTCAACGGTCACCTGTGCTCCATTGCTATTCTCAACATTCTCGGATGTCATTTTCAAATACTGCCACAAAACAAGGGTTAATTGACATGTCACATATAATCCCTATACTCTAACCAACCAATTAAATATCAAATAAACTTAGGTAGGTCATACTAGCGAAGGAATTCCCCGTCTCTCCCTTCTAGTTCTTGTCTCACATCTCAGCCAGGGATCATATCCCTAAGCTTTGATACCAACTGTGACACCCCCAAAATAGGTATACATCACCCATCTTGAGTCGCCAAATACATGGTACAGAATACAAATACAAACTTAATTATACAACTGACGTGTAATATATAACAAAACATAGATGAGAGTTTAAACAGGAATATTTCTTTCTAGCCAATATCCACTCTCAAATAGAGTCCTCATTACATTTATTATCACACTATTTTATAGAATAGTGAGGACTACTAATACTCCATCTCGGACCATCACTCCGCTCCCCAGACTAGTCCTAAAATTACGTTCATTTCAAGAGAACAAAGTGAAAGAAAGGGTGAGCTCAACTAGCCCAAAGAAGAAATATTATGACTGAGATAATAATGCGAATAAATTATCATTAGTCTTTAACAATGTTAAACTGATAAAATACAATAGACATCAAGTTTAACTGCAGCGGAATAAGAAATCCATTAGAAGAGTCAAGTAGAGCATGATATCTACTATCTTCTATGATTTAAAATGTTTTTATCAATTTTTATCGCTGAGACTCAGCTTCATAAATAAACCACATCATCTAATCATCCATGCACTACGGGCCAAGGATATTCATTAAATCATCAATGGTCATGACTATACCGAATAATCCCTAGTCATAATCATACCAAAAACTATCCATCAATGCACTACAAGCCACTAAGGACTTTTACCACATCATTCGTCACATTACGGTCATGATTATACCGAATAATCCCTTGTCATAATCATACCAAGTCCATCTATATACGTAAGCCAAAGATGACTTTCAACATAATATAAACATGAGGATGATAACAATTACATAATAATTCAATAAAACAAGTTCAAGAATTAATTTATCTAGGAACCAACAACGTCCAAATTGTCAACATGATACTGCTTTGTGGAGAAAAATTTAAGAATGCTAAGAAGAATATTTCCATGAACAGATACTGGATGAAGCGCAAATATCCAAGATATTCTACTAATTTCATGGAGTATAGAAGTCAAAACTTTAATCAACTGAGTATAATAGAATATATGAAACTACAAATGGATTTTCACCCGCCGTGCGGTAATTCACGTAGACAGATCATTTCCATAATTTAAAAAGGAATGAATACAAAGGATCATTCACCATGCATGTGGTAATCCACATGTATAAAGTTATTACAACAGAATAATACGAGAATGGAATAATGTAAGGATTCACCATGCGCGTGCGATAGATATTTGAGACAAGTTATTCCTAACGAATAATAAATAATGGAACGAATTCACGCGTAAACGCATGCACGGGATATTTCGACGTAATAATAAATAATGGAACCAGGTCATGCGTAAAAAGCACGTATAGGATATTCACGCGAATAAAAAAGAATGGAATAATAGAATAATTTCACTATGTATGCGGTGATTAGACATATCTATACAGTTATTCCAACATAATAATAAAGAATGGAATAACAGAAGAATTTCACCATGTATGCGGTACTTCGCATATACAGGTTATTCCAACAGAATAATAAGGAATAGAATAACAATAGCTCTCTTCATGAATACAAAAGAAATAATACCCCTTACCTTAGAATAAAGCTGGATACTGGAATTGAGAGGTAGCAAACTTCTCTTCTTCTTTCTCTCTATAATTTCTCTCTATAATAAATGCTCTATAGCTTTAGTGAATTGGTGAGAAATGAAGGAAGAATGAGCTTCTATTTATAGGAAAATATAGTTTCGATAATTGCACATTTTGGGGCTCGAAATATTACAGTACAATACCTCCAACGTTTCTTTCATTTTTAATTTAGTCCTGCAAGTATTATCAAACTTGCACCACCTCCCCTAATAGTAAATAATGTGAATCAATAGTTCAATCATGTGAATCAATAGTATAATCATGTGAAAAATATGAATTATAGTATAGTACCTCCATCTATACCTCCATTTTTAACTTAGTCATGCAAGTATTAGCAATCTTGCACCAACTCCCCTAATAGTACATGAATGTGATTCAATAGTACACATATGTGAACAAATAGTTATATAAGCATGTGAATTAGTAACAATTAATTGCTCATTTACCCTATAAATTACCCGATTTATCAATATAAGCCCAGACATCAATTACCATCGGAATAGATGTCGATTTCCACTAACACTAATAATCCCAACACAATGAAACTATCAAATTCATCTTTAATCAACACGAACTTATTCATCATTAATATTATAACTCACATTATTTAACAACCAGGTCGTTCCCAGGAAAGAGGGGGCTTTCCGATAAGGATTTCTCCTTATTGGCGCGTAATTAGGTGACCAAACCTCTCCTTGACAGAACTTCTAGATATTGTAAATATTGTAATTTAATAATATGAATAACTTTGTCGTCTCAATTATTGATTTAATAATATATCATATAATGCAGATGATACTGTGACAATAATCGAATCAATAATATGAGAGATATGATGCAGCAATTACTATAGCAATAATTGAGTATAACTGATTGACTTCTCATGTAAGCATCAATAACCAATACCGTGTGCTATTATGCAACCACGCCAGACATCTTTATTTCTTACTACCGGGTAGTTCAACAGTTTTAACGGTAACACTTCCACCGTTATTTTTATAAAAAGATAATTTTGTCATTTTCTTACTATGACAATACTTCCGTTATGGGGTCCACCAAAGATTGTGCCATCGTACGAATATTCCCTGTTAAAATGAATATTTCCCGACCAATCGAATATTATATAACCACTTGTTTACTTTGCAAAATTTATAAATATTACCCACAACTATAACATTATATCATATCCACACCATAATATTCAAAAATATATTTCGAGAGAAATTAATCTTTATTCAATAAAGTTGGGGTCTTACAACGAGAGTATATTCGTGACATGAGGGAGGAGACTAGCATGCTCCTGGCTGACCAACTGGCGTGTTACTTGATGCTGATAAGTCACCAATTCTGCCAATTACTCAATTTGTTTGCACAGAGCTTTCATCTTACGTTCCATTGCAAACTGAAATTTGGCATAATCCAATTTGTCAACACCGTCTTTGGTGGTCTGAGATGATTATCCATTGAAATTGGAACTCTGTCCATTGCTCCAATTAATCATGTTGACCTCTTCTTCTTTGTGTTGAGGAAGAGGATTGTCTTGTACGTGAGGTTTATCTGGTTTGGTGACCACGATCTCACCATTGTCTATCAGGTCTTGGATCTTGTGTTTCAAGGGCCGATAATCCTGAGTATCATATCCAGGTGCCCGGGCATGATAAGCACATTTTTGAGAAGCATTGAAACCCCATCCATTAGGGCTGACTGGTGGAAGAAGATGCGTGATTTTCTTCTGTGTTGTCAGAAGAGTGAGAATATTCTCGAGTGAGTCCCCTAAGGGTGTGAACACTCGAGGGCATTTGACTTCTCCACCTTTTGGCATTGGAGGGTTTGAAGATTGTGCTTGAAAGGGAGTATAACTTCTCCTTTGGATAGGCATGTTCTGATTTCCTTTTTGACCCTATAGTATCAGGGAAACATCTTCTTCTTTCTTTTTATGGACCCTCCGGGGATTGTTTCCATAATTTCTGGATTGGATGTGCTCAGCAACAGCTTTAAGGGCAGCTAGGTCTTGAATTTTTTTCGGACTTCAATCCCATCTCAGTCATCTCCCCATGTTTGACCATTTCAAAAAATGGTTTACCGATGCTGGGTAAAACTCTTTCATAGAAAGGAGCTTCTTGTATGTCTATGAAAGTCATGACCATTTCTGATTCTGTCATGGAAGGAATTTGGGCAGCCAGGCATCTCCACCTTTGAGCATACTCTCTGAAAGACTCGTTAGACTATTTCTTGACCTTGGTAATTTGATACTGGTCAGGAGCCATCTAAGACCGGAAGTTGTATTGTGTGAGGAAGGCATGTGTTAGCTCTTCCCAGCTATAGATCTTTGAGTTGTCTAATCTGGTGTACCACGAACGAGCTTCTCCAGTTAGAATCTTCTGGAACAGCTGCATTCTGAGCCTCTCGTCCTCTGCATAAGATCCGAGTTCTCCGATAAACACCTTAAAATGTGTGTAAGGATCTCCTAACCCGTCATATTTTTCGAAGTCAGGAGTCTTAAACTGTTCTAGATAATGAACACCAGGGAAAATGCAAAGGTCAGCATATGAAACACTCTCGTGTGTTCCAATTCCTTTGATAGCACGAAGGGTCTCTTCCATTTGAAGGACTTTCTTTCTGATGTCACCGGTGTCTGGATCTCCTGTGAGATGGGTGGCATCATGAATTTTGTTGGTTATATCCAACTGCAGTTCAGGTATCGTAATGACCTGGGTTCCCCCTTGTATAGAGGATTTAGCATGTACGGGTATCTTTGGACCCTGAGTAGATTGGTGTAGTTCTTTAAGCAGAACAGCCAAATCGGTAATTTGTTTGCTTAATCCATCGAATTCTTTTCATGAGAAATGGATTAAGGTCGATCCGGCCGTCGATGACAACATGATTGATTGTAAAGCTTGCAGACCTTTTTTGGATTTTCAATGGGGTAGGTGGGTCCGAGTGGTTCCATGTGAAAGACTTGCATAGTTTAGTCTTTAGGGAATGTATAAAAATAACATGCTATGTGATGTTTCCGTTTTAGGAATTTTATCCTGCAAAACGGATGTCAGTTGTTTGTAATACAGGATAACATGTTAAATTAAATATGTATGTGTACACATTTCTTCATATTTCTCATTACATGGAGATATATATGGAATGAAATTACAAGTAATTGTGTTTACAAGTTATTAAAAATGAGAAAGCATGAAGAGACTTTCCTCTGTATTGGGTTTATCAGAGACTGACCTATCTTAGGTTACACTCGTGGAGTTTTCACATGAAGGTTCCCAAATTATCGCAATTTACTCAACGGAAAATTAACCCGGTCTTTCAACTGGAGCGAATTTGGGTGGTGCCTTTCCTGAGCCTCGCGGGAATTAGTCTTCCTACGAGTCCAGTAACCAAACACCGACAGAATAGTCTCCTGGTGGAGGGACCACATAACATACATTCACATACATCGCGTCTTACCGTATGGAAATGATGACACGTGCGAAGCACTAATATCACAAGCAAATATGGTGCGAAGCACTAAGTGCAATAAGTAAATGCATTCGTACACATTCATCATAAATGTAAATGCAACATCCACACACAAGCAGATAATAGTTTTGAAAAAATTTGAAGTAGCGGATTAAGTCCTCTTACTGGAGTCCCCAGCAGAGTCGCCACCTGTCGACGTCGGGATTTTTAGTTATCCCTTTCCGTTACTTGTTCTTTGGTGTTCTCATGTTAGGTGAGATTTGTTTGAAAAAATAAATGAAAAAGGTCCGACATGTATAATGTCGACGATGGACTGTTAAGAGTCACCAGTTAGTTTTTTAAATGGTTGTACCAACACAACCGAGAAAATATTTGCACATTGACCCAGTGATGTGACACTGCTAAACGGGTCGGTGAAACCGAGATTCGTTAGGATTCGGGGACTTGATTATGCGAAGGGAAGGTGTTAGGCACCCCCCGACATCCGTGTTACCACGGTGACCGCCTCTTTTCAATAAACTATTATCTGAATGTGTGTGTGTGTGTGTGTGTGTGTGGGTCAATGTGTTGTTTATTTGGAAGTGGTGCGAGGCCTCGTTCGTACCTATATACACAGGGTTTGAGTTTATGTGAAAATTCAATTTTAGCAAGATATGGCAGTGATGTTTTATTAAAGATGTGACGCCCCCAAAATAGGTCCATTCCATCCAACCCATTCTGAGTCGTCAAATACATGGTACAGAAATAACTACAACTTATTATTACAACATATAAACTGTGAGTTTAAATACAGATATTGCCATCTAGACAATATCCACACGCAAACAAATTCTCATCATAATTATTGATACATTATTTTACAAAATGGTGAGGACTACTAAACAACTCTCTCTAGAACCTTCATTCCATACCCACAAGTAGTACTCGCTACATTCTCGCCTCCTTAGAAGAAAAATGGAACAACAAGGAAAAGGGTGAGCTCAACTAGCCCAAAGAAAGAATATTATGACTAAGATAATATACAACAAATTATCGTTAGTCTCAACAGGGAAAAATCTAATAGAATACAATACACAACCGGTTTTAAATCAATCTTCGCAATGAAATAATAATTCATTAGAAGAGTTAAGTAGAGAATGCAAACTACTATCTTCTATGTATGAATTTAAAAGTTCATCGTCGATATTTTATCCTGTAACATCAATCAATATATATCCGAATTAAATATTCATCTTTGCACTACAGTGCCAAAGATATTCATCAGATTAATCATGTTCATCTAAACACTGCTTCATCTTTTTGCACTACGGCCAAAGATATTAATCGATTAGTCATGTTTATCTCAACACATACATCTTTGCACTACGGCCAAAGATATTCATCAAGAAATCATTCATCTTTTTACTACAGGCCAAAGATATTCAAGAATATCATCATTTAGACCGAGGATGATGAAAAATATTTTAAAAAAAAACGAATCCGGTTGAAACAAAAGAACAAATATTAAGGATTCGTATTTTAAACAATCCAAGTTCAAAAATACTTCATAAGTAATCGAGTGGAGTAAAATTCAAGAATGATCAAAACATAGATACAATCAAAGCTAGTATCCATAATAGATATTTTGGACAAAAAGAAGAAATTTCATTTTTGGTGAATAGTCTTCAGTATTAAGTGAATAGTGCCGTATACGTGAATAAGAACTCAGACACAAAAAGATAGAAATTTCACAAAAAAAACATCTTCACGCTTAAATGAATAGTACTTTGAATAGTAACTCATGAATAGTAACTTCGTGAATAAAAGAACTCATGAATAAGTAACCCCAACATGAAAAAGTTCCAAATTTGATAAAAAGTTCCAACCAATATTTCAGCATAATGATATTGAAGAAATAATATCATTTGAGAAGAAAATAACATCCCTTACCTCGAAAGACAGTACTTCTAGTTGAAACACCGGATATAGGCTATGACTTGAACTTGCACCGTATAGAAATACTCAAAGTATACTCAAAATACTCACAAGAATACGCTTGATAATAAAGAGAGAGAAAACTTCAGTTTCTGGTGTGATTTTCAAATCTAACCTAAGCACCCTATTTATAGGAAAATGCTTAGAACACCAAAGTAGAAAATTTAATAAATTAATATTATTTATTTTTTTCAACATCTTCCTACTCATCAAGCATCTGAATTCAGCAACTTGACATGTGTTAAAGATGCCCACCAAACACAAAAAACGTTTTTCTTATTTTAAATATTTTAAACTTCCAAAAATCAATTATTTCGGAGCTTCGGAACTTCAATAATTCATAATAAATAGACCTTTTATCATAAAATTCGAATCTTGCGATTTTATAGGAAATTCAATTCTCTGACAACTTTGCGAGAAGAAAGTTTTTCCAAATTCCAAATGTAAATTGACCAAAATCCACAAACCAGAGCGATATTTACATTTATAATCAAATTTCTATTCGATAATTGTGTCCACCAACACACAAAATCTGTTTTTAATATTTATTGCAACAAAAATACTCTTTTCCTCGTATACTCATATATCCCACAATCATTGTAAAAATATCACCATTATTATATTATTAAAATATAATAATATATTTAAATGAATTATTTTATCGAGAAAAAGATAAAATTTCAATTTTCAACAATTGTCACTTTAAAAATTTTCTCCATCTATATCCATATAAAATCAATATTTTCCTCATCATATGAATCAATAATTAATTATTCACAAATAATATTACTGAGAATCACAATATTGACAACCCGGCGGTTCCTGGAAAGAGGGGCTTTCGATAAAATTTCTCCTCATCTTGGCGCCAATTTAGGTGACCAAACCTCTCCTTAGATGTAACTTTCTAGACATTGCCAATAATGTTATCTAATAATATTATTCAGATAATATGAATTATTGTCTGATAATGGAAAATCTTGTGTAATGACAATTTATTGAAACAACAAAGAATATAAAATATCAATGCAAAGAATTATTGAATCAATAAAATAAAATATTGAGCGAAGAATTACCGTAACAATTATCGAGTAGTGCCTTCTTACGTAAGAATCAATAATTGGTGCAATCTGCGTGTCTTCTTGTTCAACAACGCGTATTAGTGTGTTTTAACCACCGGGTATTCCAACAATGATTAATTGTAATAACTACGCCAGTTATTTATAAACAACTTATATTTGTGCGTTTTCTTCATCAATCGCTTTCAGTTATGGGGCCCACAAAAGACCATGTCTTGAGTAAATGCGAATATTCCCGACAAGCGATTTAATATTCCTCGACCAAACGAATATTCCCCGACAATAATGAATATTTTATAACCACTTGCTTATTCGAAATATTTGCGTATTTTACCCATAACTATCCACATTAATCAAATCAACCCTTACTATTTCAAAATAATAAATAGAGGAAAATAAATTTCATTTATGAATAATTTGGGGTCTTACAAAAGAGGTTTTTTCAAACCCTTGTGCTCAATAGTAATTGAGACCTTTTACACTTCTATTTTATTAATTGTTCAGCTTGATTGATTTTATTTTCGAGATGCGAAACATCTATAAGAAAATAATGTACAAAATAATGCCGATTTCCTCGTGGGTATGAAAACCATCTGAGGAAATTCGGACACCGCAGAATAATTTAGAAGCTGCTTATAGCTGAAAATGTCCATCACGGGAACCGAATCTAGATCCAATAGGCTGAATCTGTGATCACATGATTCCTAGGCTCACATAATACCGCAATTTGTATAAAAAAAGTAAGCAGGTATATATATAAAAGTTGTAAATACATATATACAGACATGATCAGCCACCACGAAGCACCTCCATGGGGGATCAGAAAATGTAAATAAAGATATAAAAGCCATCAACCACCACGGAGGAAACTCCAGGCGGGACGAAACGTAAATAAAGCTGTAAAAGCGATCAACTGCCACGAAGTAAACTCTAGGCAAGACGAAATGTAAAGAAAGCTGTAAAAGCGATCAACCACCACGAAGTAAACTCAAGGTGGGACGAATATATATATATATAAGCGATAAACGCACCGGATATAAAATTCAGGCTCATCGAACAGAGTTTGACAACAGTTCATATATATAAGTATATATATATATATATAAAGGCACGTAAACGCTCCGGATATAAAATCCAGGCTCATCGAACAAAGTCCGACACACAGTTAATATATATAAGTATATATATATATATATATATTAAAGAAATAAACGCTCCAGACCAAAGTCTAGGCTCATCGAACAAAGTACGACACACAGTTCATATATATATAAATATGTATATATATAAAAGCAAATAAACGCTCCAGACCGAAATCTAGGCTCAATCGAGGCATAACTCGATAATGTTACTCCATATATATAAATATATATATATATATAAATATATATGTATATACAAACTGAAATAAAACCACGGACCGAAGTCCGGGCAAACACACGCAACACGACTCTCAACGTGAAGAAGGGTGTGTGCAAAGTTGAAGAGAAAGGCTTCAAGGTGTGTGAGAAGGCTTACAGTGGGCTGCCAAATAAGACTTCTATATCTTTAAAGGGATGAACACTCGGCTCCCGCCGGTACAAAAGTAGTTATATGTGAGCTCACAAATGTATAAAATGAGAAAGCACTCAGTATAGAGAGAGTACAGAGCAAATTTGACAAGGTTTCCTCGCCTTTTTCTTTTTTCTTAAAATGGCCACCCTAAGCCCTCTATTTATAGAGGGGGGGAGCCGCAGGTGTACTTGTGACTAGGCCGCAGGTGTACCTGGGACTAGGCCGTAGGTGTACCTGAGGCTACCCGGGTTTCGCGGGTCACGTCATCTCGAAGTACGTGCACATGGGCACTGTAATGTCCGCTTGAACTTTCAGAATTGCAATTCGGGCATTCGACTGAGGTATATAGGACCTATTTCGGACTGTCGTTGTTGAGAGTTACGCAATGGAATGGGATTAGAGGTTGTACGAAGTCGGGAAGATGGGACGGTTCCCTCCGGTCTTCAAGCTTCAAATTCCATCTGTTACCCTGTGTAATAGTCACTCGGGATTGGTTTTCCTAGATTCTTGTGGGACATTATTGTGTAGAAATATATGTATGAAATGTTGAGACAACGTGATGTGGCCTTAAAGTGGCGAGATGATGACTTTTCCCCTCACCGGAGTTATCGCCGGCTTAGGCTGGTAAAGTAGATGTTGCTCATGGTTATCTCTGAGATTGGACTGCTGCAAGTGTTGAAGGTCCTCAGTGTCATCTTTGAGGTGTGCCTGTCCTCTCGGTGTTATTCTCGAGCTTGGTCTTGAGTGCCTCGGTGTGAGTGTCGAGGTTGAAGCTGATTGCACGTTGTTAAAACAAGTATTCCGGAGTTATCACCGAAATTGCATTCCTTGGGGTTATCTCCAAGGTTGGTAGCTGCTACTCTCAGTGTTGGGACTGAGAGTGGATACCTCGGGGTTATGTCTGAGATTAATCGGTCTTCTCCGGTGGAATTTCCGGTATTAGAACTGCATGCCTCGGGGTTATCTCTGAGGTTGGAACGGTTACTCCCGGTGTGTGTTCCGGGGTTGAGACTGAACTTCCGGTAGTATCCTGACTGGATGTGAGTTGTCTTCCAAGGTTATCTCTAAAAGACGAATCTGCATTCCTGCAATGTCAGTGACAGGTGTGCAGAAAATTTCTAGTGTCTATAATCATTATATCATATCAGATGTATAATGTTTCTTAACATTAATTACGTTAACCTTCACTTCATGACTTCAAATATTTATTTCAATTCTTACTTAACATTTAGTTAGGTTCTTAAAGTTTTCCACCGTGTTACATTATGTGACTTACATTCATTAAAATTGATCGAGTTAAAATTCATCTCATGATTCATAATGCATTCCTTAATGATTTATATTAACCTCGTTACATATCTTATAATGTTTATTTCATTTGATCTGAAACACTTTTTAAGTTCATTACCACTTTACATGGCGTTTCAACGTTCATACGTCACACGTCCGATTCATCTCCCTTGCGTATGTGTAGTATACTCGTACAACTTGTCTAATACATTACTGATTAATGTTAAATATCATTATATTTTATAATTTTCAAGTGTTATAACTTAAAACAACATCTTTTATCGTCAGAAGCACTTGACTTGCATATGTGCACGCCCGAAGCCCTCTGATTGCCTCCGAATACACATCAGTCCCAAATATGGACATTTTGACCCCTTCTAACAACCCCAAATAGAAAAACTTAAAGAAAAAAATTTGTAGGTCTACTCGTTATCTTTTTGAATCATCCTAAATCGTCTCAATCAGAGTTCGTATGAAAACGTTATGGTTGATTTACTACAGGAGGTCAAAACAGTCTTGTCTGGCTACTATTTTTTAGCGACTGCAATACCTAAATAACCTTGAAATTTGTATACGCAATGTTTAAGAGCAGAATGGGTTGCTCAAGTTGTTCTGTTTCATGAATTGTTTACCATTTTCACTTCCGATCTTCATAACCCGAGTTATACACATCCAAATTAGTCCATTTTAGATTATATGGATTCGTAATTCATAGAACTACAACATACCAAAAAATCAACACATTAAAAACCATTCTAATGACTAAATTTTCAAAGTTCATGTCAATTTTACATACTTTGACAAATTTAGCGTAATCAATCACTACAAACTCGATTTTTAACCAAATTAATCCATTTAACTTTCATTGTTTTCGTTTTTCAATGTATTAACAATACCTACTATCAATTTAAGGTTATATCCATGAATTAACCATCAATTTTGACTCCAACATAAGCCAAAATGTACATATTCAACCAAAACTCGAATTCTTCATCTTTAACATATTTTCATGCATTTGATTACTAAAAACTCACTTATAAACAACATAGACTAAATTATACATCCCCACGAACCTATATTATAGATACCTTAACAAATTAATCATAAAAATCCATTTTTGAGGAAGAAGTCTAGAAAACATAAACTAGAGTTCTAGGGATAGATTATTACCTTCAATTCTTAGAATAGTAGATGATTAACAAGCTTTGATCACCCTTCTTCTTCTTCCTTGATTCTTCCAATCTTCTTCTCAAACTCACAGAATTTCTTTTCTCTCTCAACTCTCTACTTTTCTCTTTTTCTCTATTCTCAGGCTTAACAAAAATAAGTGTAAGAAAATAAACTGATGGGACATGAGTTCCGTTAAAATAAACATGGGTCTCAGCAGTTACAACCCACCAAGGGTCATAGGACCTTGTTTGGCTAGCACACTATATAACCCTTTTTAATTTATTTTAATTATTCACTTATTATATAGTTTACAAATATCACACCTAATTTAATTAAATCATATTTAATTAAATTATTTATCAAATATAACTCCAATTTATTTAACAAATTATTACCTTTCTAATTTAATTATTTAATTAAATTAAAAATATTTCCATAATAATCTCCATTGAATATTTATTCAATTCCATAAATATTCTCATTAAAATGTTTATTCAATCCCATAAATATTTTTAACTATTTACGAAACTCACAATCTTACTACATTAACATATTACATTTATATGTACAAATCACATATTTCACAATATATAACACATACTCAAACTAAAAATAACTTATAATAAGAATTTTATTTATTTAAATAATTTCTAAAAATTCAAGTTGTCACATCCTTCCCTCCTTATAAGGATTCCGTCCTCGGATTCACTGAAACCCTACCTTACTCAGGTTTTCATCAAATCTGTCAAAAATAAGCATGTGAATGATATTCCTATTTACATATGATTTGATTATGATATATATATATATATGAATGAATATGCAAGTATGCTTGCATTAAGAAAATTTGTAAAGTCCTTTGATAGATAATAGAAACATATGTACAAGGACTTAGAATGAATTGATCAAATGTGTTAGGTTGATTCTAC
Organism: Panax quinquefolius; assembly: GCA_020205615.1. NCBI lineage: Eukaryota > Viridiplantae > Streptophyta > Magnoliopsida > Apiales > Araliaceae > Panax > Panax quinquefolius. The sequence goes on from CM035170.1 coordinate 52,894,973, forward strand.
ATAAGCAAAACAGTTTTGTAAAGTCCTTAAAAAGAAATGATGTACAAGGACTATAAATATAGAAAGATCAAGCATGTTAGGTTGATGAAGTAATAGATAGGCTAGTCGATCGGTGAATTAGAACCTTTGCACAAAATCATATCCTGCCGGAGAGTCGAGGAAAACTCGAGAGCTATCAAGAGGCGTAATCGTAGTCGCAAAATAGTAGATTTCGAAGTTAAGTGAGTTTGCCTGAGAGACGAAGAAAGGATCGTAGTGTGTCAGAAGAGAACTTTCTCAAGGTCGTAGTTCTTTGAGGAAGTCGTGTTCGAAATCGTAGAGACGACACGCTTTCTGAGCCGAATCCAGTATCTCTGCCGGAAGCCAAGTCAAGAATCGTAGACTACACTCGAGTCGTAGAGTCTCTTGATCATGTCGAGGCGAGAGATCGTGGTCGAGCAAGATCAAATGAAGACAACAAAAGCACAACGACGGAAAAATCGGAGAGTGTCGAAGATCGATCTCGGTCGTCGTAGTGTCTGCGTGATAGAAGGTTGAATCGTAGGGTGCAGAACTAAGACCTCAAGAGATGTGTTCACAATGCCAAGGAAGAATCGTAGAGCAAATACGATTATCAATGAATGAGCACTCCCAGAATATCCAAAGGAAAGAAGCCTTTGGTTGGCACTACAATGTTGTATCCCACCTAAAGGAAACCAGAGAGCACTCAATGAATGGCATGCAAGCTAACAGAAGATCCAAGCATCAACTCAATCAGCATCCAGATTGAGTTGTAAAGCCATTCGAGATGAAGTCTTCCACAAGATGATCTTAAGAAGACTTCAGGAACTGACTAAAGAAAGTCAGCAGAAGCAGTAGCTGTCACGTAAACAGAAGACAACAATCTTGGAAGCAACTAAGATCGTAGTGTTTGCCAAACAAAGAAAGAATTGATGGAGTATACACAGAGATACTGGTCAGCCGCTGAAGAACAAGGCTAAAATGATTAAGCTTTGGGTCAGTCCATTGATGATAAGTGAATGGGAGATCACAAGGAGAAAGTGAGCTGGACACACCACAAATATGAAGTGTCTTGCTATTCAGAAGGGACCAGAACAAAGAGGGCCATCAGTATCTGAGAACTGTTAAGGCAAACAGAAGTGTTGAAGCACTGCACAAGAGAAGGAAGAGGTGTTCTACATTGAAGATCCAATCAACACTCTTCAAGATCGTAGTGTTGTCTCTACCAGTCAACAAGACACTACAATCAGGTCCAAGAAGACATGCATCAGAATCGTAGAGTTCGAATAGCTGAAGATTGAAGCATTGGCAACGGTTCAATCTGAAGGTTAATATTTGGACAAGAGCTTATTGAGAGCATCGATGCAAAAGGACAACCTCTGATCGAGAAATCAGAAGGAGGAAATAAATTCGTCGACCTGCCCAAGACATAAAAGTAACATATCTGACAGGGTAGGTGAAACAGTGAAATCGCGATGTCGTGAAAGTCGAAAAAGGAGATGTCATGTCACATCTGCAGTCTACACCAAATAACTCGAGATCTGCGAACCAATCTAAAAGCTTTCAACGGCTATTTTCCAATAGGAAGATTGGGAAGAAGTATAAATCAACAGAGCTTCAAAGATCAAAAGTGCTGATGATTGCTATGTTGCAGAATCGTTGAGTTGGTAGAATGCTAACGTTGACTCTACGAGTTCCATCTGAGCTTAAATAGAACAAGTCTCAGTGATAGTGAGACTACGAAGATGGAAGTTAAACAACTTTGACGATGGACTTAAACAGATCAAAGCTTCACTCAACAAAGATGAGAATGCCACTTGAATTGGCATTCAAACTAAGAGTCGAGAAGGACAAGAAGATAGCATTCAGAAGAGTGGCAAAGCACAAAGCAGATCCTAAGAGCCACTCTACGATTCACCATGAACCCAGAGCTGAAGCAGAGCAAGTGTAGAACCATGTCTGCCAACACGTTAAGAAGGGTTCAGGAAATGGTGTTGGTGCACAACTGACACTACATGAAGATGAGCAGAACAAAAGAAGATCAGCTACACCAAAGATGATGTGGTCTAGTCTCGAATCAGAATAAAAAGAAGACCACACCAAGCTGCTAAGTATAAAAGATGATCAAGCTTAAAGACATCTTAGCAGCTCAGCACCAACAACAACAACTACAACAACAACAAGAAGCCAGGGCCTGAGGGGTCCTTGTCCGGAGGGACTAAATGAAGTTCCAAGCCTGCTGGGCTTGAAGAGTTCCTAGGGAACTGAAGAAGTTCCAAGGCTGCTGGCCTTGAAGAGTTCTTAGTGAACTGAAGTTCCAAGGCTGTTGGCTTTGAAGGAATCTTAGTGATTCAGGGTGTGCTGCCCTTCCTTAGTGGAAATCCTGCTAGTTGAAAGCAGAAGAGTGGATTAGGAGCTTGAGTCTCTGAACCACTTAAAACCCCTTGTGTCTTTTACTTTACGTCATTTACATTATGTACATTAACTGCTATAACTTCTATGTATGTTTTAATTGCTTACAACTGAACTAACTCTACGAACAATGTATGTATGATTATGAATATATCAATGAAGGGGATCTTTTACTTATTCTGTTGTGCTTGAAAAGATTCTTATGTTTGTAATATATACTATAACACTTGCTATACAAAACAAACAAGAAAAGTATTTGAAATTAAAAAGGATCTATTCAACCCCCCCCCCCCCCTTTTAGATCTATATTGTTGCTCTCTTGAGAACTAACAATTGGTATCGAGGCGGGTTCTCATGCTATATTCGAAAGCTAATCGCTTTGAGTCTGATCCTAGGCACAAACATTGTTCTAAACTTAGTTTAGTAGTAAGTCATTTGTTATATGCAGATGAGCTCACACGTTCGAAATATTGTGAACATGTAAATGCGTATATACACCTGAAGCTGCTCAGGTTGGTCCATGCTCTTGAGTGCCATATCAACAAGACCAATCCCTACCTATAGTCAATCTTGTAGTCTGAAGATCAGGCTAGAAAGCTCACAAGACATCAACAGAAAAGAGTCTAACATCCTACAGCCTAAAAAGATGAAAAGGCCATACATGCTAAGAGCTGGATGTAAACCTTGTGAACTCTAGGATGTCAAAGAACTAAAGATGCTGAGATCTTCCTAGCATGCATCCTCAAGACCACGGCTGATTGATTGAAGGTAAAGAGGAGCAACAAGCTATCAGGAGCAAATGAGAAACTATGCACATCAATACCTAACCTCAGTATGTCTAAGATAAATGACTGTTAAGAAACTGGCAGTAGAAAGGTACGATTCCTCACTAATATAATTGTATACATCATGTTACACCTCTTTATGCACTATAACAGTATCCTGTCAAGAAATCATAATCTACCTAAAAAGGTGAAGAGAGAAAGTACACTGAGGTTAGAAACCCAAATGCTTACAAACTTTCTCCCCATCCAAGTTTTAGGTTGAAGATGACATCTTGAAACAAATCTGAAATAGATCATAAGAACATCACAGGTTAAATTAATCTTATATGAAGTAATCTTTGCTAATAGGTTAGTATGTATGAACCTATGTTCTAAGTGTTTGATAACCCACAGAGTATGATCAGTTCTACAAGAGTATCTTGATGATTTGTAGAAACTGATCACCTCCATGAATCAACTAGAAACTCATAAATCGTAGAGTCGATTCTCACTCTGTGAACACTTAAACTCTGTGAACATAATCAAGCAAATGATGAAACCATCAAATGAAAAGAGTGCTCTGTTAAAATGGCAAATCTTACACACACTCATCATCATGCATCTCAAAATGTATTATCTAAATAAGCTGCATGCATAAATTTGATTGTTGGTGATCAATATGATGTTAATTCTAATATATGAGGAATAGGGTTTTTAAAACTAACCTGGCAAGACCCATTTAGCTATGGGTACCAAAATAGAAATATATCTAACCTATAGGTACTCGGTCTATCTGACCACACTAAGGAAGATGAAGCAAGAGACTTCAATCAAAGAAAGATTCAACCAGCAGAAGGCTTAAGACTGTTCAGAAATGATTCTGATAAAATTCCTATATGTCAAAGCCTGTCCTTGAAGACCTGCTGAGCTAATCCAAATGAAGCTCACTTGGCTGCTGATACTTATGTGGAAGCAGGTAATTCAACCAAAGATGGAAAGGGTCTTATATGCTCAAGCATGCAAAGCATGTCATATGAGAGGAATCCTCAAGGAAGCTCATCACAGAGGATTATCGAGCATCAAACATGAGAAACTCAATTATGGGAGCAGAACTCCACAAGTACAAACTATAAAAAAAGACTACGTTCGTAGTGCTGTCAAATAACCGTAGAATGATCAGTCCTGGAGTTATTCATGTATACGATGAAAACGAATTTGACTGTCAGAGGTGATTCCAGTCAGAAAGAAGCATGTAAGGATGTCTTCTAATGCACATGAAGAAAAGGAAATCACACCTCACTGAGAAGTTAGTATAAACATGGGGAAGCAATGATCTGTTAAGAAACGACAGAACTGAGTTATACTATGAAGTAGTGTACCAGCTACAGAGTCCCAAAACTTTATGGCTGATGAACCAAATGAAGATCCATAGTCAGTAGGAACGTCTCAAAACGTACTACTGATAACCTATCAACCACCAAACTCAAAATCGTGAAGTGCCTACGATCAAACATCTGATCGTAGTGTAGAAGCAGGAGGACACCACGATTACAGCAAATGCAATTGTCTAAAAAAAGTAGAGGACTTCCCCACCAGAAAAGGTCAAATGAGATACCAGTGCAAATCACTTCTAAAGCATTTCATCTGGAAAGCGCCTCAGGGACAAACCTGAACCTTAGTTCACTCTAAGAGATTGGCCCTTCCTGAGCTACCTTGACCCAAAAGATATGTTTAGATAAGTTCATCTCAAGGACCAAGTCAGTCAATGATCGTAGAGTTAAGGTTGAAGAGAACTCCACGATCGTAGTGCAGCCTCAACGATCGTAAAAGCAGACTCGACGATCATAGTCTTATCAAAGGATACTCTAGCTTATGAGAAACTCGGAAGAACTGTACAATTGCCCAACCATTCAGATTAAAAGGAGATAAGTTTGAATATAGTTTGGAAAGATACTATGCAAATGCATCTCAAAACTCAAGTACCCAAACTTGCTCGGAGTACATCAGTGATCAAGCTATACAACATCAAGATGAGGATTAATGTCAAAACCACCCACTGTAGCGTCTCTCAAAAGATGATCGTTGAGTCATCAAAGGAAAACGTAGAGTCCATAGCTGCCTCATCATGGTACTCTATGAATCAAAATGGTCAACGGTCAATCCACGTCATTGACGCCTACTCGTTTTAAAAGGGGACATTAAACTGAAGAGTTAATGGGGGAATTACAACTCATTACTGGGCATTGTGCAACCAATGGTTGGTTGACACATCACTGATTATACAGAATTAGAAGGAACTGCCATAAAGACAAATTCAAAATCATCAAACAGTTGTTAGAAACTATCGAGCCTCTCTCCCTCCCATTTTTAAACCCTTGAATCCTCTTCGAAGATTAAATCGAGTAAACATCCAGAACCCAAATCACAATCAGCTATCTCTCATAAATCTCGCTGAATAACATACCCATATTCCTTGAACTCTTCAAATGGCAGAATGGCAAGTTATAACAGGGATCCAACTCAGCTTCAAAAAATTTGAAGAATCAGAAACGAAGTTCAAGGATATACTTGAGCTCGTAAAGAAGGTTGGGTTCTCTGAGTGCTTGGAGGCAGACACTCCAGTCTACACAGAGCTAGTGAAGTAGTTCTACTCAAATGCTTCGATAAATTCTGGGCTTCTGACCACGAAGGTGAAAGGGTTAAGTCTGAAAATAAGAGCATCAGACATCAATCAATGCCTAGGGTTTCCCAACCAAGGTTTGATAAACCTGGATGAAGTTGACATTGAAGAAGGCAAGAAGCTAATGCGGTATCAAAGAAACCCTAATTTGAAAGACATGAAGAAAAAGGAGTTTTCGGAAGAATTTGAGTACCTTGCTGAGATAGTGGGCAAATGTATACAATGCAAGGACACTGCACACGACACGGTGCTCGATCAATAGTTGAAAATAATGTCTGCTATTATTCTGAAGAAACAAATCAACTTTGGAGTTATCCTATTTGATCAGATCACCAAATGGGTAGAAAAGGCTGAATTGAAGAAGTCTACAGAAAAACCACTTACAAAAGTGTTTCATGGAAGACTACTGAGCATTGTGCTGAAGAAAAAATTGGGAAACAACATCAAGGATGATGAGGGAGAACCTCTGAATGTTCACAAAGTAATGTCTCCACAATTATTTGTGAATTGGAAGAAAAACCCAAAGGAGAACAGAAGGCTGACAACTGGGAGCAGTAGTAAGGCCTCTACAAAGAAGATGAAGGCAAAAGAGGTAGAAAGCTCTAAGTCCGATGACCCTGTACCAGCAGCAACCACACCAGCCAAAAAGAAATCCAAAGGTGTGAGGAAAACTTAGGCTCCTCCAAGAAGTCTATCCACAGAAGACAAGGTTGAAGATGAAAAGGTCTCAACTGTAGAGACCACGAAGAGGAGAAATAACATATTACTTCAAGGGCCATCCAGCAAGAAAGCTAAGATGGTAAATAGTCCAGTCTCAACTTACCAAGAAAGTACGTCTGACGAAGAAAAGGACGTAGAGTCAGAAAAAGAGAAGGCAACTGATAATCCCAATGATGAGTCCCCGCAAACAAAATCCAGCAGTGAAGGTGAAGCTGGATTAATGGAAGAAAATACAGCATCTGTTGATGAAGAAGAATGCACAAGCCATCAGAGCATTCACTTTGATGATAAAGACAAGATACAAGTTGACCCAAATGTATCTCCAAATGCAAATGCTCCAACTAGCCCAGATGATGGATCAACTGATGTTGATTCTGAAGAAAAAGGACCTGCCCCTGCCAGTGCTGAACCTTAAGGAAGTTCGTCTGATGATCAAAAGGCTTCAGAGTATGAAGAGGAAGAAGAGTTTGACTCTCCCGTGGCTGAACCTCCAAGGAGAAGGAAGAGTTACAGACTACAAGCCAAATGTGCCTCCAAAAGGAGAAGTGATCACTCCAATGCTGTCATTAAAGTTAGTGATGATGAGTCTGTTTCATAGGAAGAAAGTGCTGAAGATAGGACCAGTGATGAAGAAGTTGAATCAGAGGAAGATCTTGCTGAAGAAGGTTCTGGTAATGAAATGGAGCAAGAATGATTCATTGATGGAAATGATCAAAATGTTTCAGGCTCCGAAAGAAAAGAAATGGAGAATGATTCCCATTCTGTAAATTAGGAATCAGAGGAACCAGCAGATTATCCAGTCCTCTCTCCTGCAAGAATCAGTAGAAGAATAGTGGTAGAAGTTTTTAATGAACCAGAAGAACTCCCAACAGAAAGATGAGTAAGCTATGGAAATGAACAGCTCAGGGTTGTAAGGATGACTGCACATGATTTGTTCAAAAACTGGAACAACATGGAGCTAGACAGCATGACTATCCTCTACAATCCTGATGACCTGCTAATGAGATGGTTCTTCCAATGGATGCCTTGGCTAAAGGCATATACTGAAAAAGATATAAGTTACTTCAGCTGGTGCTACTCTCATTTTCCAAGCATGGAGCTGGTGGCACAAAACTTCCCAAGGGTGAAAAGTTTTGCTACAATGATGATCAAAAACCAGCCTCACTACAAAGTCTACAGACATGCTGGCAACCATTATATCCCTTATGATCATAGAGTGGACTCTGAAGGAAGAAGGATCATGACTAAGGAAGTAATCGTAGAATCTGTTCACTCTACTACTGATGGTATCCAAGTCCAAAATGAGAAGCTTTCATCTGCTCAAGCACTACTGATAGACATTCCTTCATCTTCAACCAGTGATTGGAACTCAACGATTTTTTAAATTCTCAACACCTTCGAAAATTTGTCCAAGGATGCAAATCATAGAGTCTAATCTGATGCTCAACAAGAGGCTGCCCAACCAGATGATCAAATACCTATGGAGAAAAAGCTGATAAAAAATTTTGATGAACTGATTAAGAAGATATCTCTAATCACTGAAGAGTCAAAGAAGCTGACAACAACAAAAGATAACTCAGTTCAAAAGATACTCCATGAAACAATGGCTGATGTATCTCTCAAAATCAGAGAAAGAGATCACATCTATTTAAAGGCCATGAATGATCAGAAGGCAGATGCACTACAAGCGAAGAAGGCAAATGAAGAACAACTCCAAGTCCTCTCTGACAAGATTGAAAACATGAATCAGTCTCTCAGTGCAACTTGAGCTAGGACAACAAGAACTCAAGTTTGAAGTTGTTAACTCCTCCTACCTGATGGAGCATCTTATGTCCAACATGGAGCAGCTCTCCCAAATGATTAATGACAAAAAGGGGGAAAAAGAGGCACAGAAAGGGGAAGAATAAAAGGCACTCTAGAAAGATCAAGAAGAGCAGAAGGAAAGAAAAGAAGAAGATAACACAAGAAGAAGCTGAGTCATCATCTAAGGGGGAGCCAAAGGATGATGAGCCTAAGGCTGAAGGGAGCCAGAACTAGAAGAAGAAGAAATGAAGTCCACATCCCAGGGGGAGCAGGAGCAAAGGAATCAAACAGATGAATAGCTGATCAACAGACATCCTGGAAGCATACATGAAATCAAAGAGGTACATCTCTAACTAGTTAGGTATGTTCTAGATCCAGGATGTAAAATGTCATAGTGTATTAAATTCCATATTCTTACAAATGACATTCATGATTATCTGTTTTAGAAATACAGTTGCTCACTGTATATAAGATTCATTCATAACATGCATATGCACTTATTATTTTTGTCATAATCAAATAGGGGGAGATTGTTAGGAATAAGCATGTGAATGATATTCCTATTTACATATGATTTGATTATGATATATATATATATATGAATGAATATGCAAGTATGCTTGCATTAAGAAAAGTTGTAAAGTCCTTTGATAGATAATAGAAACATGTGTACAAGGACTTAGAATGAATTGATCAAATGTGTTAGGTTGATCCTACATAAGCAAAACAGCTTTGTAAAGTCCTTAAAAAGAAATGATGTACAAGGACTATAAATATAGAAAGATCAAGCATGTTAGGTTGATCTTATGATGTAATAGATAAAGCTAGTCTAGTCGATCGAGAACCTTTGTACCAAAAATTGTAGTCTGCCAGGAGAGTCAAGAAAAACTCGAGAGCTATCAAGGCAGAATCGTAGTCTGCAAAATAGTAGATCTCGGAGTTCGTAGACTGCTAAAAGAGACGAGGAAGGTTCGTAGGTGTGTTAAAGAAGAGAACTTCCTCGTAGTACGTAGTCTCTTGAAGAAGTCATGTTCGAATCGTAGAGACGACACCTTTCGAAGTCGACCGAGTATCTGCCGAAGCGATGTCAAGAATCATAGATTACACTTAGATTCGTAGAGTCTACTGATCGTATCAGAGGCAGAGATCGTAGTCGAGCAAGATCAGATGAAGACAACAAGCACAACGACAAAAATCAGAAAGTGTCAAGATCTGATCTCTGAGTCGTAGTGTATGCATAGCCGAAGCTGAATCGTAGGGTGCAGAATGGCATGCAAGCTAACAGAAGATCCAAGTATCAACTCAATCAGCATCCAAATTGAGTTATAAAGCCATTCGAGATGAAGTCTTCCACAAGATGATCTTAAGAAGACTTCAGGAACTGACTAAGGAAAGTCAACAAAAGCAGTAGTTGTCACGTAAACAGAAGACAACGATCTTGGAAGCAACCAAGATCGTAGTGTTTGCCAAAGAAAGAAAGAACTAATGGAGTATACACAGAGATATTGGTCAGCCGCTGAAGAACAAGGCTAAAATGATTAAGCATTGGGTCAGTCCATTGATGATAAGTGAACGGGAGATCACAAGGAGAAAGCGAGCTGGATACGCCACAAATCTGAAGTATCTTGCTATTCAGAAGGGACCAGAACAAAGAGGGCCATCAAGATCTCGAGAACTGCAAAGGCAAATGTAAGTGTTGAAATTTGCATGAGAAGGAAGAGGTGTTCTACATTGAAGATCCAATCAACACTCTTCAAGATCGTAGTCTTGTCTACTAGACACTACCAACAAGACACTACGATCATAGTACAAAGACGATACGCATCGCAATCATAGAGTTTTGGACAGATTATCGAGAGCATCGAGCATCGGCAATCTCGATCAAGAAATCAAAGGTCGAGATTTGGACGAGAGATTATTGAATTGATATATCCGATCATCGATTGAAGGACAATCAAAACATAAAAGTATGAGTTTTAATACAAATATTGTCGTCTAGACAATATTCAAACTCAAATTCAATATTATTACATTTATTTTCCACTATTTCACTTTGAATAGTGAGGACTACTAATGCTATCATCATCGGTCAGTCACTCCGTTTCCAGAACTAGTCCACTACTACGTTCTCATTTCACGAAGAGAACAATAAAAGTAAAGGGTGAGCTCAACTAGCCCGATGGGAAATATTATGACTAAGATAATGCGAAAATATATTATCGTTAGCCTTGACGATGTTAAAGCGATACAATATAACAACCATCAAGTTTAAGCTGCGGTGGAACAAGCGATCCATTAAAAGAGTCAGTAGAGAATAAAATCTACTATCTTTTATGATTTAAAGGTTTTTCATCACTTTTATCATTGGGGACTCGACAATAAATAATCCACATCATCGAATCACCCCACTTTTCTGACGAGGATATTCTTTAGTATCACGACCACAATTATCCATACACTACGGGCGAAGAATATTTGTGTATTCAATAATGGTCGTGATCATGCCAACAAGCATCCATCAATGCACTACGGGCCAAT